>CATIWC010002267.1:0-313395 GCA_948472305.1 Vicia faba | reverse complement strand
TTCTTCTTTATCTTTCCCACTAAAGCTTGACTGAATTTTCTCATATGATACACTCCGACATAATCCTTCATATATTTAATATCCAACCACCCATAGATGCTAATCCACACTTTTTTGACTAATTTTGCATTTGAATAATAAATGTTCAAGATCTTCTACCTTCTCCTCGCATCAAACACAAAGTTCTTGTTGTTCATTTCGAATAATCTCTCTTTTCACCAATTGATCTTTTGTAGGTAACCTATTGAGCCCCACCCTCTAACTGAAGAGCTTCAATCTTGATGGGATATTAGTCTTCCAAATGCTTTTGAGAGTTAGCTTTGTTTGAATTTCCAAGTCCAACCATTATCATTCTAGTCACCCATATCACAAACCTTTCCCACAGGTTTTCCAGCAATTCTAAACAGGTTTGAAAAAAGGGTTTTGAGATGTGCCTCCCCAATCCATTTGTTGTGCCAGAAAAAAATTGTGTCTCCCGCGCCAAGTTTAGCCGATAAACCACATGCAAAACAATCAAAGTTAGTTTTAATGGTACTGGCTGAAATCATATCCTTCCACCACGCTGAATTTTCCTTAGTCTTCTTAGCATCAATGACAAACATCACAGTTCGTTGCAAATTCCCATATATGGCCTTCAATATTTGTTTCCATGTAGTATCATCTTCAACCAAGATTCTCCACTTCCATTTACAAAGTAAAGCTTTGTTAAAAAAGCCTATGCGTCTTATACCGAGTCCGCCTTCTTCTTTTGGTCTGCAAATATTGTTCCAACTTACCCAATTAATACCTCTTTTATCTTCCTTACCACACCAAAGAAATCTGCTTTGAATTTTGATTATCTCCTTTATCATCTTGACCGGTGCCTTGTAGAAGGACATGGTGTAAATTGGGATGCTTGACAAAATCGAGTTCAACAGTGTTACCCTCCCACCGATTGATAACAACCGAGCTTTCCAAAAAGATAATTTTTTCTTCAGATTATCCAACACCAGATTCCAATAAACATATCTTCTAGGATTTGAACCCACCCGTATCCCTAAGAATTTGAAAGGCAATAAATCTATGCAGCAGATAAGAAAATGGGATGCGGTCTCCATAAAACTCTCTTCGACGTTCACCCCATAAATCTCACTTTTAAAGAAATTCACCTTGAGTCCCGATACTAATTCGAATCCTCTGAAGATAGCCTTAATGCTCCATAAGTTATTCCAACTCCCCTTCCCTACCATAATTGTGTCACCGGCGAACTGGAGGAGCTTGATTTCCAAATCCTCATTCACCTTATAACCCTCATATCTTCCTTCCTCCGTAGCTTTTTGAACTAGAGTTGTTTAGCCCTTCGACCACCAACGTAAACAAAAACGATGATAACAAATCTCCTTGTCGCAAGCCCCTATCCACCACGAAATATTTAGTTGGGCTCCCATTTACTAGAATCGACATTGAACTATTAAAAATGCAAGCTTTCATCCATCTACACCATAATTATCCAAAGCCAAACTTCTGTAACATACCCCTCAAGAAATTCCAACTGACACAGTCGTATGCTTGCTGAAAATCTACTTTAAAGATGAAACGTTCCTTCTTCTCTTTTCTGGCATGATCAATGAATTCATTCAGTGCCAAAACACCATCCCAAATATGCCTCCCTGGTACAAATGCAGTATGTGATGATGATATTAGCCCTTTCAAAACTGTTTTAATTTTATTGGCAAGCAACTTTGCCAGAATTTTGTATAAGCAGCCTATTATACAAATAGGCTAGAATTATTCAAGGCACTGAGGGTTGGGGTTTTACGGTATCAATGCTAAGAATGATGTTGTTGTAGCTTTAGGAAGAGAAGCATTCAAGTGGAACTCCTTAACAAACTTTGCTACATCATCCTCCAATAAAAGCTAAAATTCTTGAATAAACCTGAAGTTGATTCCATCAGGTCCATGACTTTTCTCACCATCTGAATCCCACACCGCAAATCTAATTTCTTTGCTCGAGAATTCAACCTCTAAAAGCAACTTCTCCCTATTTGAAATTTGATTGAATCCCAACCCTTGGCATATAGGTCTTTCCAAACATTCCTCCATAAATCTGCTACTAAACACTTTGAGAATTTCATCCCTAATACCTATAACATCTTCGAAGCATTCCCCCTGACTATTTTGTACTGAGACTATATAATTCATTCTCCTTCTTCCCTTTATTACTAAGTGAAATTACCTGGTGTTTAGACCCCCTCGTTAAGCCACTTTTGCCTTGTCTTTTGTTTCATAAGTCTCTCTTTAAGATGAAGGTGTTTCCATAATTTGTCAACTGCTTCTTTTCTTGTTGTAGCCACTAGATTGAGATCAATCTCCGCATCTTCTAAATCAGCCTCATCACATTCTCTCTGTTTCAACACAGCCTCATCCACCTTGTGGTCAATCCAGCCAAAACACTCCTTGTTCCAAACCCTCAATTTGTTTCTCAACAACCTGAATTTTTCTTTCATGACATAAGCCTGTTTACCCACAATAATCGAAGATCTCCATACCTCCTCCACAAATCCTTTGAACTCCTTATTTTTGAACCAACAAGAATTCACCCTAAAGGGCTTTGTGAAGGGGTAAGAAAACACTTAGAAGGGGGTTGAATAAGTGACTCTTTTCCTTTTCAATACAAAGCTCAAACAATAATGGAATAACACAGTTATTTTTATCCTGGTTCGTTTGAACTCAAACTACTCCAGTCCACCCGCCAAGGTGATTTCGCCTTTCTCAACAAGGACTTAATCCACTATAATCAACTGATTACAATCATACAACAACTGGTGTGACTAACAATGCACAAGTAATCTTACAAGTGACTAACAATACTAATACTTAAATCTAGTCCTAGTCTGCTTGAGAAATCTGACCAAACTTGGTCTCTCAAAGAACAAATACAGAAGTATAATCTTTACAGATAATTGAAATAGAGTTTGCTTCTAATCAAGCTATATCACAACTATGATTTTCACTTAGAATATAATACACAAAATGTATGAACTATGAGTTTGTGAGCTTTTGAATCTTTCACGTAGTTTCTTGTTTTAACGTTATTATTGGCTTGCAATAAATGTCCTTCTACTTATAGTAGGAATAATAAGACCGTTGTTGCCTTCAGAGGAAATGGAGAGCATTAAATGCTTTGTGTGCATCCTTGCCAAATTCCATTCTCCAAGAAACTAGTTGTAGACACTTGAGTGCTTTCATCTGTCTTTGCATTAATTAGCAAACGTCAGAATGTAAGAACATGTTTCCTTTGCTTTGACAAGACACGTTGATTAAGACGTTGTTTCTGTATTTTCTTTAAGTCAGAACATGCTTCATTCAACTTCTGGTCAGAGCGTTGCTTGCTAAGAACTTTGAACAGCGCTTGCTTTCAAGTTATCTTCAGAATCAAGAAGCCTGCTAGAAGTTAGAAGATACATTTAAAAAGTAAAGATTCTTACCAGAGTCAGCAGATGCGTTTGAATAAAAGGTTCTTTTATCAAAGAACTTCTTCATAATCTTTGCTTAGTACTTTAGAATGTTTCTTGTCAGAACATTAACTAAGACATTCAAAACACATTCATTAGAGCATAAATCTTCTTAAATATAATTTAGTTATCATCAAAACACTTGAGATAGGTAAGAACTAATCTTGTTATTTCAATCTCCCCCTTTTTGATGATGACAAAAAATTATTTTATATAAAGAAAAGAAACGGATTAAGAGATAAGAATCTCCCCCTGAAATGAATATTACTATGCATAAGACATCCTGAGATTATTTAGTCAGAGTGATACACAGTCTTCTTGAATTTCTTCAGAACTTCTTCAAGAAGATAAATCTTAGATGGAATATTCTTTGAGTTAAAATGATACCTGCGAAAAAAATCTTTTGCGCAGAAGGAATTCTTGCAAATTTATTAGAATGTCTGAGACATAGTCCCATAACTGTTAAACAATAATTAGTTCAAAAATGCACATTTTCTCCCCCTTTTTGGCATAATCAAAAAGTGTAATAAATGAGAAATTTTGAAAGATTTCATAAAAAGTTAAAAATAGATAACCAGAAGTACAAACAAAACAAAATAAGAGACAAAAAGAAACTAGGATTTCTTAGAGACAAGAGTCATCATAAGATTCTTGATTTCAGAGGCAGATTCACTTTGCATTGCCATCCAGTTCTTGAACTCTAGATTTGTTTGATCTTGCTTGTCCATGCGTTTATTCAAGACTTCATTCTCCCTCTTTAGATCTTTCAGAGTGTCCATAATGAGTGAGGTAGGAGCAGAAGATGATGAAGCTTCAGTAAAAACGGGGTCAGAAGCAGCAACTGATGAGTCAGACGTCACAAAGGTGGAGAGCAGAGTGCCCAGATCCATTGCAAGAGTTGGCACAAGTTCAGATCCATCCTTAACTGAAGGTTGATTCAATAGAACAATAGCCAAAGGATTTGAATCTTCCGAGTTTTCTTCAGATTCATCTTTTGATATGTCCATCTTATCAGCTGGAGTATCAGCAATCAATAGTGAAGACTTCTTATTCCAAGTATCAGCAGCTTCTGTCTTGAAAGCATGTAGAAGTTTGGAAAAGTTGTCCAGCACCTGAGAGTGGCACAAATCCTGTAACTTCTGTGATTCAGCAACCAAAGTTCTTCTGAAAGTTTCCCATAGAAGATCTGTTGCTGCTGTGTTCACACTTCTGAGGCAATCTTCTTTCAGTGGTTGTAACCATGCTTGAACATTTGCTATAAAATTCCGAAACAAAGTATTTACATCTGGCTGAATAGGTTTAGGGACAGCAGTTCTGTAAGATTTGTTTTTCAAGAATTATAGAGATTGAGAGTCCACTACAGTTCTTAAAAAGCTATTGGGTTCAGGATTATTTGTGGGTTCAGGTTCAAGTTGGTTAACACAAATAGGAGGTTCTGATATATCAAGAGGTACGGGTGGTTCAGCAATTTCAGCTTGTTCAAAAATTTGTTGTTCTGAAATTTGAGGAGTTGAGAGTGGTGTTGTATGTTGTGGTGAGGTGGGTGGAGTGACATCAGGCGGAATTATTATTGTATAAGCAGGAGTGGGAATAGGATTTTGAGGTTGTGGTTGGTTTATAGCGAAAATATTCTCAGTTGGTAGGTTGAAAGGAGGTTTTATGGTTGCTAGAGGTTCATTTATCCCTGGAATTCTCCAAGAGCCAGCATCATATCATCTAGTGGGTCTGGGTGATAAAGGTCTGGGAGGGAGTCTTGAGAAACGTTCAGCAGGAATAGGTTGAAAAACAGATGGTTTAGGGGGTTCTGAATGAGAGGGTTCTGATTGGCTGTCAGAATGTTCATCAGAGTCAGAATCACTTAAATCTGTTGAAAACTGATTTTTACTAGGGTTGTCAGCAAGGGGTTCATATGGTGAGGTTTGAAAGGGTTCAGCAGATGCAGATATATTTTCAGAATTATAAACAGGTATAGTTTCAGCATGATTACCTGTCTTCTTTTTCTTCTTCTGAGGAGTGTCAGAAGGTCCTTCTACAACTTTTCTCTTCACAGATCCTTGGAGAACAACATCAGCAGCAGCTTGATTTCTTCCTTGAAGCCAAGCTGGATCAATAGGTGATCCTGTTTCTCTGCAGGTCTCAAGATAGTGCAAAACCATACGAGAATGCTCCCCTGAGTTGATCATAGGAAAGTCAGCAATAGGAATTCTTCTCTTCTTCACAATAGTTGACAAACATGGAGAGGGTTCCACCAGCAGTTTGTCAATAATTTTCCTCTTCAGCAAGTTCTTTCCAGTCATAGTCTTACCACAGATAGGTTCAAGCTCCCCTAGAAGATTTACTTCTTTTAGGTGAGCAATCAGACTATTCTCAATCAGAATGTCTGATAATAACCTCCCCATAGGAATCCAATTCCTCTTTGATTTGGGATTCTTCATCCTTTCAGCTTCTCTGGTTTCTTTGACATGGTTCCAGAGGTGTTCAAGAAGCAAGTAGGGCAAATCAATTTTGACATTGCTTCCAAGGCAAAACAGTAGATATTGTTGATCAGCGTTGATGTAATCAGGAGAACTGGTGTCTTTCCTATGGTGAATACATCCATGAATAATCCTTGCCCAAATCTTATACTTGTCTTTCAAGTCCCTGACTTTGGAGGAACCTTGACCGTTGGTGAAAATCTCTGTATATACCCTAGACATATCCATTCTTCCAGTAGGCATTCCTGTAACTCCAAGTCCTTTAAATCCCAGCAACCTTCTGATTTGATTTTCTGTAATGGATATTTCCTTTCCCATTACAAAGGAGAGAATAACCTTGGGAGTTGCAATAGCATGAATTCAAAATTCTTTTACCAAATGAGGAAAGACTGGACCAATAAGACGATCAAAGTAGCTTTCCCAACCTTGAAACTTCACAGCAGGGAACAGGTCAAATCCATTCTCTCTGAGATTCTCAAAGTCTACCATTAGCTCACTCAAAACTTCTAAACTTCCTACCGGAATAAGAGTTGTCCTTTCAGGTATACTGTATTGCTCAGAGTGGGTAGAGGAAGAAGAAGCCATTGAAGTTCTTTAGAAAAGATAAATTTAAGAAAAGGGTTTTAAGAGAAACGTACAATAAAAACTTGAGTTGAAAGAGACAGTAAAGAATGAAAAGGGTTTTTCAAAAAGTATTTATAGGCATTAATTTCAGAGAATAGGTTAAGAATTAAAATTAAAAGTATTTAAGACGTAATTAAAATAAAGATTAAAACGGATTTAAAAACGAATCTCATCATTACTTGCATTTAATGATTTGCTAAAAATGAGGGAAAATGTGAGATTATGGCTAATCATCAACAGTTACCTAGAACGTCATCAATAGCTTTTGCACGCTTGACCTTTCAGAAACACACCACGTGTTCATCTCTTGAAGGATGCATGTAACAGCCGTTTGTTCTAATGAATTTCTAAACTACACTTGGACATGAAGCGTTAGAATGTTTCATAACTTTTCATATAACTTATGTTACAACTTCTCTTCTAACTTCTAAAGAGTTGTTGATCAGAGCATTCATTTCATAAAGTTCTGAAGTCAGTCACAGAAAGTAAATATTATTTTATTCAGGACATAATTCCATACAAATATTTTTCAGAATGAAATTAAATCTATCTTCTGAAAGGGGTTTGGTAAAAATGTCAGCCCATTGATGGTCTGTTTTTACAAAAATCAAGTTTAGAATTCCCTTATGAATATAGTCTCTTATGAAATGATATTTAATTTCTATATGTTTGGCTTTAGAATATAAGATTGGATTTTTAGAAAGACAAATAGCAGAAGTATTGTCACAGAAGATAGGAATCTTACTTTCATAAAGGTTGAAATCTTCTAGTTGACTTTTCATCCAAATCATCTGAGAGCTACATCCAGCAGTAGATATATATTCAGCTTCTGTGGTTGATAGAGCAATTGTTGCTTGCTTTTTGTTGTACCATGAGATAAGATTGTCACCCAAAAATTGGCAGCTTCCAGAGGTGCTTTTTCTTTTAATTCTATCTCCAGCAAAGTCAGCATCACAATAACCTGCTAGTTTTTAATCTTGTGATCTTCTGTAACACATACCAAGATTAGAAGTACCTTTCAGATACCTAAGAATTCTCTTAACAACTGTTAAATGAGATTCTCTAGGATATGATTGGAATCTAGCATACAAGCACACGCTAAATAATATATCAGGTCTAGATGCAGTCAGATAGAGAAGGGATCCAATCATACCTCTATAGAGCTTCTGATCTACTTTCATACTTACCTCATCTTTACCTAGAATGCAGGTTGGATGCATAGGTGTCTTGGCATCTTTGCTTTCTGACATTTGGAATTTCTTCAGAAGTTCTTTAACATACTTCGTCTGATGTATGAAAGTACCTTCTGGAGTCTGGTTGATTTGAATTCCAAGAAAGAATTTCAATTTACCCATCATGCTCATTTCAAATTCTGCCTGCATGGTCTTAGCAAATTCTTTTCCAAGGGAGATATTAGTGGTTCCAAAAATTATATCATCAACGTAAATTTGACAGATTAAAATATCATTTTTAAATGTTTTTCTGAAGAGAGTTGTGTCCACTTTTCCTCTGGTAAAATCTTTTTCTAATAGAAAATTACTCAGACGATCGTACCAAGCTCTAGGAGCTTGTTTTAAACCGTACAAAGACTTTTTCAGTTTAAAAACATGTCCTGGATGCTTTGAATTATTAAATCCAGGAGGTTGATGGACATATACTTCTTTTTCAATATAACCATTTAGAAATACACTTTTAACGTCCATTTGATACAATGAAATGTTATTTTGTACAACAAAAGAAATTAATAATCTTATAAATTCTAACCTGGCGACTGGGGCAAAGGTTTCATTATAATGAATTCCTTCTTGTTGACTATAACCCTGTGCAACCAGCCGTGCTTTGTTTCTGATTACTTCTCCTTGTTCATTCAATTTGTTTTTGAAGACCCATTTGGTTCCTATAACATTGAATCCTTTGGGTCTTGGAACAAGATTCCATACATCATTCTTTGAGAATTGATTTAGTTCTTCTTGCATTGCTAAGATCCAATCACTATCTTCCAGAGCTTCATCAATGGTAGTTGGCTCAATCAGAGAGACTAAACCAAACAAAGATTCTTCATTGATTCTGAGAGATGATCTTGTTCTGATGGGATCTTCTTTTCTTCCAATGATTACATCTTCTTTGTGATCTGAAGATAATCTAGGAAACCTTTTCTGTGTGGGTTGGTCAGAGATTCTGAGATTGTTCAGAGCATTGTCAAGAGTATGATCTGCTACGTCTTCTTTCGCTTCTGATCTTTCAGAGTTTGAGTGATGATCTTCTGTACCTACAGAAAAATCATTTTGCTTTGGCTGTTGTTGGCTAAGCTTATCATCAAACCTGACTTTGATTGATTCTTCAACAATCAGAGTTTCTGTGTTGTATACTCTATAGCCTTTTGAGCGTTCAAAGTATCCAAGTAGGAAACACTTTTGTACTTTGGAATCAAACTTATTCAGAGTTTCTTTGGTGTTTAGAATAAAATAAGTACATCCAAAAGGATAAAAATAAGAAATGTTGGGCTTTCTGTTTTTCCACAATTCATAGGGAGTCTTTTCAAGAATAGGTCTTATAGAGATTCTATTTTGAATATAACACGCTGTATTCACAGCTTCTGTCCAAAAGTGCTTAGCCATATTGGTTTCATTTATCATGGTCCTGGCCATCTCTTGTAAAGTTCTATTCTTTATTTCTACAACTCCATTTTGCTGGGGAGTTATAGGACAAGAAAAATTATGAACAATACCGTTTTCTTTAAAATATTTTTCAAAATAATGATTTTCAAATTCACCACCATGATCACTTCTAACTTTTGTGATTTTAAAATCTTTTTCATTTTGCACTTGAGTACAGAAGTCAATGAATACAGAATGTGACTCATCCTTGTGTTTTAAAAACTTTACCCATGTCCATCTGCTAAAGTCATCAACAATGACCAATCCATACTTCTTGCCTCTGATGGAAGCAATTTTAACTGGCCCAAACAGATCAATATGAAGTAACTCTAATGGCTTAGAGGAAGATACAACATTTTTAGATTTAAAGGAAGGTTTTGAAAATTTTCCTTTTTGACATGCTTCGCACAGAGCATCTGAGTTGTACTTCAGATTGGGAAGTCCTCTGACTAAATTTAATTTATTTAGTTGAGAGATTTTTCTAAGACTGACATGTCCCAATCTTTTGTGCCATACCCATTGCTCATTGCTAACAGACAAAAGACATTTGACGTTTTGAGATTTAAGATCTGATAAATCAATTTTGTAAATGTTGTTCTTTCTCTTGCCAGAAAAGAGGATTAATCCATCCTTTTGACTTACAGCTTTACAAGAGTTTTGATTGAAGATAATGTCATATCCATTGTCACTTAATTGACTTATGGATAATAGATTATGAGCTAATCCTTCTAATAATAAAACATTAGAGATAGAAGGAAGGTTACCGTTTCCTATGGTTCCAGAACCAATAATCTCCCCTTTCTGATTACCTCCAAACTTCACATCTCCTCCAGCTTTAAGTTCCAAGCTTTGGAACATAGACCTTTTTCCCGTCATGTGTCGTGAGCACCCAGAGTCCAGGTACCATGACTGGTATTTCAATTGAGCTGTTAAGGACATCTGCAACAAATATTATTTTATCCTTAGGTACCCATATCTTTTTGGGTCCTTTTGGGTTAGTATAAGAGTTTCCAGAATGTGATGTATATTTTATATCATGTGGGTGTCCAAACTTGAAATGCCTATTCAGAGGTTTGTAAGTGAAAGTTATTTTAGCAACAAGTTTTGGAATGTATGTCTCCTTCCCTTTGGGAGGTTCATATCCAATTCCTCTTCTGTTTTTCCCACTAACTCCATAGATCATTGAAGCCATTTTGCTTCTGTCTATGCTTTTAGCAAGAAAAGATTGAAAGCTATAGTCATATTCTTTCAGAATATCTTTTGAACTAGACACAGACTCTGAACTAAAATTCTTTTGAACAATTTGAATTTCCTTTTCAAGTTTTAGATTGTTTTCTAAAAGTTTAGATTTTTGTGTTTCAAGTTTCTTAAAATCAGATGCAAGACTCTTCTTGAGTTTCTTGTATTTGATTTTGAGCTTACTATAGTTTTCCAGAAGTTCTGATAAACTATCAGCAAGTTCTTCTCTAGAAAATTCAGAAAATACCTCTCTTTATTCTGACTCATAGTCTGAGTCATTATCTGTGATAGCCATTAAAGCTAGGTTGGCATTTTCATCTTCAGAACCAGATTCATCTTCAGAATAATCTGAGTCATCCCAGGTTGCCATCATTCCTTTCTTCTTTCCAAATATCTTCTTTGGTCTTTCTTTTTAAAGCTTTGGATAATCACTTTTGAAGTGACCAGGTTCTTTGCATTCATAACAGATGATCTCTCTTCTGTTTGACTTTTTATGTCCAGAAGATTCTGGTTTATCTTCTGACTTCTTGAAGTTCTTGAACTTCTTTTGTCTGTGCTTCCACAGATGATTGATCCTTTTGGATAGCAAAGATAGTCCGTCTTCTTCTGAAGCTGATTCTTCAGAGTTTTCTTCTTCAGCCTAAAAAGCGTTAGTATCAAATTTCTTAATTGATTTAAGGGCTAGAGACTTACCTTTCTTCTGAGGCTCATGCTCATCCAGTTCAATCTCATGACTTCTGAGAGCGCTGATGAGTTCCTCCAGAGACACATTGTTCAGATCTTTTGACACCTTGAAAGCAGTGACCATTGGTGCCCATCTTCTAGGTAAGCTTATGATGATCTTTTTCACATGATCTGCTTTGGTATACCCTTTGTTCAAAACTCTCAAACCAGTGATCAGAGTTTGAAACCTAGAGAACATTGCTTCTATAGACTCACTCTCTTCAACTTTGAAGGCTTCATACTTCTGAACTAAAGCCATAGCTTTAGACTCCTTAACTTGAGCGTTTCCTTCATGAGTCATTTTGAGAGACTCAAACATATCATGCGCTGTATCTCTATTCGTGATTTTTCATATTCTACTTTAGAGATAGCATTTAAAAAAATATTTCTAGCTCTGTGATGATTTTTAAAATCAGCTTTTTGTTGTCTATCCATATTTTTTCTATCCACTTTGTTTCCTTCAGAATCTGTAGGATGTTTGTAACCATCCAAGACTATATCACAAAGATCACTATCATGACCTAGAAAGAAACTTTCTAGTCTATCTTTCCAGTATTCAAAATCTTCTCCATCAAACACTGGAGGTTTGTTGTAACTATTATTGTTTTGTTCAGCGGCCATTGTGTTTTCTTCTGGATCTTTTCCTGACACGGTTAAGTGTTAAGCTCAGAGTCAAGCTCTGATACCAATTGAAGGGGTACGAAAACACTTAGAAGGGGAGGTTGAATAAATGACTCTTTTCCTTTTCAATACAAAGCTCAAACAATAATGGAATAACACAATTATTTTTATCCTGGTTCGTTTTAACTCAAACTACTCCAGTCCACCCGCCAAGGTGATTTCTCCTTTCTCAACAAGGACTTAATCCACTATAATCAACTGATTACAATCACACAACAAATGTTGTGACTAACAATGCACAAGTAATCTTACAAGTGACTAACAACACTAAGACTTAAATCTAGTCCTAGTCTGCTTGAGAAATCTGACCAAACTTGGTCTCTCAAGGAACAAATACAGAAGTATAATCTTTACAAATAATTGAAATAGAGTTTTCTTCTAATCAAGCTATATCACAACTGTGAATTTTCACTTAGAATATAATACACAAAATGTATGAACTATGAGTTTGTGAGCTTTTGAATCTTTCACGTAGTTTCTTGTTTTAACGTTATTATTGGCTTGCAATAAATGTCCTTCTACTTATAGTAGGAATAATAAGACCGTTGCTGCCTTCAGAGGAAATGGAGAGCATTAAATGCTTTGCGTGTATCCTTGCAAAATTCCATTCTCCAAGAAACTAGTTGTAGACACTTGAGTGCTTTCAGCCGTCTTTGCATTAATTAGCAAACGTCAGAATGTAAGAACGTGTTTCCTTTGCTTTGGCAAGACACGTTGATTAAGACGTTGTTTCTGTTTTTGCTTTAAGTCAGAACATGCTTCATTCAACTTCTGGTCAAAGCGTTGCTTGCTAAGAACTTTGAACAACGCTTGCTTTCAAGTTATCTTCAGAATCAAGAAGCCTGCTAGAAGTTAGAAGATACATTTAAAAAGTAAAGGTTCTTACCAGAGTCAGCAGATGCGTTTGAATAAAAGGTTCTTTTATCAAAAAACTTCTTCATAATCTTTGCTTAGTACTTTAGAATGTTTCTTGTCAGAACATTAACTAAGACATTCAAAACACATTCATTAGAGCATAAATTATCTTAAATATAATTTAGTTATCATCAAAACACTTGAGATAGGTCAAAACTAATCTTGTTCTTTCACTTTGGTCCCCAGTCCAGTTCATTAGCTTTCAGCCAAATTAGAGAGTGATCAGAAATGTCTTTATTACCCGTGTTCTGACCAATGATCTTCCAATTATCAATTAAAGCATGGGATAACATGAACATGTCTAACATGTTTCTCGCACTCCCTTCCTTATTAGACCAAGTGAATTTGTTGCCCATGGCCGAGACATCCACTAGTTCAATAAAATCGATGAATTCATTGAATTCATTCATATTAGTGGATATGCAGTCTCTGTTCCTTCCCAATCTTTCATCCTTTTCTCTCACAGTGTTGAAATCTCCACCCACACACCACCATCCATGGTCAAAGTTGTTTTTGAGATTGACCAATTCTGACCACAAAGCTCTTTTCCTCTCTAACAGGCAAGACAAATATACGTTAACAAAGTAACATAACTGAATTTTATAATAAGCATATACCCCAATTGAGCCTTCTGTTCTGAAGCTGAAAATAGGTGATATCACCTTTGTCTTCCACATGATAAGAATCCCACCTGAAGCTCCTTCAAAATCTTTGGCTGACCAACTCACCTCCTTGCTTCCCCATAAACTTGCCACTATTTTTTCATTCATGTTTTGAACTTTAGTTTCTTGGATGAAAACCAAGTCTGCCTGCCCTTTATTAATGATTTGGTTCAACCTTCTTCGTTTTAAAGAAAGGCCACATCCTCCGATCTTTAGTGATACAATATTCATCACAACATATTTTTTTTCATCTTCCTTGATTTCAACCCATCCGCATCACACAACTTCATCCTCTCAATTGCCTCCACAACATTATCTTCCCCCTTGTCTCCTGAAATTCTTAATTGAGTGATTTTCCTTCAAACCTTTGATGCCAGATTTACTTCCTGATTTTTTTTTGATCGATCATCTCTCATAGATAAATTACAATCTGTTAAAGACTTGCTGTAAATAGCAAAAGATTGTACTCATTAATTCTTCTTTAATGAATTTTCCATGTCAACATTATTGTATGAAAATCCCTTTTTCTAGATATCTATCAATTACTATTACATTGACAAAACTTCCTAAAATGCCCTTTCATCAAAAATAAATTGCACTACTAAAAGGACATTCCGGTAACTAACAAATTACACCATCATTTTTCAGATTTTTCAACATAATACCCCCAAGTGTTCACATTTCATTGGTCCTAATTAAAATAAGTTATTTTCAAATGTTATCACATTTCTCTCTTTCTCTCCGTCGTCTCTTCTCTTTCTTTTTCAGAAACCCTAAAAATCAACCGCCACCGACGGCTTTCTCCCCCTATTATCGGCCACCACCACCTCCAATGAAAAAAAAATCAAAGGCTATTCACACTCTTCATCTCACTGGCTTCCTAATGAACCGAATAAGGTATGCATTATTTCATGTTTTTGTTTGTTGTTTTTACTATAGCCATGTTTAACTTTCCCCTCTTTCACTCTGTATTGCAATTTTGGTTGAAACATTTTTCTAGTTTAACTATATCTTTGTCCGGTTTAGCATTTTCTGATTTAAGCTTATTTTTGCAACCCTCCTTGAATAAATTTGAGAGCTTAACCAAGGACAATCAACAACTTAAGGAAAATTGCTGAAAAATCCAGGTCAGTGTCAATCAGTTCTCCATCTTTTAAATGTCCAAACTCTTCATCTTCTGACAGTAGGAGCGATGCCAGTAGCTCTCTTATGCTCATAGTTAGGACATATTGGGAAATCTTGATTGTTAATCCCTGCCAATGAATTTGATGTATGTTGTTAATATAATAATCATATTTTTGTATAGTGAGAAGAGGCGGAAACTGCATTGAAGAGAATGTTGTTCCTCTAAATTTTCAAGAGGATTACAGACTGTTAATTACTCAATATCATTGAGTCGGAAACAGTTTCCATTTGATAGAAGAATCCCTTCTACTCAGGCAACAACTATAATATGTGTTGCAGCTTTGGTAAATGTTCTTTACTCTTATCTTAATTTCACCATATTTGGTAATCTACTCTCCTCATTAACTCTAGATTTCAATATTTTTCCAATTCTTATAATCTATCAGCTTCTAAACTTTGAATTCGCAGGATGCAAGATTGGTGCAGAGCAAATCCATCGACTAGGTTCTATTCTACATGAGCAATAATTTTCCTTCATATTAGTTAGAGCATGTATTATTATGGTAATTTTGAGTTTTACGAGATAGAACATTCTATTATGAAATTTGTCACTTGATAATAAATTATTTTGAACTTATTGATATAAGAGAATCTGATTTTAGTGGTTCTACCTTCAATGGTGCATACATGGAAAAAGTTGTTGCATTCAAAGCAAATTCTGATTTTAGTGGTTTTAGTGGTTCTACCTTCAATGGTGCATACATGGAAAAAGCTGTTGCATTCAAAGCAAATTTTACAGGTATATGTTTATAGTGAGTTCTATATGTAAAAGGTACCTAATGCGTTTATGATGTGTTATAGTTTCGTTGAATCTTTTTGCTTGACATTTTTTAGGTGCTGATTAAATGTGCTAACATGATTAAACCCAATCCCGTGGCTTTGATTTGGTTGTTTGTGCATTGACTCGAAGATGAATATCATGATATTTAATGAAACTTGGTTCAGCACCAATCTCTTGGAAAACAAAGAAATAAGGTACTGTATCATGATCTTCCAATAAAGCTCAATACTTAATAATAATGTATTAAGATGATAGTGTTTCAACTTACTCTCTTTTTGAATTATAAAATGATATTGATGAAACAGAATAACAATCAAAGTTATTCATTTTCAGGCCATTCTCCACCCTGAACAAGACAGAATTCTTAGTATCAGAGAGAATACAAGGCTACAAGGATTTCCTGATTGCTATAAACTTTGTGGCCCTATCAAAGAGACGCATGCTTAGAAGTATTACTTAATTTCTTACTTTATAACCTTTTCCCCATTATGTTTACTTGACATTCACCTCTTATGTCTTAAAAGCAGGTACATGCAAGTTGGAAAAGCAGTGGTTGTTCCTGTGGCTCTTTGCCTTGATCTCTTGCATTGCGTATTTACATTATATCGGTCTATAATTATTACCTGCTTTGGCCTTTTAGATAAAAGCTAGCCTGAAGAATCATTTCAGTTCTTGTGGAGAGATTACAAGGATCTCATTACCGAGACATGATTCTCATACTCTTAAGGGGTATGACTATTGTTCTACTGGAAGTTGTGATGCACTCTTGCATATATTGTGCATTCAAATCTAAAATTGCAAATTTTTTGCAGGCTTGCTCATTTGGAATTCAAAGATATTGATGGCTATAGGAAGACACTGTTCTAGACAATTTCAGTTTACAAATTGAAGCTGGATCTAAGGTGGCATTTGTAGGACCAAGTGGCACTGGAAAGTCGTCTGTTTTGGCCCTTTTGCTAAGATTTTATGATACTTCTGCAACCAAAAAAGTGAGTCGTTCTTCATCTGTTTTAATGCGCTTATTAAGCTCATCAAATTTGTAACATCCTCATTTCTTGGGAGCAAAGACTTGAGGTTCACAGGATTTGGTGGAATCAGATACAACTACTGTTGTGGACTATATATGGAAAAGCTTGCAATTGATCCAATTATACAAGATTGTTTATCTCTCTTGCTTCTGTTTAGACATCATTTTGTTATACATAACAAATATTGTCTATATATATGGGAGCGGTTCAGGAATTTAATGTATAAATGTGGATGAACATCATTACTTATTACATGAAAACTATTTAAAGATTTATCTAAAATTATAAGTTATTTTTAGAATTTCAATGAAATATTAGTATTCATTTGTAATTATATCATTTACTATTAATTATTATTATTTTTTCAATTCTTAACATTATCTTATAATTTTTTTTTTAAGAATGGAGAAGTAATAGAACATGCTGGGTTGTTAATATAATATATATTTTTATTTTAATAAAATTGAAAATTTATTTACTTTTTTTCATTCTTTCTTTTTTTTCGTTCTTTTAATTTATTTTTGTCTTATTGTTTCCCCTCCTTCCTTTTTCCCCCTTCTTTTTTAGTCTTATGATTTCTTCTTTCTTTTTCTTTTTTCTATTTTTCATTCTTTCTTTTTTTAAATCTTATTGATTCCTCTCCTTTTTTTTACATTATTTTTTTTTCTTTTATAGTCTTATTATTTCTTTTCTTTTCTTTTTCTTTCTTTTTTAAATATTATTGTCTTCACTCCTTTTTTTTCCATTATTTTTTCTTTTATAATCTTGTTATTTCTTTCCTTTTGTATGTTTGAGTTTCCACGATACATGTTTCACAAAATTAATATTATTTTTTAATATTTATAAATTTATAAAAGTTTCTGTTGCAAAGTTTAGAACAAATTTTAAATAAAGTATACTAATATGAGGTTTGATTCCCTTTTGTATTATAGTTATAAAAATTAATTTTTATTGATATAATTTAATTTATTTATTTTGAGTTCGTTTTAGAATTATCAATTCATTCTAATGATCCAAGATATAAAAGCCATTACACAAGATATTCATTGTACACTTTCTGATCTCTGCTTTTATCGCATTCATCTTGAATTATGAATTGATTTTGATATTGGAGTGTTAATCTTGCTAGTCCATCACGTGTCACAGTGACAAAGATCAACAACACTGGTTCATGATTTTTCATCATCAACAAACCTAATTCTAGTTCCTGGAGGAATAGTAACACCGTCTGTGAGAAATGACTCCTAAATTTCACAAGATACCACAAGTAGATCATCTTTGATCCAAAATTAGATCTCTATCGAAAGCATTAAAAAGTAGAGGTAGAAACTTCATTCAATGAACCAAAGAGATCCATCAAATCTTCTGATTTCATCCTACATCAATTATCATCTAAAATTTTCTTGCATATACACACATGTTCATACTGATATTTCCAATATGAATAAATGATGTCAGGACAAATGTTACGACATTTATAGACAGACTGAACAACAATATCAAACTAAAATAAATAGTAGAATTTAATGCACAATGATAAAGAACATAGTCAATTGTTAACCCAGTTCGGTGCAACATCACCTACATCCGAGGACTACCAAGACATGAAGGAAATTCATTATAATAGTATTAGTTCGAAGCCTAAACAATTCCAGTTTACAATTTGTCTCCTAATCACTACTCCATGCAACTTCTACATAGAAATGACCATCTAGATATGAGAAATCTCATCTCACTTTCAATCATCGTAGTGATACCTAAAGCCACAAACCTTGTGGCTAGACTTAAATCAATCACAATCATAGTGATGGTGTAAAAGAAATTCCAACAAAAGATTACACTTCAAATACAATAATACTTAGTCAAGACTCTTAACTACGAACAATATTTGATTTTGCTTAAAATCTTCATCCAAGAGAAATACTCAACTCATTACCTAAAGGTTTATGAGTGAGAACACTATGTCTACTACAAGTATCAAAATATACAAGAGTGACTTACAAACACAAGAACACAAGAGACTCTCAAAATCTAAGAATTAGACTTTCCCTAATTTTATAATTGTCAAAGTTCTCATTACATTAGGTCTAAGTCTTCCTTGTTATAGTCTTCAACTATCCATGGGCTTCAAATTTTCTGCCCAAATATTCCTTGATCCACAAGCTGAGGGTTGCATCAATTATGCAGAAAAGATCTCCTTAAATCTTGGAACACATCTTCAAGTTTCTTAAAATAGAAACTCTTGTACAATTGTAGATTAAATCTCTTGTTCCAGATTAAATCTTCTTGACTTGCAAAAATAACTAAGATATATCCAAAAGGAATCTAAAAAAATCAAATAAAATATGTTAAGAAAATAACAACTGCCATTGATGTATAACAGGCCACGATGTCACGACATCTGGCTTGACATCTACGAACCAGCATGACAGGAGAATCTGTCATGACAGTTGGTCAAGATGTTATGACATATTACTAAATCATCAGTAGGAACCATGTTTTAACAAAATATATCTAATCACAAAACCTTGGATCTAACATCATTTATCAATGAGATTTGCGGCGCAACATTAACCAATGCAAATACGATATTAGAGCAATTTCCCAAATAAGAACTGTCGTTGATCATTGAAGTGGAGATCGATTGGAAATAAGGTTTATAGGTTGGAAAAAGATTAATGGAACTTCAAACGTCAACATGTAGCTAATCTTGGCTATCATCTTCGCTTATGGTACCTTGATAGGATTCCTCATAGATGATAAAAGCTCTTGCAACATCCTTTATATCTAAAGTTTGGAGCAAGGGTTTCACCAACCAGGTCTCAATCCATATTGAAGTGGATATCTATTGGCCTTCAATGATTCGATAACTCATTTTTGCAGAATGATATATTTGATATTTTTGTTGGGAAAAGGAAAACACGAGAGAAAGATAAACCTTAGCTTCCCCTTAATTTTGTGTAGAAGTGCCTTCAAGGGAATTCTGAAGAGACCCTTTTTGGAAAACTAGATGCAGTAGCATCTCCGATTAACCTAAAGATAATGTATCATGATAAGAAGAGGGAATCGAACATCATTAGCGTCGACCTTAAAGAAGTAAAGTGTATCAAAGAAGTCATCCTTAAGAACATCCTTTCTTAGTCAGCAATAACAATGAAAGGTCCTAGAAATGTCAATATGTTCTACCTGAACGCCCGCGAAGATTAAGTTAGTCCTTCCTAGACGATGGACTTGAGATTATCCAGCTCGACGACAATCCTTCATAATTCATGAATATAAGATTTGTGCTTCCCTTTAAGGTAATATCCACACTAATTGAATGCCTAGGAGCAAACACATACCTTTTTCTCTATCCCTCCACACAAATTCCCGAAATTGATCCCTCGATAGCCTACCGTGAGTTAAATGTCGACCCCGACGTCTGTTACGTCTCCTAGAAATGAATAAGGTAGTCCCTTGAGAAAGTTGTAGCCATCAAAAGTACGGTGAAAAAGACATATTAGATGCAAGATTCATTTCCGAGGTGAAGTATATAGAGTGGTTATCCAACATCGTTCTGTTGAAGAAACCCTCGAGAAAGTGGAGGATGTGTGTTGGCTACACTAATATTAATAGAGCTTGTCCGAAAGACTCCTACGGGATCCCAAATATCAACAAGCTTGTGTATAATCCAATTATGTACAAGTTACTAATATTCATGGATGCTTACTCTGGGTATAATCATATATCCATGTTCGGACCCGATCGAATGAATACAACTTTTATGACTAAGCAAGCTAATTATCAGTACAACAGCATGCCCTTCGGGTCGAAGAATGTAGGCGTGAAATATCAGAGGATGGTGAATAAATTCTTCCAATAAGAGATATGGGATACATTTTTGGCATACATGGATGAAATGATCATGAAGTTTAGGAAAGAGGAGCCTCACACTTAACACCTCCAACGGGTATCTAAAACAGTCAAGTAGTATAATATGAGACTTAATCTAGAGAAGTGAACCTTTAGGATAAGAGCCAAAAAGTTCTTAGGCTTCTACCTAACTAAGCGGGGGATAAAAGAAAACACTGACAAATGTGAAGAAGTGGTCTGAATGAGCTCCCCGATCTTGAAGAAGGAGGTCTAAAAGTTGAATGATATGTTGACCACTTTGAACATTTCATTTCAAAATCCACCCAACAAGCATTGCCTTTTTACAAGTTGTTGAGGAAAAGGGAGAAGTTCAAATAAACATCTGGTTGCAAATAGGCGTTTGAGTTGTTGAAGAAAACCACGACCACTCTGCTGGTACTCACTCATCCTTTTCCATGAGAAAAATATACATATACCTAGCAATCATAAAGGAGGCAGCGAGTGTCGTCCTGATTTAAAAGTCAGACTATAACTAGAGCCCTATATAATTCATATCAAAAGCCCTAGATAAAGCTGAAACAGGACACTAGACAATAGAGAAAGAGGCATCGACATTTGTGACTATATCACACACTCTAAGAAGGTACTTTCTCGCATATTCTATAACCGTTCAAAGTGACTTTCCCCTAAAATAGTTATTTTTTCTATTAGGTTTGACTGGGTGCTTGACGAAATGAGTCATCGAGTTATCAGAGTTTGAAGTATCTTTCAAATATAGGAAATCACTAAGGCTCAACTATTCACTGACTTCCTAACCAAAATGACTCCCTTCCTTCTAGAAATATATGTCACCTGGGTAATATTCACAAACTAAATGTCTAAAAGTTGCGGAAGTGGAGCAAGCGTAATTATAGAACATAACTATGGGATTATAGTATAATCTTCCTCAAGATTCAAGTTCTAAACCAACAACAACAAAGACAAATACAAATAAATATTTGTAGGAATGACCCTAGCCAAAGAGATAGGGGGGAGCACATCAATTTGTGAATGGGCTCTCAACTAGTCGTCATGTAGATAAATAGGGAGCCCTAACCTAAAGATCCATTATTGCAATGGTACCTCAGGCTAGTGGTTGATAAATTGGAGAGAGTTAAAGTGTTTAATATTGCTCATGATCCACGAGAAGGGAACTCTCGTGCTGATGTACCTTCCCGGTTATCCTGCATGAGGAGCCCCAAGATTAATCACTCTTTTGTCCAAGTAATCAATGTATTTTAACACACTATCTTTTACTTTGTGATAAGACTTTTCTATGACTTATCTCATTATTTTAATTGCTTTTAATAAGTTTTTGGAAGTTAAGTTGAGTTATGATTATTTTCTAACAAGTGCTTATTTTCCAGCTTAAATTGTTATTTGATACCTTCTCGTTGTACATGTCATAACTTAGGCTATATGATGCTGTTTTGCGTGTTCTAATATTTTTTAGAAAGCTAAGAGGATAAGATACAAGTTTGATGTTAAACACAAATTCCAGTTCGGAGCACAGAAGGGTCGAATACTTTAGTTTAGTTCCAGACTTAATTTAATAAATGGTTTTTTAGGCCGGTTTTTGTAATTTTCGGATTGGTTGCTCTTTAAGCCCGATTCTCTTGTATTATTTAAGTTAAAACACAATGCTACGGCAGGCCATTCTGAATATTCACGAAATTAGAACAACTTTGTACGAATTCATGGAAAACTAATCTTCTTACGGCTGATCTACTGTAATCGTGCCTCCATCATACTTTGAGGTTTTTTATACTTCCCAATTAAATCTATTTTCCTTTCAATTATTATCTATGATATTCAAAATATTATTCGATTTATATTAAAGTCTATTGATTTATTTCGATGTTTGTATGTTCCTTTACCTTAACCATGTTTGCTTAATCCGCGTTATTTTATCGTGTTTGCTTAATTCACGTTTGCTTTAATTTGTCTGCTTAATTTGGATACTAGGAATAAATATCTTGTAAGGTCAATTGCGCTTGTTTGATTGATATTGTAATTGAAAAGGGAATAGAATCCTCTTAGGGCTTGGGAATTATATTGATAAATGATAAGTTGGAGACCTAATAGTAGATTAATCTGTTAATCGTAATTCCTATTAAACTCATTTTTTTTATCGTTTATCATAATCTCGACCAAAAACAAAAAACCCCATTGTTATAGTCGATTGGCTTAAAATCATTTCAATATTCCTTTCTATATGACTCGAGTATTGCTTCCCTGAACTACATTTCATTTGCTTTTTTTACCAGTGTGCGACAACAGATCACCAGGAGATTAGAAAAGCCCAAATTATTGAGTCCCCACAACATACGTGAAAAAATGCGACTAGTGCCAACAACATGGGGAAATCTTCAACACTCTATACACTAAGTTAAACATCTTGTCATCACCATGGTTATTCCTACATTGGGGGTTGGACAACCTGGATCCATTCTCCCTAGCATCGGGGCAACTCAAATACTTGATCGTTGCAAAAAATTACTTTATCAAATGGATCAGAGTAAAAGCATCGGCAAACATCATGACAACGAATTTCCTAAAAATTTTCAAAAGAAATGTATTGGCTAGGTTCAGGGCCCCCCAATCCATTTTAACAGATAATGAAACATAATTTATAGATAAAAAGTTGAAAAACATATTGAAGCAGTTAAGGATAAATCAATATTTTGACTTAGTGAAGCATCCTTATACAAACAGACAAGCGAAAAGGGACAATTAAATTCTACTCAGAGGCATGAAGTAAATAGTAGAGGAAGCCAAAGGAAATTGGGTTGACTAACTGCCACATGTTTTGTGAGCCTATCATACAACTCCTCGGTCGCCTATCGATGAAACTCCCTTCTAAATCACGTACGATATTGAAGTAGTCATTCCTATAGAAATTGAAGAACTAAGTTGGAGGACAATAACCTCTTTTCCAACAAAAGAAAACAACAGAGCAACCAGAGAAGAGGTTGACCTTGTAGAACAAAAAATATTTTAACTGCCTTCACCAACGATTTTGTACCCCAAAATTTTCCCTCTCACTTATCAAATATTTTCTCACAAAGATCTCTCTTGGTTCAAGACTGCACTAGGGTTGATCAGCTCAAGACACCTCCTCAAGCACTTATGACCAAAATTAGGGTTTGAGATTGCACAAGGACAATTGAACCTTCAATGCTTCATAGGAATTTCATGGATCATTATGGACCCCCAAGATTACTCATGTCAAATTTCAAGCCTTGAATCACACTTTTGCTCAGTCAATTGAGCAGTTGACGTAAAACTCAACTGTATTGGGGAAAAAGTCAACTATGGCCAATTTACAGCCAAACTTCATAAATTTTGATCCACATCAACATTATAAACTCATATGTATCATTTTATCAAGTTTGGACCACAATTCCTCAAGAAATTTGATCAAATCATCAAAAGGGCAAAATGGTCAAAATTAGGGTTTTGACTGAGAAAGGAAAATTTCTAATTTTTTGACCTAGCAAATGGTCAATTGGTTTGAAGCATGATTTCAAGAGTTCAATTGCATCATTTTGACCTAATTACATGACCTAAAACATTGCTCAAGATCAATTGGATTGATAGTGAATTTTCAGTCAATTGATCAAAAAGTCAACTGTACACTGAAAAGTCAAACTTTGACTTTTTGGTCAAAGTTCAATGTCAAAGATCACAATTCATCAAAACATGTCAAAATATGAAACTTATTCATCAAGAAATCAAAAATTCAAGATTTCATTTTGAAAAGTCAAAGTTTTATAACTTAGAAATTTTTCTAAGTGTTTAAACTTCATGTTTTTTCATAACTTTAAGTCAATTTTTCACTATGATGCAAGAGGATTCAGAAGAAGCTTTCAACATGAAAGTTGCAGATATACATGATATATACAAAATTTATTTACAAAACTTCTTCTAAAAATGCTTGGAGCTCAAGTTATTAATTCATAAAGTCATGGTCATAAAATTGAACACTTAGTGAAATTTTGCCCTAGTTTTAGTCAGGATTTTGACCTAACTTCATGGAAATTTTTCATATAGTTCCAATGGGAATTATAAAAAGTGATTCAAAGAGGGGTTGTATAGAACATTACAAGTTTTCCAAAATGTCCAAGAACTCCTTGAGATCATTCTTGAGTAGGGAGAATCAAAGAGATGAAGTTAGGGTTTTCACACTTGAAATACAAGTCATTTTGTGATGAACAAGATTCAAATTTCAAACCTATTGTGATCGGTGGAAATAGAACTGGCTGTTTTTAGCTGGTTCGCGAAATGTCGCGGTAAGCAAGATTCGCCACCGTCTTTTATGTTCTCCAACATGGAAAGGACAAAAGCACAGCAAAATTCCTTCTTTGAGAATGTTTCTCGGTTCGGGAGGTAGATTTATAGAAAGGGAAGGTGTTAGCACCCTTTCTATCCGTGGTTATCCACGGGCTCTTAGGTACTTGCTCTTATGTTTTCAAAATTTGTTTGCTTTTCAAGTGTGTGTGGGTTTTGAAAAAAGTTTCGTTTGAAAGATTTCTAAGTGACTCTTGTATCTGTCCTCAAGAGTGTATGAAAAATTTGTTTTAAAAAAACTTTTGAAAGTGTCAGTGTGAAAAGTATTTGTTTGTTTTATGAAATTAATAATTAATAAAAACATTCACATGTTTTATTCTCTGAATTTATTAAAAATATTAATGTGTTAGTTAATTAATAATACTAATAATTAGTTATGAAATAATTAAGAGAAAACAAAATAAAAATAAGAAGAAAAGAAATAATTAACCAGGGGGTATTCTGGACCCAAGGGAGGTTAATCTGGAATTGTTGGCCCATTAACACAAAGCCCTTGTTGACTTTCTGGATAGGCTATGCACGCTTTGACTGGAGAGCATGGTGGTCAACCATCCCTGACCTTTGGATTGAGCTTCATGGCCACTTGGCATGCTGGATGAGTGAGGTTTATGGTGGAATTCTGCACAAGCGCTGCACATGAATTTGTTAGAAAAAATAGAATTGAGATTTGGGTGGACCTGGGAATCGAACCCAGGTCCCAGTAGTCACCAGACACGTCCCTTTCCACTGAGCCAGTTGAGCGCTTTTTTATAATACTGATCAATAAATAATATATTAAGAAACCAAATAATTAGGCAATAAAGCAAAAACGCACGCATATTATTTGAATTATCCAGTCACAGGTTGCCAGCACGTCATCTTCTTCGTTGCCCTGCAAGAAGAACAAACAAATAGCGGGGGTTTTAAACCCCCACAAAACAAAACTGCCAATAATAGCGATTAGGTCTACATGTAATATAAAAAGGGCGCGATGGTTGGGTTGAATTCGTCTGGCCTTGACGAATTCAACCATATGCATTATGTGGTCTAATTTTTCTCCTGCTGTAAAGCCCCAAATTAGAAGCTTCGAAACCCTAGCATTCTCCAATGGCAGTTTTTGTTTTAGGACACCATAATCAAATTAAACTATATCAAAAGCTTCAGAATGATGTTAGCAATGCAAAGCAATAACTAAAACATGTTATTAATGCATAAAACTTGAGTTTCGATTATGGAAAAGAATAGTGAACCGTGTGACTATTTGAGGTGATTCTTTGAGTGTTAAGGCTCGTTCTTGACTGCAACTCGTTCCTGGGAATGTCAGCAATGCGTTTGAATCACTCTAGGGCTCTGAATTGTGCTGGAAGGTTGATTTCAGTTTTCAACTTTTTCTTGATTTTTTGGATTTTGGTTTATGGTTCTGCAGCAGCTTTTGCACGTGAATGATTTTAGGTTAAGCTTCAGTACATATAGTGGAGTGAATTAGGTTAAATCTTTTGTCCAAGAATCCATTGTATTCATGTTTTGCATCCTTGATTTCCAATCAAATCTTTTCCATATTTTTGATTGATAAAGCTTGCCAAAATTGGATGATTTCGCCTCTTTGATTGGGAAACAAAATTTCCAGCTTCCCCTGAGTATATTTGCTCCACAAAAGATTGGAAAAATCATATCTTTTGAATTTTCCTACAATTAAATCAATTAAATGAATTATTAATCAATTAAAAATTCAAATAATTAATAAAAATAAGAAAATAATTCAAATTAATCTTAATGGGTCGTGCATAAGCCTTGGGTAATGATTCAAGAAAGAATTTGAGGCCCATTAGCAAAAATGAAGTGTTTTGAGCAAAGTTGACTTTTGCAAATTCCCAAAATTTTCCCAAATTCTCCTATGCATATCTTGCTCAATTTTGAAGCTATGAACATGTTCTTGGACATTTTGGAAAGGTATTGAAGTCCTCTAACCAATGCCTTTGGTCCCATGTCATTTTGATTTACCAATATAAAATTATGGTCTTTGACTTAAAGTGCCTTTTTGTTGGCTTTTGAAAATGACCTATAATGTAGAAATTGATAACTTTTTGTGAGAGCATTTCTTGGACTTGGAATGTGAAGATGAGTTGTAGGAAATGTCATCCCCTTCAAAATTAGCATTGGATGAGATTTTTATGATGAACCATGAAAAAGTTATGCCTTGGTCAAGTTACAGTTGACTTTTCAACTGTCCAAAAATAGAAACTTTTGCATCTTGATGATTTTTGAGCCATGCTTGTGGAATCATGATCAAGACTTGATCAAATGATGATTGTGGCTTCAAAATAAGATGTTGACCAAAAAGTTTGACTTTTGACTGCCAAATGACCATTTTGCCCCTACAGTTGATTTTGAAGCAATTAGGGCTTTTTGACCGTGCAATCTGATGTTGTGAACCTTGAAATTTGGCATGGAGAGGCTTGGGCATGTATGGAGGCATATGGGACTTGATTGGACCATTGAAAACCTCAAATTCACTGAAGGAACCAAAACCCTAGTTTTTGACTGGCTTAGGAGATGTTGGGACTGTGCAACCCTTGAGTAGACTTGAGCAAATTGAGATGATGCTTGCCAAACTTTGAAGAATATGGGAGGGAAAATTTTGGGGTACAACAGTTGCCCCTGTTCAATCTTCTTAGACCTGAGGATGTAGATTGGCTTGCGTGCCTTTCGTGATCTGAAGGTGGAAGATGATTGAACACTAGAGTGCCCAGAAATTTGCACTCGCATAGTGAGGTATCAGCAATGTGATGTCGGGAATGGGCTTATAGATGCCATTTGGAAAGGTGGTGGATAGGAGGATTGGCTTATAAATGCCATCTCGAGCTGTGACATAACCTTATCGGGAATGGGCTTGTAGATGCCATTTGAAAATGTGTGTCGATCGCGTAAGAGATTCCTTAGCGAGAACTTGCGTACCTGAGAAAGAAAGATAATTACCTGGCCTGTTACAAGGGTTGATCTTCAAAACTCTTCATGTAGATATGCCCTGGCTAGATACAGGTGTCGAATCTAGAACTTCAAAAGGTTGCTTTCAGACGTGCCCTGGCTGGATACAAGAATCGAATCTCTAAACTCTTCATGCAGACGTGCCCTGGCTGGATACAGGTATTGAATCTACAATCAGTTACTCACAGATATGCCCTGGCTAGATACAGGAATCGAATCCGGAATTCTTCGTCTACAGATATGCCCTGGCTGGATACAGGTATCGAATCTATAAACTCTTCATGCAGACATGCCCTGGCTGGATACAGGTATCGAATCTATAATCAGTTACTCACAGATATGCCCTGGCTAGATACAAGAATCGAATCTGGAATTCTTCGTCTACAGATATGCCCTGGCTGGATACAGGTATCAAATCTCTAAACTCTTCATGCAGACATGCCCTGGCTGGATACATGTATCGAATCTACAATCAATTACTCACAGATATGCCCTGGCTAGATACATGAATCGAATCTGGAATTCTTCGTCTACAGATATGCCCTGGCTGGATACAGGAATCGAATCTCTAAACTCTTCATGCAGACATGCCCTGGCTGGATACAGGTATCGAATCTACAATCAGTTACTCACAGATATGCCCTGGCTAGATACAGGAATCAAATCTGGAATTCTTCGTCTATAGACATGCCCTGGCTGGATACAGGAATCAAATCTCTAAACTCTTCATGCAGACATGCCCTGGCTGGATACAGGAATCGAATCTACAATCAGTTACTCACAGATATGCCCTGGCTAGATACAAGAATCGAATCTGGAATTCTTCGTCTACAGACATGCCCTGGATGGATACAGGAATCGAATCTCTAAACTCTTCATGCAGACATGCCCTGGCTGGATACAGGAATCGAATCTATAATCAGTTACTCACAGATATGCCCTGGCTAGATACAGGAATCGAATCTGGAATTCTTCGTCTACAGATATGCCCTGGCTGGATACAGGCATCGAATCTCTAAACTCTTCATGCAGACATACCCTGGCTGGATACAGGTATCGAATCTACAATCAGTTACTCACAGATATGCCCTGGCTAGATACATGAATCGAATCTGGAATTCTTCGTCTACAGATATGCCCTGGCTGGATACAGGAATCGAATCTCTAAACTCTTCATGCAGACATGCCCTGGCTGGATACAGGTATCGAATCTACAATCATTTACTCACAGATATGCCCTGGCTAGATACAAGAATCGAATCTGGAATTCTTCGTCTACAGACATGCCCTGGCTGGATACAGGAATCGAATCTCTAAACTCTTCATGCAGATATGCCCTGGCTGGATACAGGTATCGAATCCATAATTAATCGCTCACAGATATACCTTGGCTAGATACAAGTATCGAATCTAGAATTGCGACAGTTGATAGTAATCATCTTTGGATTGACCTTTTTCCTGAAAAGGCAAAACATCAGTTATATGCAATGTCATGATGTATGAAATGCATGATGTCATGATGTTCAAAAATAAATGAGATCGTGTCGTATGCACTTTATCATGTATGTAAGCAGAAGGTATGAGATGTGAAATGTTTATGAATGTATTTTCGTCTGGAAAATAAATCCTTGACGAATGCCGAGAAGTTAAATCCTGGGCTGACGCTGAAGAGTAGAGTTCTTCATTTTCGCTGGGGATGATGGTTGTAAGAGTAAACCGGTAGGAGAAGATGACTCTGTTGGGGAATAAACTTGTTGGAGAGATTACTTTGCGGGGAATTACTATGTGGGAAGAGATACTTCGCTGAGGTTTTAATAACTCCGCTGGGGATTCCGTTGATAAGCTTTGGAGGAGGAATTTGATGAACTCCACTTGGGGGATAGGAAGAACTTCGTCGAGGACGATCTTTCCGTGGTAATTAGCTGAGGATAACCCAGTTATAAGCTCTGGTGGGAAATGATCTTTGAATATAGTCGAGGAGATGCATTCGTACTCCGCAGGGGATAAGCTTCCAGAATCTACTGGGGATAAGATTCCAAAATCTACTGGGGAGAATGATTCAACTCTCCCGGAGAAACTTTTGAACTGTACTGGGGAATGGCTCCACTGGGGTGTCTTATATTCCGCCGGGGAACAATCTTAGATCAAGACTGCCGGGGATTCTTGCTTAGGGACATCTGTATACTCCGCTGGGGAATATTGAGATCTTCTGGGGATATCCATTTCCTTAAGGCTAACAGTAGATTAACTCTGCTTGGGGAGAGCGTTGCTGTCTTGCTGGAGATACTGTGCCTTTTCGGGGCTGATGGGAGGCCAACTCTGCTCGGGGGGAGAGTATTGCTGAGTCTTGTCTTACTCTTCGGGGAGTGGAGGCATCTTGGTTACATTCTTCAGCCGAACTTACCCAGGTACCTTGGTGGACAGAGCAACTAGATTGCTTAGACAACTCATTATTGCCCCTGTTTCTGATGCCACCTGTAATTAGTCCTTTGTTTCGCATGCAAATATTTATGAGTTAGCAATTAGTGACAAATGCATATATCAAAAATGAACATTGGACGTTCTTCGCAAAACAAAACAGAAAAAGGAAAAATAATTGGCAATTTGTCTGGAAAAGTGAATTTGTATTGATTTTTGAATTTGCCTGTAAATAGGAGTTTATGTACAAGAGACTGATGTCCTAGTAAGAGAACGCCGCCGAACAACAGAGTTTATACATTTTGCGAAAAGGAAAACAAAACAGCTATGTGAAAAAAATAATCCCACTGGGTTCCCACTCTGATATCGCCTTTATGTCTTCAAGCGTCTCATCACTTTGCTGCTCGGTTGAAGATGAAGCTGATTAATCGATGCCGTCTGAACCTGATAGGTGATGCCGGATTCTAGATGCAAGGTGATCCAATGAGACATAGTATTACACTTTAATCCCTAACTTTTTCCTGGACCTCCCTTTCGGGTTTTTGGTCCACCGCGATACCCATTTTTGCCCAAGCCGCCTTTTCAGGTTTTTGACTTGCCGGGTGTACAGATTTTTTCATTTCATCCCTTATTTTTGCCCGAACCCTTTTGGTTCGCCGGGAAGCCCTTATTTTTGCCTAGGTATGTCAACCTAGCAGGTCTTTAATCATGTGTAGTATCTTTTTACTATGTCTGTATTGGCGGGGTGAGGAAGGTCGTCACCATCCATGGTGGTTAGAATCATGGCTCCTCCTGAGAAGATATGTTTAACCACAAATGGCCCTTCGTACGTAGGGGTCCATTTGCCCCTGGGATCACTTTGAGGAAGAATGATGCGCTTGATAACCAGGTCTCCGACTTGATACTCTTGTGGTCTGACTTTCTTGTTAAATGCCCTGATCATCCGTTTTTGGTACGTTTGACCATGACAAATAGCGGTGAGTCTCTTTTCATCAATTAGGTTTAATTGATCAAGCCGAGTCTGGATCCAGTTATCTTCGCTCAAACCCGCATCCTTCATTATCCTGAGAGAGGGTATTTGGACTTCAATAGGCAAGACTGCCTCCATGCCATAGACCAAGGAAAAGGGTGCTGCCCCTGTTGATGTCCGTGCTGAGGTACGGTACCCATGAAGAGCAAATGGTAACATCTCGTGCCAATCTTTGTAGGTCACTGTCATCTTCTGCACAATCTTCTTGATGTTCTTATTTGCTGCTTCGACAACCCCATTCATCTTCGGCCGGTATGGAGAAGAGTTGTGGTGCTGTATCTTGAATTGCTCGCAGAGCTCAGTGATCATCTTGTTGTTGAGATTGGTACCATTGTCCGTAATGATCCTCTCTGGTACACCGTATCGACAGATCAGGTTATGCCGAATGAACCGTGCCACGACGTTCTTGGTTACGGTAGCATAGGAAGCTGCCTCAACCCACTTTGTGAAGTAATCAATCGCTACCAGGATGAAGCGATACCCGTTGGATGCCGTCGGTCTGATCTCGCCGATCATATCAATGCCCCACATTGCAAAAGGCCAAGGTGCAGTCAAGTAGTTCAGAGGTACTGGAGGAATGTGCACCTTATCTGCATATATCTGGCATTTGTGACATGTCCGAGAATGTTGGTAACAATCCGCTTCCATTGTGGACCAGAAATATCCTGCCCGAAGGATTTTCTTTGCCATGGTATGTCCACTGGAATGCGTTCCGAAGGTACCTTCATGTAGCTCTGCCATGATCTTTTCTGCTTCAGTCTTATCCATACAACGCAGTAGGGTTGAATCATGGTTCCGCTTGTATAGAATGCCGTTGCTGAGGAAAAACTTTGCGGCGAACCTTCTCTGGAATTTCTTGTCATTGACAGATGCACCCTCAGGGTATTCTTGAGCTTCCAGGTACCTTTTTACTTCATGATACCAAGGTTTCTCAGTTACCTCTTCAGCCTCAAGATCACAGCAATATGCAGGTTCATCCAATTTCCAGATAATGATCCGGGGAGCCTCGTTATCCCATTTGACTTTGAACATAGAAGAAATCGTAGCTAGCGCGTCCGCCAACTGATTCTCCTCTCTTGGGAAGTGTTCAAAAGTTATCTCTGTGAAATGGGGGATCAACGTCAACACACACTCTTTGTAAGGAATAAGATTTGGGTGTTTCGTATCCCACTCGCCCTTGATCTGATTGATCATGAGAGCGGAATCTCCGAAGACACTCAGAAACTTGATCCTTAAGTCGATTGCAGCTTGAAGACCCATGATGCACGCCTCATACTCTGCCATGTTGTTGGTGCAGTTGAAACATAGCCGGGCAATGAGTGGAGTATGAGTGCCTTTAGGGGATATAATCACATCGCCAATACCGTTACCCAAAGCGTTTGAGGCTCCATCAAAGTGCATAGACCATCGGGATCCTTCCTCAGGTCCTTCATCCGGTCCAGGTACTTCACAATCAGTCACCACCATGATATTCTCGTCTGGAAATTCAAAGTTCATAGATTGGTAGTCATCCACTGCCTGATGTGCCAAATGGTCTGCCAATACACTTCCCTTAATTGCTTTTTGAGTCGTGTATTGGATGTCGTATTCTGTCAAGATCATCTGCCATCTTGCTATTCTTCCGGACAAGGCAGGCTTTTCGAATATGTACTTGATCGGATCCATTTTTGAAATCAACAAAGTAGTGTGAGTCAACATATACTGTCTCAGCCGGCGAGCAGCCCATACCAAAGCGCATCAAGTTTTCTCGAGCAGTGAGTATCGGGTCTCACAGTCGGTAAACTTTTTGCTAAGGTAATAAATAACGTGCTCTTTTCGGCCAGACTCGTCATGCTGCCCCAGCACACACCCCATTGAGTTGTCAAGTACTGTCAAGTATAAGATTAGAGGCCTCCCTTCAACCGGTGCCATAAGAATGGGTGGTTCTTGGAGATACTCTTTGATTCTGTCGAAAGCGGCCTGACATTCATCGTTCCAACGTACTACTTGATCTTTCTTCAGCAGCTTGAAGATTGGTTCACAGGTAGCAGTTAGATGCGAGATGAATCGGGCAATGTAATTCAACCGTCCTAGAAAGCCTCTGACTTCTTTCTCTGTCTTGGGAACTGGCATCTCTTGTATGGCTTTCACCTTGGCAGGGTCCACTTGAATACCTTTGTCACTTACGACGAAGCCTAGCAATTTTCCAGATCTCACCCCAAAGGTGCATTTGTTTGGGTTCAACCTCAGCTTGTACAACTTCAGACGGTCAAACAGCTTCTGTAGATGGTCAAGGTGTTCCTCCTCAGTTTGGGACCTTGCAATCATATCATCGACATATACTTCTATCTCATGGTGGATCATGTCATGAAATAGAGCAACCATGGCACGTTGGTAGGTTGCCCCAGCATTTTTCAACCCAAAAGGCATGACCTTGTAGCAAAAGGTGCCCCACTGAGTAACAAAGGTAATCTTTTCCATATCTTCAGGAGCCATCTTGATTTGATTATAACCTGAGAACCCATCCATGAAGGAGAATACCTTATGCTGAGCAGTATTGTCAACTAGAACGTCGATGTGAGGCAGAGGGAAGTCATCCTTAGGGCTGGCCCTGTTCAAATCCCCGTAATCAACACACATTCGGACCTTACCATCCTTCTTCAGCACTGGAACCACGTTGGCAACCCACTGAGGGTAAGAAGTCACTGCTAGAAACACGGCATCAAATTGTTTCATAACCTCAGCCTTGATTTTCTCGGACATCTCTGGACGCATACGACAGACCTTCTGTTTTACCGGAGGACAGTCTTCCTTGGTAGGCAGATGATGAACCACAATGTCGGTATCCAACCCAGGCATGTCTTTGTAAGACCAGGCAAAGATTTCCATATAATCATGCAACATCTGAATCAACCATTGTTTTACACTGAGCTCTAGATTGGCACCAATCTTAACTTCCTTTCTGTCTGTCTCAGTACCCAGATTTACCGTTTCCACTGGCTCTTCATGTGGCTGAATGGCCCTCTCTTCCTGGAGTAACAGTCTTGCAAGCTCACCCGACACTTCGCAATCATCTTCACATTCGTCTTCGGCTAAGTTGATCGTATTTTCGAAGTCATAACTGGCAGTAGCAGAGTCGTTACCAGTGAGATCCAGAGTGGATTGGAACCTGTATGGGTGAGCGTGTGTAAATATAGCTGTTTTGCAATATATAAAGAAGGAAAGGGAGCGCAAGATTTGAAATGCGAAAAACGTCCAATGCTTTTATTCATGATATATGAAAATGAAAAATAATAAGCCCTCACAAATGAAGCCACAGTGCCCCGGGTAAGACACCGAGCCATAAAGTTTCAAATTATTGTCCGTTACAAATTTAAAACAAAGGAGTTCATTACTGAGTGACAAAAGTAATAGGTATGTAGTCTTTGGAAGTCCAGTTGCTTGGTCCACCGTCGGTCGTTGGATAGATCCAGCTGTTGAATTCGGATTCCTCCACGTCGTCTTCAATAGCATTTACTCCCGGGTTGGTGATGAATACATGAGATCTTCCAATCCTTGCCTTTCGAACAACCCTCTGAGCTTCTGCAGTGAAACCCAAGCCAAATTTGTCAGTCTTCGGAGTGAAATCAGGAAGTCGGCCCCAGTTTGCACACTCACCCTTCTCAACCACAGTCCGGGCATCCTTCAAGGAAGCCATCTTCAAAGGAGAGTCTTCTTCAGTCACTGTCTCTGCTGCTGCCAATGTTGGAGGAACCTCTTCAAAATGTTGAAAGGGGGTCTCAATGAATTCCCCATCCATCTCTATGTACCGGAACGAGTTCAGATGGCTGACCATATACTCCTCCCCCCCTGCACTGTTACGATCTTCCCTCTGACCGGATACTTAAGCTTCTGATGTAGAGTTGAGGTCACATCTCCAGCTTTGTGGATCCAAGGACGACCCAGCAAACAAGAATAGGATGGACGAATATCCATCACATAGAATGTTGAATCAAAGACTTGAGAGCTAACCCTGATTGGAATGTCAACTTCGCCATGTACCATCCTCTTCGACCCGTCAAAGGCCCGGACAACAATGTTACTAGGCTTGAGCTATAAACCCTCACAATCCAGCCTGTCTAGAGCTTTCTTGGGTAATACATTCAACGAAGAACCGATGTCTACCAACACATGGGCAAAAGTAGTGCCCCTGCATTCAATGGAGACATGCAAGGCGTCGTTATGGTTCTTTCCTTTGGCAGTCAGATCGGCGTTAGAGAAACCCAACCCATTATCAGCAGTCAAGTTGGCCACACAATCGGTAAATTGATCAGCAGATGTTTCTTGTGGCACATGGGCCATCTTCAGGAAGGAGATCAGGGCCTTGGCATGGGCCTCTGAACACAACAGTAGTGATAGCATAGAAATTTTTGATGGGGTGTGCCCCAGCTGCTCAACTACATTGAAATCACTCTTTTTAATGATCTTAAGAATCTCTTCCATCTCTTTCTTAGAAGCTTCAACATTGACGGTCTTCGGTGCCTCCGTCTGGGCAGGCATATCAAGAGCACTCCCTTTGCCCCGAGCGTCAGATGACTCGGCAGTAGGGGTAGAAACTCGATCAGGAGGGGAAACATGCACACTTGCAGGTGTGATAACAAGAGGTCTCTGAATAGCTGGAGGCGCGATATCTGGTGAGAACAGTCTACCACTACGAGTAACCTTGGCAGGCCCGGTGATGTTACTGACACCGGTACTAGTATTAAACTCTTGTTTTACTCTGAGCACATAAACATCTTCCCCATAGTGCCACGAGACAGCTTTGTCAGATGTATAGGGGAGGGGCCCCGGAACAGTGATGATGATAGGAGAAATCTTGTGAACAGGCATAATTTGGACAGGCTTCTTTGAGGGAGCCTTAGGAGGGTTATTGAAAATAGTGACAATTGAAACTTCTTCAGTAGGGGTAACAGGAACAACAACCTTCTCGAACAAGATCTCTTTGTTATCCATCAGGTTTTGGACGCCTGACTTCAACAAAGGACAACCAGCAGGTGAAACAACACATAGATGGCAACCTTTACTACATCCCGAAAATAAACCGGCCAGCAACATGTTCCTTTTGACAGTCAACAACGGAGTAACAATATCTTCCACAGAGGCTACATACGGGTCTTCTTCCACAACATTCACTCCATGCTGGGGCATGGGAGCAGTTACAACATTGGGCCTCTCGGGCGCCTCAAACTGTATTTCCTTAGCATCAATAAGGTCTTGAACCTTATTCCTTAGAGCCCATCAATCATCAGTAGTATGCCCCGGGCTATCAGAGTGATAAGCGCAGCGGGAGTTGGGGTTGTATTTTGGAGAGGTTGTATTCACTACCTTCAGAGCTTCCTTGATGGTTACCAGATTGGTTGACAATAGTTGCGGCAGGATCTGAGACAAGGTCATACTAAGTCGAGTGTACTCCCTTCTAGGTCTCTCACCCCTTGGTTGGTTATATTGCTGAGGAGCAGCAGCAGGCTTTAAAATTACCACCGCGTTGACAGCTTGGCGGCGTTCTGGTTTATTCTGTTTCCTCGACCCATAAACAGCACTAGACTCCTTTTTGAATGGTTTCTTTTCAGAACTTGAGGATGCACCCTTCTGTATCTTCCCCGACTTAATACCAGCTTCTATACTTTCACCAGTCAAAATGAGGTCTGTAAATCCTGCAGAAGAATTACCAATCAGGTGGTTGAAGAACGGACCAGACAGGGTCCCCAAGAATTTGTCCACAAGTTCGCGGTCAGTCAACGGTGGCTGCACCCTGCCAGCCAGGTCTCTCCACTTCTGCGCGTACTCCTTAAAACCTTCTCCCGACCCTAGCGACATACCCTAGAGTTGGATACGTGTAGGAGCGAGGTCAGCATTGTACTGATACTGCTTATAAAATGCAGTAGCCAAGTCCTCCCAGTTTCGAATACTGGCTCCATCCAGCTGATAGAACCACTCGAGTTGAGCCCCTGAAAGGCTATCCTTGAAGAAATGGATCCATAAGTTCTTGTCTGCAGTATATGGTTGGATCTTCCTCACATAAGACCTGAGATGCAGCTTTGGGCAGGAAGCCTCGTCATACTTCGCAAAAGAAGGTGCCTTGAACTTGTGTGGGATCGCCACACCAGAAGATAAACCTAGATCGCCAAAGTCCAACCCGGGCACACGTTGAATCTCCATAGCACTCAGACGACCCTCTAGTTGCTTGTACCTGTCCTCAGCAGGAGGGTACTGTTCATCATTGAAATCCGTCTCGTTGTCGGAGACCACAGGACTAGGAACCCTTTCCCCTTGGGGACTGTATTTCCCTACAGAGGAAACAGCTTGATCAGCCTCATTTTGCAGTGTATTACCAAACCTCCATCCAGAGTTGAACAATACAGTTCTCTTCTTCTTCTTCTTCTTCACCAGCAGAGCCTTCAATTCCTCTTGACCTTGGGCTAAGCTCATGACCAGCTCTTGAAACTGGGCATTCTGGGCCTGGAGGGCCTTGATGGATTATTCAGTAGATGATTCAGGATTCATGATGAGACTGCTGAAATAAACAGCGAAGAAGATTAAGCAACCTGTAGAAAAAGAGTATATGCTATTTATGCAATGCATTCAAGGGTTCGAAAGTTCAAATTTGTTGTAGACAAAAAGGAACACACGTTATATTAGGAAATAATCTGTTCAGTACATCAGGGCCTCATGGGCAAAACATTAAAAAATAATTAATCCCAAAAGACACTGCGCATCCTCTTTGGAGCAATGTAGGTGTTGAGAGTCTTTTCCTCGTGCAGTAGATGGGTGAGCTCCAAGACCTTCTTCTCACTGGCATGTAGACTGATTTCAAGAGAATTCCGCTCTTCCTTTAGTTGGATCCATCTCTTTTGTATTTCTTCCCAAGATGTCGGCATGTCAGGATGTTGAATGGTGTAGGGCACCTCTCCTTCCAAAACTGGCTCTTTGATCACGGGGAGAACATGAGGATATGGCATCACAAGCTTCTGGGAGCGGGCTCGTACCCACTTGAGATAAGGTTCAAGGGGGATGGAGTTCTTGTGCCCTAGTGTCTTGCTATCTACCCTGTTGGGCATCCTCCAAGCTCTGATAAATCTCTGGCGAAGTCCTTGTGCATCGTTGTCGAAGTCAAAAACTATGTCAGGGATTAACATGTCATGAGGGCCATCCCTCAGAGCATATCCAAATTGTCTCAAAGCCAGACACGGGTTGTAAGTAATGCCTCCTCTGATTCCAAGTAAAGGAACATTAGGGAACTCTCCGCAACGATCAATGATAGTGACATTTTCTCTGGATCGAGAACACCAATGTATATCAGCATGTGTAAGAGTCATCAATCGTTGTAACCATCTCAAACCCCGCTCGTTCTTCAAAACTGATTGCGGAAGGTGCGAAATAAACCACCTTGCCAGGAGAGGAGTGCAACACATGAGAACACCTCTCTTTCTCATGGTTCGAGTGTAACATGAGTGGAGGATGTCCCCAAGCAATGTAGGTATGGGATTCCTGGACATAAAAATCTTGACCGCATTGATATCTATAAGCTGATCCGGATTCGGGAACAACACCAACCCATAGACAAGGAGTGCCACAACTTCTTCAAAGGCTTGTAAGTCGAGGGAATTCCAACAATCTTGTGCTTTCTCAAACAGGAACTTGGCCAGGAAACCTTTGATACCACTTCTAACTTCCCAATGTCCCTTGATGTCAGATGGTTGTAGGTGCAATGCTTTAGCAACCTCTTCAAGTTTTGGTTCCCTTTCCGTACCGTTGTAGGGTAGTTGACTGAGGATGGGAATCTTCAGAAGCTGGGAAAACTCTTCCAAGGTAGGCACCAATTGATAATCCGGGAAAGTAAAACAGTGGTGCAAAGGGTCAAAGAACTGGAAGAGAACTTTTATCATATCTTCTTCAATGTTGGTGTTGACCAAGCTGATGAGTCTACCATGCCTTTCACTGAAGGAAGAGTTCTCGGGAATCCTGGATGTAAGCTCCTTAAGATGAGGAGGGATCCCGAATTGTCTTTCTGCGGATAGTTTCCATATCCTACAAAACAATAACAAAGATGAAGATTCGAACCCTTGAAGTGGTTAGTAAATGCATATGATGCTGTATGATGTTATGATGTTATGATAAAAACACACCACAAGTATTCACAAAAGGCAAACATGATAAGGCACACAAGTCACACCAGACAGCCCTTAGAGTTTAGGCCAGCATGAAGTTTGGGGTACTACCCTCTTGAAGTTGGTGGGCTCAAAAACCTGTCCTATCAAAAGTAACCGGGTTCTAAGGAGCTCAATATCATTGGGTTGTTTTCTGTGTTCATTGTTTTGATTTAGCCACTGAACTGGCGATCAAAATATTCCAAGAAAACAACCCTCAATGAGTGTAGTATCGAGTATCTACCAACTTCGGACTGCACCAAAGTCGGTCATCTCACTACCCCTAAAGAGGCCAGGATGGTCAAGTAAGGTTCCTAAGGTCAGTTGATGCTTCACGACACCACGCGGCGGCCCCGTACTCTCCTTGACTTGACTCAAGGGTTATCGGTACTCACCAAAGTGTCACATCAACGTAGCAACTGCTTCAACCGTGTCGGTATACCCCACACAGTTCCCTCACAGTTTGTTGCTACCTAAAAGGTATCCCCCAGATTCGGGTTAGGATCTATAGAACTCCCAAAACAGGCCCACAATATTAAAGTAATCAAAACAGGCAATTGAAAACATAAGCATGATCTATCCTAAGGTACACCTCACTTTTATAAGTTTTCCCCAGCAGAGTCGCCAGTTCTGTGATCGGTGGAAATAGAACTGACTGTTTTTAACTGGTTCGCGAAATGTCGCGGTAAGCAAGAGTTGCCACCGTCTTTTATGTTCTCCAACATGGAAAGGACAAAAGCACAGCAAAATTCCTTCTTTGAGAATGTTTCTCGGTTCGGGAGGTAGATTTATAGAAAGGGAAGGTGTTAGCACCCTTTCTATCCGTGGTTATCCACAGGCTCTTAGGTACTTGCTCTTATGTTTTCAAAATTTGTTTGCTTTTCAAGTGTGCGTGGGTTTTGAAAAAAGTTCCGTTTGAAAGATTTCTAAGTGACTCTTGTATCTGTCCTCAAGAGTGTATGAAAAATTTGTTTTAAAAAAACTTTTGAAAGTGTCAGTGTGAAAAGTATTTGTTTGTTTTGAGAAGAGCAAGTACCCATGAGATCTACCTACCCTAAGTAATTAGGCTGTGTAAGAGTCCTTTAGATAGTGCTATCCCACCATTGAGAGATAGGTAGCACCACCGTTGGAGGTGTTCGGGTCAATTCGATTAAGGGACAATGTGGTCACCGAAGCAATAGTAGGACACCTTAGAAGTAACCCTAATGTCCTAGATCCTTTTTATCCGAGGCAACCGTTTCGAGGCAACTGGATCTTTAGACAGAAGGGCGACCTCTAAGACACCCTATACTTGATGACCACGTTCGAGGCAACGAGTGAGGCGTACCCTAGAAGTGGCATGTGCTTGTGCGTTGTTTCAGTTTACATTTATCTTTGAACATGCATTGGTGAGCTACAAGTTGTTTTTAATTTGTCAGGCAATCTTGTCATGCATTTTTTAACAGTTAAGAGTGCGGAAATGTAAATCTAGCTATTACAAGGCGCGAGTCTATACATCGCCAAAAACAAAAACCCGTTTTGGTAAATAAGTGCGGAAAGTAAAGAAAGCAATAAAACCTAATTACTATTACATTTCGGAAACAGTTACATAAATAATCGAAATAAAAATTAAAATGCGAAAGAAAATTAAATCGGGACATCCTAGGGTTTTGACCCTTTTTGAGATAAGAGTTCAAGTTTTGTCCTTTTTTGCAATTTAATTAAAATTAACCTAATTACTAATTAATTATTTATTAAGAAGAAAAAATGTTTTTTATGTTTTATGGAAATAAAAGAAAAAAAGGAAATTAAAAGTCAAGAAAACCCTAATTCTAAATTATTTTACTTATTATAAAAAAATGTCAAAGTTAACCTAATTAACTAAATTAATTAATTTACATTTTTATTTACAAAAATAATAATAATTAATAAATAATAATAATAAGAAAATATGATTGAAAATAGTCAAACCCTAATTCTACATGATTTTTACTTATTTATGAAAAAAAAGATTAAAATTGACCTAATTTATACTAAGTTACTTGTTAGCATTTATTTACAAAAATAATGACTTTATGAAATTAATAATTAATAAAAATATTCACATGTTTTATTCTCTGAATTTATTAAAAATATTAATGTGTTAGTTAATTAAAAATACTAATAATTAGTTATGAAATAATTAAGAGAAAACAAAATAAAAATAAGAAGAAAAGAAATAATTAACCAGGGGGTATTCTGGACCCAAGGGAGGTTAATCTGGAATTGTTGGCCCATTAACACAAAGCCCTTGTTGACTTTCTGGATAGGCTATGCACGCTTTGACTGGAGAGCATGGTGGTCAACCATCCCTGACCTTTGGATTGAGCTTCATGGCCACTTGGCATGCTGGATGAGTGAGGTTTATGGTGGAATTCTGGACAAGCGCTGCACATGAATTTGTTAGAAAAAATAGAATTGAGATTTGGGTGGACCTGGGAATCGAACCCAGGTCCCAGTAGTCACCAGACACGTCCCTTTCCACTGAGCCAGTTGAGCGCTTTTGTTATAATACTGATCAATAAATAATATATTAAGAAACCAAATAATTATGCAATAAAGCAAAAACACGCGCATATTATTTGAATTATCCAGTCACAGGTTGCCAACACGTCATCTTCTTCGTTGGCCTGCAAGAAGAACAAACAAATAGCGGGGGTTTTAAACCCCCACAAAACAAAACTGCCAATAATAGCGATTAGGTCTACATGTAATATAAAAAGGGCGCGATGGTTGGGTTGAATTCGTCTGGCCTTGACGAATTCAACCATATGCATTATGTGGTCCAATTTTTCTCCTGCTGTAAAGCCCCAAATTAGAAGCTTCGAAACCCTAGCATTCTCCAATGGCAGTTTTTGTTTTAGGACACCATAATCAAATTAAACTATATCAAAAGCTTCAGAATGATGTTAGCAATGCAAAGCAATAATTAAAACATGTTATTGATGCATAAAACTTGAGTTTCGATTATGGAAAAGAATAGTGAACCGTGTGACTGTTTGAGGTGATTCTTTGAGTGTTAAGGCTCGTTCTTGACTGCAACTCGTTCCTGGGAATGTCAGCAATGCGTTTGAATCACTCTAGGGCTCTGAATTGTGCTGGAAGGTTGATTTCAGTTTTCAACTTTTTCTTGATTTTTTGGATTTTGGTTTATGGTTCTGCAACAGCTTTTGCACGTGAATGATTTTAGGTTAAGCTTCAGTACATATAGTGGAGTGAATTAGGTTAAATCTTTTGTCCAAGAATCCATTGTATTCATGTTTTGCATCCTTGATTTCCAATCAAATCTTTTCCATATTTTTGATTGATAAAGCTTGCCAAAATTGGATGATTTTGCCTCTTTGATTGGGAAACGAAATTGCCAGCTTGCCCTGAGTATATTTGCTCCACAAAAGATTGGAAAATCATATATTTTGAATTTTCCTACAATTAAATCAATTAAATGAATTATTAATCAATTAAAAATTCAAATAATTAATAAAAATAAGAAAATAATTCAAACTAATCTTAATGGGTCGTGCATAAGCCTTGGGTAATGATTCAAGAAAGAATTTGAGGCCCATTAGCAAAAATGAAGTGTTTTGAGCAAAGTTGACTTTTGCAAATTCCCAAAAATTTCCCAACTTCTCCAATGCATATCTTGCTCAATTTTGAAGCTATGAACATGTTCTTGGACATTTTGGAAAGGTCTTGAAGTCCTCTAACCAATGCCTTTGGTCCCATGTCATTTTGCTTTACCAATCTTAAATTATGGTCTTTGACTTAAAGTGCCTTTTTGTTGGCTTTTGAAAATGACCTATAATGTAAAAATTGATAACTTTTTGTGAGAGCATTTCTTGGACTTGGAATGTGAAGATGAGTTGTAGGAAATGTCATCCCCTTCAAAATGAGCATTGGATGGGATTTTTATGATGAACCATGAAAAAGTTATGCCTTGGTCAAGTTACAGTTGACTTTTCAACTGTCCAAAAATAGAAACTTTTGCATCTTGATGATTTTTGAGCCATGCTTGTGGAATCATGATCAAGACTTGATAAAATTATGATTGTGGCTTCAAAATAAGATGTTGACTAAAAAGTTTGACTTTTGACTGCCAAATGACCATTTTGCCCCTACAGTTGATTGTGAAGCAATTAAGGCTTTTTGACTGTGCAATCTGATGCTGTGAACCTTGAAATTTGGCATGGAGAGCTTGGGCATGTATGGAGGCATATGGAACTTTATTGGACCATTGAAAAACTCAAATTCACTGAAGGAACCAAAACCCTAGTTTTTGACTGGCTTAGGAGATGTTGGGACTGTGCAACCCTTGAGTAGACTTGAGCAAATTGAGATGATGCTTGTCAAAACTTTGAAGAATATGGGAGGGAAAATTTTGGGGTACAACACCTATGCTGCATAATATCTACTTTACAGGCCTCAAACTTGTTAGGCACTCCATAATTAATTGCTTGCATAGCTGTTAGAGGTCTCATTTCAAGCATTCAATGCAAGACCATGCTTTATATCCATTTTGGGAAGAAAGTGCACAATGCCATTTTGATAAAGTAACTTTTTGCATAAAACTTGTTCTTGAGCCTTGCAATTGTTTTCTTCTGATCATACATGTCCTATAACTCAAGAGAAGTTTGTCTAAACACTTACAATCACCCAGCCCATGCTTGTACTTCCTCTTGGAACAATACTTCCCACTTTTCTTCAAAATCAAGTAATATAGCAATCAGTCTAGAACTGGAACTTCTGATCCTCTCAAGCACTCAAGCCTTTTGCTTGTACATACACAAGTAGTTTGTCACAAAAAACACGCATGCTTGAGCCCTAAAAACACCAAGAACTCAGATTTGCATCTCATACCTCCATTTTCACATAACCTGACCAAAAGTTTGAAACTCATAATTCCCTCGTGCGTTTTCAAGCCTCTTTGTTCCCAAAGCTTCTAAACATCATTTAGAAGTCATCCCTCATCCTGTTACATCTCTGTAACACCTCCATCACCATCTTCAATTTCCAAAAATAGAGGTCTGCATCTTGACTTCTCCAGATCAGTTCAAGCACTTACAACTCAAAGTAACCATTGCATTAGCTTCCTGGGACCTCAGTGGAGCTATTTTGATCATCACAACACCTTGAGGAGTGCTCATTTGCAGAACATGACTTCCAGTTTTGAGGTAAGTTATCTCAACTTTGAACTCTTCATACAAGCATCATTAATGTTTAGTTTGTGAATGAAAAATGTAGACATCATTGTTATGAAGCTAACCATGCCTTTAGATTTCATTTATATTGCTTGAGTAGTTAGAATTTTGAATCAGAACATCCTAAAAAAACTAGGTCAGAATTTGGTACCATTCATAATTCATGTTCATTCTTGAGAGTTAGTTTAAGTTGTTTACATTTCTGGAATTATGGTAAAATTTTACACAAGTTTCATATTTACTTTGTTGCAAATGGTTGAGAAATGAACAAGTTATAGGTGGTCTGGATGGAGGTTGAAGATGAAGTATAATCAGGGCGCATTTTATATTATATATTTATGGTTTTACATAAGTTAACAGATGTATAGCTCCCCCCAGTGGTAAAGCACGCGCCTGTTCACTATGAGGTCCTGGGTTCAAGCCCCAACGTGACCTTTTGTGATTTTTTACATTGTTTCACACTTTTTTTTGACTTTTTTACAGCGCTGGGCTTCATTCTTTTGGGCCTATTCTTTTTGCTTATTCAGACCCCCCTGGACTATTCATACCCCTGGCCCATTTTATTTTATTTTTCTCATTTTTTTTCATTTATTTATTTTCTTTAATATTTTATCTAATATAAAAAATCAGAAAAAATATAAAAACATTAGATTTATATTTTGATATAGTTTATTTATTTTTTACAATAAAAATTATTTTTATTTAATCATACTTTATTTATTTTACTAATTGGTTTGTAAATTTAATTAAAAACTAGGGTTTTAGTTATTTTCTTTTACACAATTAAAATATATTATTTTAAAATATTAAAAGACCAAAAGTATTTTATAATACTATAGATTATTTTTAAGACAAAAATACCAAAAATATTCTTCTTACAAACTTAATTTCTTTTTTAATCAATTAATATTTAGATTAGAGTTTTATTTAAATTCTTTTCCTAGTAAATTTAGGTTTACTTTTTACTAATTTAATTAATTATTTTCTTTTAGTTGATTAGGTTAAAACCAAACCATTTCCTAAAAAAAAATCCAAACAAAAAATCCATTTTTTCTTTCCATTTACATTCTTGTATATTTATTCATTTTTTGTACGTTATTTATCCAAGTTCAATATGGTTGTAATAGATAATTAGGTTTATTTTCTTGCAACCCCCACAAGTATTGTAATAGCATAATAATTTTAAATTATGCAATTTATCGCTTTATATACAAATGCTAGTAATTAGGGTTTTGTATGGAAAGACTAAAACTAATTAATTATTAAACCCTAATCCAAGACAAAATCAAGCATGAAAAAGAATGCACTTGCACACAAGCACCCCTAGGGTAAAATCCACTTGGTTGCCTTATAAAATGGCCATGTTACGCATGTGAGGTATTTTAGCAAAAACAAACAAACACAAGATCATAGTCCCTCGATGACGCTATCAAAAGTTTCCTTTCAAAATGATCTTAGTCCCTAGAGAAAGATGCTAAGATGCCTTGCAACATTGCTAATTATGGTTATACGATGACCCACACCCATCCCGTTTACATCCAAAGATAGGGTTGCTTACCAAATCAATGGTGAGATAACAATGTACAAGGAAAGAGGAAATAAACAAGAAAGACTTTTGAGTAGGTATATTGTTCCTACTTACTTACTTACTTTCAAAACAAAACATCTTTGCTATTTTCAAAAACCACACACTTTCAAAAACATCTTTCAAAACTTGAAAACATTTTCAAAAGATCAACACTTTGTATACATTCTTACGAACGAGACTCATTACAAAGTTTGCCTAAACGATGGCGCATTTTTAAAAATACTTTCAAAAAACCACACAAAGCATATTTTCAAACAAAAGCAAGTGATCTAGCAAGTAACTAAGAGCCCATGGAAAACCATGGATGAAAAGGGTGCTAATACCTTCCTTTTTCATAATCTACCCCCCGAACTCAAGAAACAATCTCAAAGATCTTTTCTGTGCTTTTTCACCTTTCCTTTTGGATAAAAGAAAAGTCGGTGGCGACTCTTGCTAACCGCAACATTTGCGATCAAACGCAAAACACCAAGTCAGTTCTCCCACCGTATCACAGAACTGGCCACTCTGCTGGGGACCATTTTAAAAGTGGGGTTACCTTAGGGCTAGATCACATTTACTTGCTTTCTTTGTTTGACTTGTATGCTTTACATTTTTGGTTCTTTGTTTGGGTTTGAATCCTCTATCCGGATTTGGGATACCTTATAGGTAAGTAGCATTACATTATGGAAACTGTGCGGGGTATACCGACACGGTCTAAGCAATAGCTACGTTAGTGCGACATATTTGTGGGTACCGGTAGCCCTTGAGTAGTCAAGGAGAATATGGGGCCGCTGAGTGATGTGATGAAGCACTAATGAACTTTTAGAACCTTTACTTGACCAACTTGGACTTTAGGACGTAGTGAGATGACCGACTTTGGTGTAGTCCAAAGTTGGTAGATACTCGATACTACACTCATTGAGGTTTGGTTTTTTGGGATATTTCGGTCGCCATTAAAGAGGCTTGTGCTGAAACAATGCCCAAGGAAACAAGCCAGTGATATTGTGCTCTTTAGAACCCAGTTACTATTACTAGGACAGGTTTGAGCCAACTAAACTTCAAGAGGGTACTTACCTATGAGACTCCATGAAAGCCTAAACCTAAGGACTTGTTTGCTTTGCTTGTGTATATTTACTTGTACATAATATCATAAGCATCATAACATCATACTCACTAATCATTTCAAGGATTTTTTAGGATTTATCTTTGTTCTCTTTTGTAGGACATGGATTCTATTCGTAGGAAAACCATTCAAATCAACCTCATAAGGATCCCTCCTCAACTCAAAGAGCTAGCATCAAGAATTCTTGAAAATTCTCCATTTATCGAAAGACATGGTCGCCTACTAAACTTGGTTACCTCCAATACTGATGAAGACATGATGAATGTGCTCTTTCAGTTCTTTGATCCTCTACACCATTGCTTCACATTTCCCGATTATCAACTTGTACCAACTTTGGAAGAATTCTCCCGACTCTTGAGGATTCCAATTCTCAATCAACTACCTTTCAACGTTACGGAAAGAGATCCAAAGCCAGAAGAGATTGCTCAAGCTCTACACTTGCAACCGTCTGATATCACAACTAATTGGGAAACAAGGAGTGGTGTCAAAGGTTTCCTAGCAAAATTCTTGTTTGAGAAAGCCCAAAACTGTTGGAGCTCTTAGGATTTGAAAGCTTTTGAGGAAATTGTGGCTCTCCTCATCTATGGGATGGTTTTGTTTCCAAATCCTGACCAACTCATAGATGTGAACACCGTCAAAATATTCATATCTCATAACCCAGTGCCTACTTTGCTAGGGGACATCCTGAATTCTTTTCACACTCTCACCATGAGGAAAAGAGGTATCCTTATGTGTTGTACTCCTCTCTTGGCAAGATGGTTTATTTCGCATCTTCCCCAATCTGTATTGAAGAACTAGCAAGGTTCAAGGTGGTCACATAGGTTGATGACGCTCATAAATTCAAATATTCATTGGTGTTCTCGCTCTTTGGAGAAAGTTACTATCGTTGACCATTGTGGAGAATTCCCTAATGTCCCTTTACTTGGCATTAGAGGAGGTATCACCTGCAACCCTTGCTTAGCCTTAAGACAGTTTGGTTACGCCCGAAGGGATGGTCCATATGAGATGCTTATTCAAGGTTTGGTATTTGACTACGAGAGCGACGATCAAGGTCACCTCTAGAGATTTATCTGAGCTTGGAGGATGTTGAACAAGGTGGATAGCAAGACGCTAGGACACAACAATTCCATTCCCCTTGAGGCTTACCTTAAATGGGTGCGAGCTCGTGCTCAGAAACTGGTGATGCCTTATCCCTCTATCCTACCAGTCATCATGGAGCTTGTGGTCGAAGGAGATGTTCCCTACACTATCCTCCATCTGGACATGCCTGTCTCTCTCGAAGACTTACAAAAGGGTTGGGTCCAGCTGAAAGAAGAACGAGATACTTTCGAGGCCCAATTCTATGCTAGTGAGAAGAGAGTCTTGGAGCTTACGAGGCAGTTACAAGAAGAGCAAAGTGTGAATGCTTATCTCGCGCCAAAGAGGATGCACTTAGTCTTTTTATCTTAGAAAGCTATTTTGTAAGCCCAAGAGGCATGATGTAACCTTTCTTGTTTTGTCTAAATAAAAATTAACGTTTGTTCATTCTTTTGTCTATACGAATTTAAATTTCATTAATCCTTGAAATCATTTGCATGTACATATCCCATGCATCATAACATGATAGGTTTTTCGTATAACAGGTTTCCTTATCTTTCTGCTGTTTATTTCAGCAAGATGGATCTAGAAAAAACTGTGACGGATCTCCAACCCCAGAATTCTCAGTTTCAGGAAGCTTTATTAGCCCTAGCCAAGGGGCAGCAGGATATGATGGCTTTGCTGGCCGTTAAGAAAAAGCCAAAGAAGAAAGCTCTGCTCAACATGGGTAGAAGATTCAAGGAGACAATCCGTCAAATCCCAGTAGGAGGAGACTCATCTGAAGAGGACGAGAACCAGGTTGGTGAGGTCAAGAGTACTCAGGCTGAATGTGATAATGATCAAGAATCTGATGATGATTATTTCAATGAGCAGTATCCACCCGCTGATATCAAATACAAGCAATTAGAAGACAAATTGAAAGCTGTTGAAATCCAAGCCGTCCTCGGTTTAGATTTTGATGATTTAGGTTTGATCTTCGGGGTAGTCATTCCCCACAAATTCAAGGTACCAATCTTTGCAAAGTACGATGGGGTTTCTTGTCCAAAACTCCATTTGAAATCTTATGTGCGCAAGATGCAACCGCACACTGTCGATAAGAAGCTATGGGTTCACTTTTTCCAAGAGAGTTTGGATGGAACACAACTTGAATGGTTTTATCAGTTAGATGGTTCTCGTATCAATACTTGGGAGGATTTAGCTACTGCCTTTTACCATCAGTATCAGTACAACACCGACTTGGCGCCAACAAGGGTTCAATTGCAAGATATGACTATGGGAAAGAATGAAGGATTTAAGGAATATGCACAAAAGTGGAGAGACCTTCCTAGTAGGGTCCAACCTCCCTTGACTGATAGGGAGCACATCGACATGTTCATGGATACTTTATCTGGTCCTTTTTTTAATCTGTTGGTCGGATGCTCTTCTTCTGGTTTCACCAAATTAATCTTAACCGGTGAAAGGGTTGAAAGTGGCATAAAAAGTGGGAATATCTCTGTGGCATCTACCTCCACCGCCAATCCTATCAAGAAAACTTTTGCTGTAAAGAAGGAAGTTAATGCTGTGTATGGGGAAAGGGCCCATACCAAGAAGAATGATCGTCCGTCTGTTAATGCTGTCTGAATCTCCAATCCAACTCCTTCTCCAAGACCATCTGCAAATCATCAACATTTTGAAACTCCAAGTAGATAGTTTACAAGGTTAGGCATGTAACTATCTCAATCCCTTAAACATTTGCTCAAGGCTAATTTAGTGACATTGCGCGATCCTCCCGCCAACCCTGACACCTCATCACCAAAGTTTAATCCGAACGCAAAGTGTGCTTACCATTCAAAGAGCCCCGGGCACAAGACTGACCAGTGCTGGGCCTTGAAGAACAAGATCCAAGATTTAATAGACAACAAGACTATTGAGTTTGATCCTCCTCCGACACTGAATGTAATTACCGCTCCAATTCCGAAGCATGACAAAGGTGTTAATGCTGTCGAAGATACAACTTTTGTTGCCTCCGTTGAAGAATTGACTACTCCGCTGAATGTAATCAAGAACAATTTGTTGAAAGCCGGGATTTTCCATGGCTGTGTAAAAGACTGTGTGCTGTACAAGGCAACTCAATTGATGTGAAGGGCTGAAGAAAGGCATACAACACCTGATGGATAGCCATTAAATTCTATTTGAAAAGACTCCACTTGCCAAGAGTTTGATTAACAAATGTGAAGACCTTTCCATTATTACCATCTCAAACAAGCCTCTTAGGATCACCTCCAAAGGTCCTATTAGGATTTCAAATGAACCCACTATTGCTCCCTTAATAATTACCAATCCCGAACCGATTCCTTATTCTTCAAATAAAGCAATACCATGGAATTACGGTGCTGAAGTGTTCTATCATGGGATTAAACAAGATGCCTGGATCGAGGAAGAAAAAGATGACGATGTCAGCAACATAGCTGGCTCAAGCAAAGTAACTAGAACTGGAAGAATATTTTCACCCAATATCTCACCACCAGTTGTTACAAGGATGCCCATACGCATTACTGCCGCCAAGCCAAGGGCCAATACCAGAGGGAAAGAAAAGGTTGTTGAGCCGGTCATGATTAAAGTACCCTCCAAAGACGTAGATGAAGAAGAACCCTCCGCCCGTGAAATGGATGAGATTTTGAAGATCATAAAGAGAAGCGACTTCAAAATTGTAGAACAGTTGGGGCAAACCCCTTCTAAGATTTCAATGTTGTCATTGCTGCTTTGCTCTGATGCCCATGCTCGAACATTAATCAAGTTCCTGAAAAAGGCTCATGTCCCCCATGAGACAACAACAGATCAATTTGAGAATTGCGTGGCTAGTCTTATAGCTAATAATGGTTTAGGATTTTCAGATGTTGACTTAACGCCTCTCAGAAAGAATCACAATAAAGCCTTACATGTGTCAATCGAGTGCAAAGGGACTACCTTAGCACATGTGCTAGTCGACACTGGTTCTTCTATGAATGTATTACCCAAGGGGGCTTTAGACCATCTTGACTGTGAAGGTTTAGTTTTGAAGCCAAGAGATATCATTGTAAGGGCGTTTGATGGATCAAAGAGGGTTGTTCATGGGGAGGTAGATCTTCCAATCAAAGTGGGCTCCCAAATATTCAACTCCACTTTCTATATTATGGATATTCTTCCAGCCTATTCTTGTCTGTTAGGTCTCCCGTGGATCTATAAAGCTGGGGCAGTAACCTCAACCCTCCACCAGAAACTCAAATATCCAATCAAGGGCAGAATAGTCACAGTCTGCAGAGAAGAAGAGTTTATGGTTAGCCACCTTAACTCTTTCAAATACGTAGATATGGATGAGGAATTCATTGAAACCCCATGTCAAGCCTTTGAGGCCGTACCACCGATGATTGCTGCTACTAAATGTTCTTCCGATGAGTCTAAAGCTGTTAAGGCCACGCCAAAGATGGTTTCAGTCAAGGATGCCCACACGGAAATTGAAGAAGGAAACTATGATACTTGGGGGCAACTCCTCGATATCCCGTTTAAAGCAGACAAGTTTGGTCTAGGTTTCACCATTAAAGCTCAGAGGGAAGTAAGGCGTGCTCGTGCTGGAAAGCCACCTCTCTGCATTGGAAGCCATGAAGTCAATGCCATGGATGATTATGAAGAAGAAGATGCATTTGAATAGTGGGTGCACCCAACTACAATGAAGCTGAAGAATTGGCATACAAAGGACTTTGTGCCCATCTCCTTCATTGAGGGGTAATCTACTTGTTTTTGCTTTTTCTTTCAATTCAAGAACTTGTTGTCTGTAATATTTTAACAATGACTTTTCAGCCATGTGCCTGGCCTAGGGCATTTTGGTCTATTTGTCAAGGGTTTTATTTATAATCATCTAATCATATGATCATTCAGTACATTGGACTCGTTTGCATTCAAATGTTTGTGTTCATTGTCTTTCCTTTCTTTCAAATACATTTTCAAAAATAGCCATGTATCTTACATGCACACACACACACACACACACACACACACACACACACACACACACTTTTGTAGGTCCACATCCACTCTGGATCTTATTGCCAATGACTCTATTATTGCCGACTATGACTTTGAATGTCCTATCAACCAAGCCGAAGCTGAAGGCGAGGAAGATTGTGACATACCGGTAGAACTAGCCAGACTTTTATTACAAGAGGAAAACGATATTCAACCGCATGAAGAGTCAGTTGAAGTTATCAACCTGGGTACTGAGTCAGATAAGAAGGAAATCAGGATCGACACTAATTTGGAAAGCAGTGTTAAGAGAAGGTTGGTTCAGATGTTGCAGGATTATGTGGAAGTATTTGCTTGGTCTTATGAAGATATGCCTAGGTTGGATACTGACATCTTAGTTCATAGTTTATCGATAAGAGAGGACTGCCCTCCTGTTAAACAAAAGGTTCGTCGCATGAGGCCCGATATGTCTGAGAAGATCAAACTGAAGTGATGAAACAATTTGACGCAGGGTTCTTAGTTGTGACGTCTGTGATACGGTGGGAAAGAACTGACTGTTTTTTTGGAATGCTGGTTTGCGTTTTGTGTTTGTTTTTGCAAAATGTCGCGGTAAGCAAGAGCCACCACTGACTTTTATTTTATCCAATAAGGAAAGGAAAAAAGCAAAGAAAAATTCATTTTTCGAGATATTTCTCGGGTTCGGGGGGTAGATTATAGAAAGGGAAGGTGTTAGCACCCTTTCTATCTGTGGTTATCCACGGGCTCTTAGGTACTTGCTCAAATGTTTTCAAAATTTCTTTCTTTGTGCTTGTGGGTTTGAAAAAGTTTTTGTTTGAAAACTTCGATTTAACTCTTGCTTATGTCCTCAAGAGCGTATGAAGTGTTTTTGAAAACTTTGTTCGAAAAGTGTAAGTGTAAAAAAGATTTTGTTTTTTGAAAGAGCAAGTACTTAAGAACCATCTACCTACTCGAAAAAGGAATCGCTCTATGCTATCTTCCTTTAGACAATGCTATCCCACTATTAATGAGTAGGTAGCATCGTTGTTGGAGTTTGAGGGTCAATTCGAATTTAGGGACTTACGGTCTCTAAAGCAATGTTAGGACGCCTTAGCGGTAACCCTAATGTCTTAGATCATTTGTTTTGAGGCAACAGTATCCTAGGCAACCGTTTCGAAGCGACTATGATCTTTAGACAAAAGGACGACCTCTAAAGTGACCTATACTCAATGACCGTGTACGAAGGCAACCAAGTGGGGTGTACCCTAAGAGTGCGCATGTGCGAGTGTGTCGTTTTCAGTTAATTTTATCTTTGTACATGTTAAGGGTGATCTAAGTTGATTTTAAGTTAAAACATTCAGTCTTGTCATGCATTCCTATTATCAAACATCTAACAGTTATATTTTGCGGAAAATAAATTACGGAATTTAAATTAAAAGACGTCGGGTATTTACATCGCCAAAGACAAACCCTTTAAAAATAAATAAAGCGATAAAATAATAAAAGTCCTATTAACTATTACAAACCGGGAACAAGTACAATATTGAATAAATAGATCCCGTGTGGAAAATTAAATCGAGTGCGAGTTTAGGGTTTTGACCCTTTTTGTTAAAGAAAAGATTTTTTTTGTTATTGAATTTTAAGAAAGAAAATGAAATTAAACCTAAATTAATTACTAAATTAAATTAATTAAATTAATCAATAAATTATTTTTGGTCTTTTTTGTTAATTTTAGAAAGAAATAAAAAATTAATTGAATTAGTAAAACCTAATTAAGTCTAATTTAATTTTAAATATTTACAAAAAATATATTAAAGTTATTCTAATTAATAGTCTAAATTAATTAATAGATTTGTTAATAAAAAATAAAATACTAAAATTTAATTTGATAAAGAAAACATTTTTTGTAGTTTTAATTTAAAGAAAGAATTTTTTAGTTGGTTAGTTAATTAAATAAAATATAATAAAACAATTAAATAAAACAAAATAAGTAAATATATAAGAGAAAAGAGGTATGGGCCTGTTTTTTGGAGGTCAGAATAGCAATCTTGAGGCCCATTTTCATTGGCCCTGTTTGACTTTCTTGATTCTATGCGCGCACGTTGACTTGGTCTATGGTGGACCATCAATTTGGATCACCAGATCTGGCCTTTGGCCATCTGGCCGTTGGACGTGTGAAGACGTATGGTATGCTACAAGCCTGGATCTGTACCTGATTACATGAAAAACAAGGAGAAAATACAAAGCGCTGGAGGCAGGGATCGAACCCCTGACCTCCAGCTAACAACGCCTTGGAATTGGACACGCTGACCACTGGGCCACTTTGTTCATTTGATAATAATATACAAAAAGAATTATAATGAAGTAAAACCAGTCAATATGCCAGCAAAGCAAAAAGAAGCGCGCCATATTTGAATGGACCTATGGGCAGGGGACACCTCATCGTCCCTGTCCCGTAACCTGCAAATGATTTACCTGCGGATTTGAATCCGCAACTAAAAGCATAGGTCCATCCTAGAATCTGTTTCAGGCTATATAAATTCGTTCCAAGGCCATGGTTGCATTTGTCTTCCTCTCCCAATCACGTCCATAGCCATCACTAAGGCTAATTTTATCTGTAACAGAAAACCCTAAACCAAGAAGCAAAACCCTAACAATGGTGTTTTGCACCACAAAGCATATAAATGAAATCAAATAATGCAGAAGGCTTGGAAATGATCTGGTGATTACAAATATGCCACTAATTCATTGTAACAATGCATAGTTTTTGAAATACGAAATCAAATACAGAAGGGAATCGCGTGACACTTACATCGCTCTAGGAGGTTGGAAAATGCGTGCTTTTAATCCAAGAAGGTTGAGTGAACAACCAGGAATCGATTGGGATCGCTTTTGGCTTCTGAAAATCTCTCTTGCTATGATTTCGAATTCCAACATTTTGTCACTTTTTTCAAACTTGGTTCTGCTTGTTCTTGCAGCCTCTAACCCCTATTTTCGTGCCTTTGCCTTCCTTTTGTAATGTATATTGCATTAGGGTAACAAACATGGCTTGAATCTTCCACATCAATGCATTGCATATTTGATTTGATTCACCATTACCAACTTGCCAAATTTGCCAATTTTTCAATATTTTTGCACATGGTAAGGTGAGATTCGAGTTTGATTAGATTAACGATGATGATCTCAACCTGAAATAGCCAAAAAGATCTCAAGTAATCAATATTTGGATTTTATTTGATTTAATTTGATTTAAAATGAAATAATTCAATAAAAAATCAAATAAAATAATAAAAAAGAAATATGATCTCAAAGCTGAAGCTAGGACACGTGTGCAATGGGGGAAGCTCAAATCAAGTGGAAAAGAATGGGCCCATTTGACAAAATTTGAAGTTTTGGGGATAGTTGACTTTTGGCAATTTTGCAAAAATGCCCAACTTCAACAATGCATAACTTCTTCAATTTTGAACTTTTGGAGGTGTTCCTGGACTTTTTAGAAAGCTTGAGATGTCCTCTAACCAACCCTTTTTGTATCATATAATTTTGATATTCCATGCTCAAGTTATAATCTTTGGCAAAAAGGTGTTTTTGCTGACTTTCAAAAATGACCTATAATGTCCAAATTTGTAACTTCTTGTGAGTGCATTTCTTGATCTTGGGGTGTGAAGATGGATTGTAGGAAATTGCATCCTCTTCAAAATGATCTTTTGATGGGTAATTTCTCATAAAGTATGAGAAAGTTATCCTTGGTCAAAGTTGAGTTGACTTTTCCTACAAAACCCTAATTTAGCAACTTTTGAATCTTGATTAATTTTGAGCAATCCTTGATGAATCATGATCAACCCTTGATCAAATGATGAAATATCCTTCAAAATGAGAATGTTGACAAAAATCTTGAAGTTTGACTGTATATAGGTCACAGTTGACTTTTGCCCTAGCATAGTCGATTTTTGGACCCTTTGAGCAATTGACTGAGCAAACTTCCTCTGCAAGGCTTGAAATTTGACATGGATGATCTTGAGAGCATATTAGGACATTGGGGAGAACTTGAGGTCATTTGTAATCAAGGATCTTGATGCAACACAAAACCCTAATTTGGGGTTGACTGCCTTAAGAGATAGCTTGTCTGTCCAACTCTTGAGCAACCTTGAGCCACTTGGAGATTTTTCTTGCAATGTTTTGAGAAATATGAGAGTGCAAATTTTGGGGTACAACAGCTGCCCCTGTCCAATCTTCTTAAACCTGAGGATGTAGATTGGCTTTCGTGCCTTTTGTGATCCGAAGGTAGAAGATGATTGAACACTAGAGTGCCTAGAAATTTGCACTCGCATGAAGTGGTATCAGCCTGGTGATGTCAGGAATGGGCTTACATATGCCATTTAGAGATTGCTGACGGGAGGATGGGCTTAAATACGCCATCTGTATGAGTGTCGATCACATAAGAGATTCCTTAGCGAGAACTTGCATACCTGTTGTTGTGGAAGATTCCGCTTGGGAAGTCTAACTTTTTTTGAGATTTAGGAACTTGCCTGTACCTCAGCTGAGAGAACATCTCTACTGAGTTTTAAGAACTTGTCCGTAATTCAACTGGGGGAAACATCTTCATCAAGATCTAGGACTGTCTGGTCTTCAACGGAGGATAATTCTGTTGAGATTTTAGAACTCGTCCACACTTCGACGGAGGAAAATTGTCGAGATTGAGAACCTTATCTGTAATTCAACCGAGGATAATTCATTTGAGATTTAAGAACCGGTCAGGTCTTCGACTGAGGGAAACATCTTCATCAAGATCTAGGACTGTCTGGTCTTCAACGGAGTATAATTCTGTTGAGATTGTAGAACTCGTCCACACTTCAATGGAGGAAAATTGTCGAGATTGAGAACCTTATCTGAAATTCAACCGAGGATAATTTAGTTGAGATTTAAGAACCGGTCAGGTCTTCGACTGACGGAAACATCTTCATCAAGATCTAGGACTGTCTGATCTTCAACGGAGGATAATTCTGTTGAGATTATAGAACTCGTCCACACTTCCACGAAGGAAAATTGTCGAGATTGAGAACCTTATCTGAAATTCAACCGAGGATAATTCAGTTGAGATTTAAGAACCGGTCAGGTCTTCGACTGAGGGAAACATCTTCATCAAGATCTAGGAACTGCCTGGTCTTCAACGGAGGATAATTCTGTTGAGATTTTAGAACTCGTCCACACTTCGACGGAGGAAAATTGTCGAGATTGAGAACCTTATCTGAAATTCAACTGAGGATAATTTAGTTGAGATTTAAGAATAAGCCAAGTCTTCGACTGAGGGAAACATATTCATCAAGATCTAGGACTGTCTGGTCTTCAATGGAGTATAATTCTGTTGAGATTATAGAACTCGTCCACACTTCGACGGAGGAAAATTGTCGAGATTGAGAACCTTATCTGAAATTCAACCGAGGATAATTCAGTTGAGATTTAAGAACCGGTCAGGTCTTCGACTGAGGGAAACATCTTCATCAAGATCTAGGACTGTCTGGTCTTCAATGGAGGATAATTCTGTTGAGATTATAGAACTCGTCCACACTTCGACGGAGGAAAATTGTCGAGATTGAGAACCTTATCTGAAATTCAACTGAGGATAATTTAGTTGAGATTAAAGAATCGGTCAGGTCTTCGACTGAGGGAAACATCTTCATCAAGATCTAGGACTGTCTGGTCTTCAACGGAGTATAATTCTGTTGAGATTATAGAACTCGTCCACACTTCGACGGAGGAAAATTGTCGAGATTGAGAACCTTATCTAAAATTCAACCGAGGATAATTCAATTGAGATTTAAGAACCAGTCAGGTCTTCGACTGAGGGAAACATCTTCATCAAGATCTAGGACTGTCTGGTCTTCAACGGAGGATAATTCTGTTGAGATTATAGAACTCGTCCACACTTCGACGGAGGAAAATTATCGAGATTGAGAACCTTATCTGAAATTCAACCGAGGATAATTCAGCTGAGATTTAAGAACTGGTCAGGTCTTCGACTGAGGGAAACATCTTCATCAAGATCTAGGAACTGTATGGTCTTCAAAGGAGTATAATTCTGTTGAGATTGTAGAACTCGTCCACACTTCGACGGAGGAAAATTGTCGAGATTGAGAACCTTATATGAAATTCAACCGAGGATAATTCAGTTGAGATTTAAGAACCGGTCAGGTCTTCGACTGAGGGAAACATCTTCATCAAGATCTAGGAACTGTCTGGTCTTCAATAGAGTATAATTCTGTTGAGATTGTAGAACTCGTCCACACTTCGACGGAGGAAAATTGTTGAGATTAAGAACCTTATCTGAAATTCAACCGAGAATAATTCAGTTGAGATTTAAGAATCGGTCAGGTCTTCGACATAGCTGAGAACTTAACCGCATCCTTCCTGAAAAGTAAAGGTCAGTCGTATGCAATGCATGATGTATACCAAGCAATGATGTTCTCAAAATAAATGAGATTGTGTTGTATGATGCGTATATGCATGTATCATGATGTATGGAAATGTAATGTTTTTAGTTGGGGAAAATAAATCCTGGATAGCTGCTGGAGAATAGAGTTGGATTCTTCGTTTCTGTTGGAGATGGCAAACGAAGATGATTATAAGAATAAACCTGCAGGAGAGGATAACTCCGTTGAGGAATAAGCTGATGAGGAGATTACTCTGTGGGGAAGAGATGTTCTGCGGAGGATTCTACTGATAAATTCCATTGGGGACGAATTACCGTTGCTGGTGATATTGAATCCTGTTGGGGATTGAATTCCTGTTTGTGAAAGGAAAGAACTCCGCTGGAGACGACCTTCAGTTGCGGCTTCACTAGGGATAACCTTTTAGACTCTAATGGGGATAATCCTTTGAGCTTTGCTGGGGACAATCTTCCTTTGAACTCGGCTGGGGATATTTATTTTTATACTCCGCCGGGGACGAACTTCCAGAGTCTACTGGGGATGATTCTTCAACTCCACTGGGGAAGATTTTTCAGACTGCGCTTGGAAAATTTTAACTCTACTGGGGATATCTTGTATTCTGCCGGGGAATATTCTTATACTCCGCTGGGGAATATTAAGACTGCCGGGGATATTAAGCCTTTTCAGTGTTGATGGTAGATAAACTCTGCTTGGGGAGAATATTACGCATTCATTCACAGTTGCAAGTCTCAGCTGGGGAGAGCCATCATCACTGTCTTACTCTGCGGGGAGTGAATGTACTTTGGCCGTATTCTTCAGCTGAACCTACCTTCGTACCTGGTGGATAGAGCAACTGCACAGTTTGGACAATTCTTATTTGCCCCTGTTTCTGATATTACAAGTAATGGTCTTTTTGTTTCGCATGAAAATATTTATGAGAAACAATTAATGTCAAATGCATATATCAAAAATGAACATTGGACGTTTTTTGCAAAACAAACAGATAAAGGAAAAACTATTTGAAATTTCTTTGAAAATGAATTGTATTGATTTTGAAGTTTGGCCTGTAAATAGGCATTTTGTACAAGAGGCTGACGTCCTAGTAAGAGAACGCCGCCGAGCAAATAGAATTTACATAATTTGTGAAAAACTAAACAAAACAGCTATGTGAATAATCCCACTGGGTTCCAATTCTGCTATTGCCCTTATGTCCTCGAGCATCTCATCACTTTGCTACTCGGTTGAAGGTAGATTAGATTGATTAGTGTCGTCCGAGCTTGATAGTCGATACCGAAGTCTGGTTGCAAAGTGATCCAATGAGACATAATGTTACGCTTTGATCCCTAATTTTTGCCTGGACCGCCCCTTCGGGTTTTCAGTCCACCGGGATACCCTTTTTTGCCCAAGTCGCCTTTTCAGGTTTTCGACTTGCCGGGTGTATAATTTTTTTTTCATTTTCATCCCTTGTTTTTTCTCGAACCCTTTTGGTTCTCCGGGAAGCCCTTATTTTTTCCTAGGCCAGTCAACCTAGCGGGTCTTTGATCATGCGTTATATCTTTTCACTATGTCTGCATTGACGAGGTGAGGAAGGTCGTCACCATCCATGGTGGTTAGAATCATAGCTCCTCTTGAGAAGATGTTCTTAACCACAAATGGCCCTTCGTAAGTAGGGGTCCATTTGCCCCTGGGGTCACCTTGAGGTAGAATGATGCGCTTAATCACCAGATCCCCAACTTGATACTCTTTTCGTCTAACTTTCTTATTAAATGCATTGATCATCCGTTTTTGATACATATGACCATGACAAATAGCAGTAAGTATTTTTTCGTCGATTAAGTTCAGCTGATCAAGCCGGGTCTGAATCCAGTCATCTTCGCTCAAACCTACATCCTTCATAATCCGAAGAGAGGGTATCTGAACTTCAATGGGTAATACAGCCTCCATGCCATATACCAAGGAATAAGGGGTTGCCCCTGTTGACGTCTGTGCTGAGGTACGGTACCCATGAAGAGCAAATGGTAATATCTCGTGCCAGTCTTTGTATGTCACCGTCATCTTCTGCACAATCTTCTTGATGTTCTTATTAGCCGTTTCAGCAACCACATTCATCTTCGGCCGATAAGGAGAAGAGTTGTGATGCTGTATCTTGAACTGTTTGCAGAGTTCGGTGATCATCCTATTGTTGAGATTGGTACCATTGTCCGTAATGATCCTCTATGGTACACCGTATCGACAAATCAGATTATGCTAAATAAACCGTGCCAAGACGTTCTTGGTTACAGTAGCAAATGAAGCTGCTTCAACCCACTTCATAAAGTAATCGATAGCTACCAGGATGAAATGATGCCCATTGGACGCTGTAGGTCTGATCTCGCCGATCATATTAATGCCCCACATTGCAAAAGGCCAAGGAGCTGTCAAGACGTTCAGAGGTACTGGAGGTATGTGCACCTTATCAGCATAGACTTGGCACTCGTGACAGGTACGAGAATGCTGATAATAGTCGGCTTCCATTATGGACCAAAAATATCCTGCCCAAAGGATTTTCTTTGCCATGGTATGTCCACTGGAATGAGTCCCAAAGGTACCTTCATGTAACTCTGCCATGATCCTTTCTGCCTCGTTCTTGTCCATACATCGCAATAAGGTTGAATCATGGTTACGCTTGTAGAGAATGCCATTGCTGATGAAGAACTTTGCCGCGAACCTCCTTAGAAACTTCTTGTCATTAACAGATGCGCCCTAGGGGTATTCATGAGCCTCAAGGTACCTCTTTACTTCATGAAACCAGGGTTTATCTGCTACCTCTTCAGTCTCAATATCACAGCAATGTGCAGGTTCGTCCAATCTTTCAATGATAATCCGGGGAGATTCGTTGTCCCAATTGACTTTAAACATAGAAGACATCGTAGCTAGCGCGTCCGCCAACTAATTCTCCTCTCTAGGTAAGTGTTCAAAGGTTATCTCCTTGAAATGGGGAAGCAACGTCAATACATACTCTTTGTAAGGAATAAGATTTGGGTGTTCCGTATCCCACTCGCCTTTGATCTGACTGATCACGAGAGCGGAATCTCCGAAGACACTCAAGAACTTAATCCTTAGGTCAATAGCTGCTCGAAGACCCATAATGCATGCTTCATACTCCGCCATATTGTTGGTGCAGTTGAAACATAGTCGGGCGGTAAACGGAGTATGAGAGCCTTTAGGAGATATGATCACAGCGCCAATGCCATTACCCAAAGTGTTCGAGGCTCCATCAAAGTACATAGACCATCGGGATCCTTCCTCAGGTCCTTCATCCGGTCCAGGTTCTTTGCAGCAGGTCACTATCATGATATTCTCGTCCGGAAATTCAAAGTTCATAGACTGGTAATCGTCCACTGCCTGATGTGCCAAATGATTTGCCAACACGCTTCCCCTGATTGCCTTGTGGGCCGTGTATTAGATGTCATACTCAGTCAAGATCATCTGCCATCTTGCTATTCTTCCGGATAAGGCAGGCTTTTCGAAGATATACTTGATTGGATCCATCTTTGATATCAATAGAGTACTGTGAGTCAGCATATACTGTCTCAGCCGGCGAGCAGCCCATGCCAAAGCGCAGCAAGTCTTCTCGAGCAGTGAGTATCGGGTCTCACAGTCGGTAAACTTTTTGCTAAGGTAATAAATAGCATGCTCTTTTCGGCCAAACTCGTCATGCTGCCCCAACACGCACCCCATTGAGTTGTCGAGTACTGTCAAGTATAAGATCAAAGGTCTCCCTTTAACTGGAGTAATTAGAATGGGTGGCTCTTGGAGATACTCCTTGATCCTTTCGAAAGCGATCTGACATTCATCATTCCATCTTACCACTTGATCTTTCTTCAGCAGCTTGAAGATTGGTTCACAAGTAGCAATCAGGTGTGAGATGAATCGGGAAATATAGTTCAGACGTCCCAGAAAGCCTCTTACTTCTTTCTCCGTTCGGGGAGCTGGCATTTCCTGTATAGCTTTCACCTTTGCAGGATCCACTTGAATACCTTTATCGCTTATGATGAAACCCAGTAGCTTACCAGATCTCACCCCGAAGGTGCACTTGTTCGGGTTTAACCTCAGCTTGTACAACTTCAACCTATCAAATAACTTCTGAAGGTGGTCCAGATGTTCTTCTTCAGTTTGAGATCTCGCAATCATATCATCGACGTATACCTCAATCTCATGATGGATCATGTCATGAAACAAAGCAACCATGGCACACAGATATGTTGCCCCAGCATTCTTTAATCCAAAAGGCATGACCTTGTAGCAAAAGGTACCCCATTGAGTAACAAAAGTTGTCTTCTCCATGTCTTCGGGAGCCATTTAAACCTAATTATAACCGGAGAAACCATCCATAAAGGAGAAGACCTTATGCTGTGCGGTGTTGTCAACCAAAACATCGATATGAGGTAGAGGGAAATCATCCTTGGGGCTCGCCCTGTTCAGACCCCTATAGTCAACACACATTCGAACCTTGCCATCCTTCTTCGGCACAGGAACCACATTGGCAACCCACTGCGGGTAAGAAGTAACCGCTAGAAAACCGACATCAAACTGTTTCATAACCTCAGCCTTGATTTTCTCAGACATCTCTGGGCGTATTCGGCGGACCTTCTGTTTCACTAGAGGACAGTCTTCCTTGGTTGGCAGGCGGTGAACCACAATATCAGTATCAAACCCAGGCATGTCTTCATAAGACCAGGCAAAGATCTCAACGTAATCACGCAGCATCTGAATCAACCATTGCTTCACACTAAGCTCCAGAATTACCCCGATCTTGACCTCTTTCTTGTCTATCTCTGTACTTAGATTTACTGATTCCACCGACTCTTCATGCGACTGTATAACCCTCTCTTCCTGAAGTAACAGTCTTGCAAGTTCACCAAGAACTTCACAATCATCTTCACCTTCGTCTTCGGCTAAGTTGATCGGACTTTCGAAGTCATAACTGGCAGTAGCAGAGTCGCTACCAGTGATATCCGGAGTGGATGTAGACCTGTATATGTGAGTGTGTGTAAAATAGCTGTTTTACAATATATAATAAAAGAAAAACAAGGAGCGCAAAATTTGAAATGCAAGAAACGTCCAATGCTTTTATTAATGATATATGTAGATGACACACATAAAGCCCTCACAAATGAAACCACAGTGCCCCGGGTAAGACACTGGGCTGTAAAGTTTAAAACATTGTCTGTTACAAATTCAAAACAAAAAGTCTCATTACTGGGTGATAACAGAAACGGGCATAGAATCCTTCACTGCCCAGTTGCTTAATCCACCATTGGCAGTTGGCTATATCCAGCTGTCAATATCAAACTCTTCATCATTGTCATCCTCGATAACATTCACCCCTGCATCATGTTTAGGCTTTTCTGGTGCTCCGAACTCGATCTCCTTAGCATCAATCAGGTCCTGTACCTTGTTCTTCAAGACCCAGCAGTCATCCGTATCATGCCCCGGGCTATCAGAGTGAAAAGAACAACGGGCATTAGGGTTGTACTTCGGTGATGTTGTATTTGGATCCCTTGGGGCCTCCCTTGGAATCACTAGATTGGTCTTTAATAACTGCGGAAGAATCTGGGATAAAGTCATGTTGAGATGAGTGAATTGTCTTCGTGGCCTTTCGGCCCTTGATTGATTATTGCGCTGAGGAGCACCGACATGTCTTGAAATAACAACCGCATTAATAGCTTGGCGGCGTTCAGGTCTATTCTGGATTTTCGAACTGTAAACCGCGCTCGACTCCTTCTTAAAAGGCTTCTTCTCGGTGCCTGATGAAGCACCCTTCTGTATTTTACTGGATTTGATACCAACCTCAATCCTTTCCCCGGTCATTATTAGCTCCGTGAACCCTGATGAAGAACTTCCAATTAGATGGTTTAAATACGGACCAAACAAGGTCCCCAGAAACATATCCACTAGCTCCCTATCAGCCAAGGGTGGTTGCACTCTTCCAGCGAGGTCCCTCCACTTCTGAGCATAATCTTTGAAACCTTCACCCGCACCCATTGACATACCCTGGAGTTGGGTACGCGTGGGAGCAAGGTCGGTATTATATTGGTACTGCTTGTAGAAAGCAGCAGCCAAATCCTCCCAATTACGGATACTAGCTCCTTCTAGCTGGTAAAACTATTCAAGCTGAGTCCCTGAGAGACTGTCTTGAAAGAAGTGGATCCAGAGGTTCTTGTCAGCGGTGTATGGATGAATCTTCCTAACATACGAACGGAGGTGCAGTTTCAGACAAGAAACTCCATCGTATTTAGCAAAGGCTGGTGCTTTGAACTTGTGGGGGATCACCACCCCAGATGACAGACCCAGATCACCAAAGTCCAGACCAGGCACTTTCTGAACTTCCATCGCGCTCAACCGCTCTTCCAGTTGCTTGTATCTATCCTCAGCCGGAGGATACTAGTCTTCGTCGAAGTCTGTCTCATTGTCTGAAACCACAGGGCTAGGAGCCCTCCTTTCTTCCTGACTATCTTTCCCTCCAGATGAGGTGGTCAAATCAACTTCATCTTGTAGTCTGTTTCCAAACCTGTGACCCATTTTAAATAGGACCGTCTTCTTCTTCTTCTTCTTCTTCTTCTTCTTCTTCTTCTTCTCTTTCAGAATAAGGGTCTTCAGATCTTGTTGACCCTTAGCCAAATTCATGAATAATTCCTGGAATTGGGCGTTTTGAGCCTGTAGAGCCTTGATTGCTTGTTCAGTTGATGGTTCAGAAGACATGATGCTGAAATAAACAGCGAAGAAGATAAGAGACCTGTAAGGGTACCTGTTATGAGGAGCATGGGATGAAATGCATATGATATGATTTCAAAGACATCGAGAGATTCAAATTCGTAAACAAAAAATGAAACACACTTTTATTAGATAAACTTGAAATTCAATTGTTCAACAGATGCCTTTAAGGCGTTACAAAAAAAAAGGAAATACTGAAAAATAGATCAAAACTAGAAATAATCAAAAGACATTAGCGCTCCCATGGCCGTTTCCCCTTGGTACTGACATAATCGTTGATGATCTGCTCATTCTCCAGCTGTCTTGTCAACTTCTGGATCTTCTGCTCTTGCTCGTGATATTTTTCTCGGTAAGTATCCCGCTCTTCTCTCAGCTGCATCCAAGAACTTTTCAGTGCCCCAATGTCAGTGGGCATATGAGGATGGAGGATGGTAGGAGGAACCCCTTCTTCATCAGCAACTTCAACGATGATAGGCAAGATGGCTTCATACGGCATTCCCAGCTTTGGGCACGGATACAAACCCATCGGAGATATGGATCCTCAGAAGAGAAGTCTTTGCACCCATCTCGTGCGGATCAGACCTTTGTACTCTATCCCAAGCTCTTATGAATCTGCAGCGTTGCTCGTCACTATCCCCTTGGAAATCAAAGACAATACTAGGCATTAGAAACTCATGAGGTCCTTCTCTTCTAGCTCGCCCAAACTGACGTAAGGCCAAGCACAGATTATAAGTAATTCCTCCATTGGTTCCTATCAGTGGAACATTGGGGTATTCCCCACAGCGATCAATAATAGCCACCTCGTCCATGCCCTTAATAGTCCAAATGATATCATTATGGGAGAGAGACATAATCCTATAAGCCCAGCCCATGCCTTCGTTGTTTTTCAGAACTGATTTGGGGAGGTGAGAAATAAACCACCTCACCAATAATGGAGCACAACACATCAAGGTTCCTCGCTTCCGAGCAGTACAGGCATAAAGCTGATGAAGAATGTCACCCAAGAGAGTGGGTACAGGGTTACCAGACATAAAATTCTTTACCGCATTCACATCGACGAAAGCATCCGAGTTAGGAAACAATACCAAACCATAAATGAGAAGAGCCAGAATGTCTTCGAAGGCCTGGAAGTCTAGACTGTCCCAGAAATGATTTGCTTTACCAACCAAAAACTTAGTCAAAAAGCCCTTTGCTCCACTTCTAGTCTCCCAATTAGACATCACTCCAGCCTTTGTCAGATGGAGGGCTGAAGCAATCTCTTCTGGCCTAAGGATCTTCTCCCAACCTGTGAACGGGGTCTGCTCTAGAATAGAGATACCAAGCAGATATGAGAACTCTTCTAAGGTGGGGACCAACTGGTAGTCCTGAAAAGTAAAGCAATGGTACAGTGGATCATAGAATTAGACCAAAACACTCATCATCTGCTCGTCCAATTTGGAGGTGACCAAACCAAGAAGATGCCCATGTCTCCTGATAAAGGAGGAAGTATCTGAGATCTTTGCAACCAACTCCTTGAGCTGAGTGGGAATTTGGACAAAGTTGATCCGAATGGTGTTCCTACGCATGGATTCCATGACCTACAAAATAGAACAAAGATAAATCCCTCCTGTCTTTGAAGTAGGTTAGTCCAATTCAAGATGCGTGCAATGTAATGATGTCATGATGTCATGATAGAAAACATACCACAAGTATCCACAAATAGCAAACATGGTAAAGGCACACAAGTCACACAGTGAGCCCTTAGATTTCAGGCTGGCAAGGAGCTTAGGTACTACCCTCTTTCAGTTCAGTTGGTTCCAACCTGTCCTAAAAATAGTAACCGGGTTCTAGAGGATCTCAATATCACTGACTACCCTCGATCGGTCATAATTCCAGTTTAGCAACCTTTTCTTACAACCGAAATCATCGCGAGAGTTTAGTCTCAATGAGTGTAGCATACTGCTACTGTTCTATGGCCAAATTGGTCAATTTAAAGGTTCTAAGGTCAGTTGGTGCTTAATGACCCCTTAGCAGACCCATATTCTCCTCGTTGCGCCACAAGGGATATCGGTACATACTAAAGTGCCACACCGACGTAGCTACTGTTTCAACCATATCGGTCTACGCCGTACAATTACCTCACAATTTATTGCTACTTACCTAAAGGGTGTCCCCCAGATCCGGGTTTGGATCTATAGTAACTCCGATTCAAACCCACAAATATAAAGCATACAAGTCAAATAATTGAAAACAATATGAACTATTCCTAAGGTACACCCCACTTAAGCGTCCCCAGCAGAGTCGCCAGTTCTGTGATACGGTGGGAAAGAACTGACTATTTTTTGGAATGCTGGTTTGCGTTTTGCGTTTGTTTTTGCAAAATGTCACGGTAAGCAAGAGTTGCCACCGACTTTTATTTTATCCAACAAGGAAAGGAAAAAAGCACAGAAAAATTCCTTTTTCGAGATATTTCTCGGGTTCGGGGGATAGATTATAGAAAGGGAAGGTGTTAGCACCCTTTCTATCCGTGGTTATCCACGAGCTCTTAGGTACTTGCTCAAATGTTTTCAAAATTTCTTTCTTTGTGCTTCTGGGTTTGAAAAAGTTTTTGTTTGAAAACTTCGATTTAACTCTTGCTTCTGTCCTCAAGAGCGTATGAAGTGTTTTTGAAAACTTTGTTCGAAAAGTGTAAGTGTAAAAAAGATTTTGTTTTTTGAAAGAGCAAGTACTTAAGAACCATCTACCTACTCGAAAAAGGAATCGTTCTATGCTATCTTCCTTTAGACAATGCTAGCCCACTATTAATGAGTAGTGTTGTACCCCAAAATTTGCCCTCCCATATTTCTAGAGACATGTCAAGAATAATCTCCAAGTGACTCAAATTGGCTCAAGAATTGGACAGTCAAATGACCTCAAGTTCTCCCCAATGTCCTAATATGTTCTCAAGATCATCCATGTCAAATTTCAAGCCTTGCAGAGGAAGTTTGATCAGTCAATTGCTCAAGAGGTCCAAAAATCGACTGTGCTAGGGCAAAAGTCAACTGTGACCCAAATACAGTCAAACCTCAAGATTTTTTGTCAACATTCTCATTTTGAAGGATAATTCTTCATTTTATCAAGGGTTGATCATGATTCATCAAGGATTGCTCAAGATTCATCAAGATTCAAAAGTTGCTAAATTAGGGTTCTGTAGGAAAAGTCAACTCAACTTTGACCAGGCATAACTTTCTCATACTTTATGAGAAATGACCCATCCAAAGCTCATTTTGAATAGGATGCAATTTCCTACAATCCATTTCACACCCCAAGATCAAGAAATGCTCTCACAAAAAGTTACAAATTTGGACATTATAGGTCATTTTTGAAAGTCAACAAAAACACCTTTTTTTTCCAAAGCTTATAAATTGAGCATGGAATATCAAAATGAGATGATACAAAAAGGGTTGATTATAGGACATCTCAAGGTTTCTAAAAAGTCCAAGAACACCTCTAAAAGTTCAAAATTGAAGAAGTTATGCATTGTTGAAGTTGGGCATTTTTCCAAAATTGCCAAAAGTCAACTATCCTCAAAACTCCAATTTTTGACAAAAGGCCCCACTTTTTTCCACTTGATTTGGTCTTATCACACCACACACGTGTCCCATCTTTAATTTCATGACCAATAATTTATTTTTCTATTTTATTTAATTTTTATTGATTTAATTCATTTTAAATCAATATTAATTCAAATAAAATCTAAAAATGGATGGAATGATATCTTTTTGATCATTGTAGCTTTCAATTATCATGATTCATCAAATCAAATTCGTATCAAGCCTTTTCATGCATAAAAAAAAATCAGATTTGGCATATTTTTGGAAACTTGATAATGGTGATCAAATCATATATTCCATCTTCAATGCATATGGATTCAAGGCCCAAAGATTAACCTAATTCATTCCCTTATGTACACACAAGCCATAGAGATCAAGGACACGCCCTAAGCATTATAGAAACGTCCAGAAGAATTTTGAGAAAAAGCTTGAAAACTTGGAATCTGAAATCCACTTTAGAGCTCGATTCAAAGCAAAAGCTTGACACTAGTCCCTTGCTGGTAATCCCCTGAAGCGAAAGCAACCGGAACCAAGCCTTCTCATCACCTGAAACTCACTGTAAGTGTCCACAAACCAAGCTCTGAACACGAAATCCAAACCTCTGATTCTTGCATCCTTTCATTAAAATCTTTGCATATTTGTGCTTGTCGTTTGATTTAGAACCTTTTTGCAATATTCAATTTGATTCTCATGGCCTCTAACGTGGTACCTGAACCTAGGGTTTCCAAGCTTTGTTTTTAGGCGTTCTTGGTACAGGTACAATCAAGGTAAACCATGGCCATATTTGTGCTCAGGGAAGAGAGACGATCACGTTGATACCCTTAGCTTGCGTTTACATGGCCTAGGAAAGATTTTTGAGACATCCCACGAATCTTCCCGCGGATAAAAATCCGCAGGTAAATGAACCAGGGATATTTGGAGAAGATGATAACGTGGCTTAGCGTCATTGGCTTGTTCAAATTGTTAGCGCGTTTTTTTATTCCAGGCTTAGCGTTTTATTTTACATATAATGATCAGTGTTTAATCCAATAACAATAAAGCAACATGGTTGAGTTGCCAAGGGAGGCGTGTCAATGAGCATTGGGACCTGGGTTTGAATCCCAGGTCCCCCAATATTTGTTACAATTTAGTTTCAGGTTATTCCATGTAGCATCCAAGGCGTGGACTATCATGTTCTGCCAAGATCTCAAACACCAAGTGGCCCACAAATCAAATCCAGTGGCTTAGGTTAGACGTCCACCATGGTCCCTGGTCAACAGGCGCATATGGGATAACAAAGGTCAAACAAGGCTGGATGAAAATGGGCCTGGAAATTGCAAGTCACACCTCCAAAATTGGGCTCAAACCCCCTGAGTTTGCTCTCTTTTTTTATTTTCTTTCATTATTTTCCTATTTTATTTATTGTTTTTTTTTTTATTATTTTAATTAATTACTAACCCAATGATTTTTCTCATAAAATCAGAAAACCTAAAAAATAATATTTTTATTAATTTCACTATTTTATTTTTTGTAAATAAATAATTTAATCAATTTAGTTCTATTTAATTAGGTATAATTTTAACATATTTTGCAATAAATTAAAATCAATTTAGAATTAGGTTTTAATGATTTTTAACCATTCTTATTTTATTTCCTTAATTATGAAAAAATCCAAAAATATTTTCATTTAATTAATTAATTCAATTATTAACTTAGACTTAATTTTTTAATTCAAAAAATAACAAAAATATGCTTTCTTTAATAAAAAAGGGTCAAAACCCTAAAAGCACTCCGATTTAATTTTCCCGCACGCGTATTATTTTTATCCAATAATGTAATTGCTTCGGGAATGTAATAGTTTTGAAATTAGGATTTTATTTATTTATCTCCTTTATTTACTTTCCGAAATTTAATTTTAAAGGGGTTGTTTTTGGCGATGTAAATACCCGACGCCTTGTAATAGCTTAGATTTGATTTCCCGCAATTTAATTTCCGCACAATATTAACTGTTAGGTGTTTGTTAACTAGGCAATGCATGACAAGATCAATCTTTAACCTAAAATCAACATAGCTCACCATTAACATGTACAGATAAAAATTAACCGAACTAACACACTCGCACATGCCACTCTTAGGGTACACCTCACTTGGTTGCCTCGAACGTGTTCATTGAGTATAGGAAGTTTTAGAGGTCGCCCTCTTGTCTAAAGATCATAGTTGCCTCGAAACGGTCACCTCGGAAAAATGATCTAAGACATTAGGGTTACCGCTAAGGCGTCCTAACATTGCTTTAGTGACCACACGTCCCTTAATCGAATTGACCCGAAAACTCCAACGACGATGCTACCTACTCCTCAATAGTGGGATAGCACTGTCTAAAGGACATTTGTGCAGTTTAATTCCTTTTTCGAGTAGGTAGATGATTCTTAAGTACTTGCTCTTTTTAAAACAAAACAAAACTTTTCGCACTTACACCCCTTTCAAAACAAAAAAACTCTTTCAAACCCACAATCACAAAGAAAAGCAAACTTTTGAAAACACAATGAGCAAGTACCTAAGAGCCCGTGGATAACCACAGATAGTAAGGGTGCTAATACCTTCCCTTTCTATAATCTACCTCCCGAACCCGAGAAACATCTTAAAAAGGAATTTTTCTGTGCTTTTGTCCTTTCCTTGTTGGATAAAAATAAAAGACGGTGGCGACTCTTGCTTACCGCGACATTTTGCAAAAACAAACGCAAACGCGAATCAACATTCCAAAACAGTCAGTTCTCATTCCCACCGATCACAAGTAGGTAGCATCGTCGTTGGAGTTTGAGGGTCAATTCGAATTTAGGGACTTACGGTCACTAAAGCAATGTTAGGACGCATTAGCGGTATTCCTAATGTCTTAGATCATTTGTTTTGAGGCAACAATATCCGAGGCAACCGTTTCGAAGCGACTATGATCTTTAGACAAAAGGATGACCTCTAAAGTGACCTATACTCAATGACCGTGTACGAAGGCAACCAAGTGGGGTGTACCCTAAGAGTGCGCATGTGCGAGTGTGTCATTTTCAGTTAATTTTATCTTTGTACATGTTAAGGGTGATCTAAGTTGATTTTAAGTTAAAACATTCAGTCTTGTCATGCATTCCTATTATCAAACATCTAACAGTTATATTTTGCGGAAAATAAATTGCGGAATTTAAATTACAAGGCGTCGGGTATTTACATCGCCAAAGACAAACCCTTTGAAAATAAATAAAGCGATAAAATAATAAAAGTCCTATTAACTATTACAAACCGGGAACAAGTACAATATTGAATAAATAGATCGCGTGCGGAAAATTAGATCGAGTGCGGGTTTAGGGTTTTGACCCTTTTTGTTAAAGAAAAGATTTTTTTTGTTATTGAATTTTAAGAAAGAAAATGAAATTAAACCTAAATTAATTAAATTAATTAATAAATTATTTTTGGTCTTTTTTGTTAATTTTAGAAAGAAATAAAAAATTAATTGAATTAGTAAAACCTAATTAAGTCTAATTTAATTTTAAATGTTTACAAAAAATATATTAAAGTTATTCTAATTAATAGCCTAAATTAATTAATAGATTTGTTAATAAAAAATAAAATACTAAAATTTAATTTGATAAAGAAAACATTTTTTGTAGTTTTAATTTAAAGAAAGAATTTTTTTAGTTGGTTAGTTAATTAAATAAAATATAATAAAACAATTAAATAAAACAAAAAAAGTAAATATATAAGAGAAAAGAGGTATGGGCCTGTTTTTTGGAGGTCAGAATAGCAATCCTGAGGCCCATTTGCATTGGCCCTGTTTGACTTTCTTAATTATATGCGCGCACATTGACTTGGTCTATGGTGGACCATCAATTTGGATCACTAGATCTGGCCTTTGGCCATCTGGCTGTTGGACGTGTGAAGGCGTATGGTATGCTACAAGCCTGGATCTGTACCTGATTACATGAAAAACAAGGAGAAAATGCAAAGCGCTGGAGGCAGGGATCAAACCCCTGACCTCCAGCTAACAACGCCTTGGGATTGGACACGCTGACCACTGGGCCACTTTGTTCATTTGATAATAATATACAAAAGAAATATAATGAAGTAAAGCCAGTCAATATGCCAACAAAGCAAAAAGAAGTGCGCCATATTTGAATGGACCTATGGGCAGGGGACACCTCATCGTCCCTGTCCTGAAACCTGCAAATGATTTACCTGCGGATTTGAATCCGCAACTAAAAGCATAGGCCCATCCTAGAATCTGTTTCAGGCTATATAAATTCGTTCCAAGGCCATGGTTGCATTTGTCTTCCTCTCCCAATCACGTCCATAGCCATCACTAAGGCTAATTTTATCTGTAACAGAAAACCCTAAACCAAGAAGCAAAACCCTAACAATGGTGTTTTGCACCACAAAGCATATAAATGAAATCAAATAATGCAGAAGGCTTGGAAATGATCTGGTGATTACAAATATGCCACTAATTCATTGTAACAATGCATAGTTTTTGAAATACGAAATCAAATACAGAAGGGAATCGCGTGACACTTACATCGCTCTAGGAGGTTGGAAAATGCGTGCTTTTAATCCAAGAAGGTTGAGTGAACAACCAGGAATCGATTGGGATCGCTTTTGGCTTCTGAAAATCTCTCTTGCTATGATTTCGAATTCCAACATTTTGTCACTTTTTTCAAACTTGGTTCTGCTTGTTCTTGCAGCCTCTAACCCCTATTTTCGTGCCTTTGCCTTCCTTTTGTAATGTATATTGCATTAGGGTAACAAACATGGCTTGAATCTTCCACATCAATGCATTGCATATTTGATTTGATTCACCATTACCAACTTGCCAAATTTGCCAATTTTTCAATATTTTTGCACATGGTAAGGTGAGATTCGAGTTTGATTAGATTAATGATGATGATCTCAACCTGAAATAGCCAAAAAGATCTTAATTAATCAATATTTGGATTTTATTTGATTTAATTTGATTTAAAATGAAACAATTCAATAAAAAATCAAATAAAATAATAGAAAAGAAATATGATCTCAAGGCTGAAGCTAGGACACGTGTGCAATGGGGGAAGCTCAAATCAAGTGGAAAAGAATGGGCCCATTTGACAAAATTTGAAGTTTTGGGGATAGTTGACTTTTGGCAATTTTGCAAAAATGCCCAACTTCAATAATGCATAACTTCTTCAATTTTGAACTTTTGGAGGTGTTCCTGGACTTTTTAGAAATCTTGTGATGTCCTATAACCAATCCTTTTGATCTCATATCATTTTGATATTCCATGCTCAAGTTATAAGCTTTGGAAAAAAAGGTGTTTTTGTTGACTTTCAAAAATGACCTATAATGTCCAAATTTGTAACTTCTTGTGAGTGCATTTCTTGATCTTTGGGTGTGAATACGGATTTTAGGAAATTGCACCCTCTTAAAAATGAGCTTTGGATGGGTCATTTATCATAAAGTATGAGAAAGTTATGCTTGGTCAAAGTTGAGTTGACTTTTCCTACAAAACCATAATTTAACAACTTTTGAATCTTGATGAATTTTGAGCAATCCTTGATGAATCATGATCAACTCTTGATAAAATGATGAAATATACTTCAAAATGAGAATTTTGACAAAAAATCTTAAAGTTTGAATGTATATAGGTCACAATTGACTTTTGCCCTAGCACAGTCGATTTTTGGACCCTTTGAGCAATTGACTGAGAAAACTTCCTCTGAAAGGCTTGAAATTTGACATGGATGATCTTGAGAGCATATTAGGACATTGGGGAGCACTTGAGGTCATTTGGAATCAAGGATCTTGATGTAACACAAAACCCTAATTTGGGGTTGACTGCCTTAGGAGATAGCTTGTCTGTCCAACTCTTGAGCCACTTTGAGATTTTTCTTGCAATGTTTTGAGAAATATGAGAGTGCAAATTTTGGGGTACAACAACGTCCTATCCTCAATGGTTTTCCAATGTGGTGCCAGTGCCAAAGAAAGACGGGAAAGTTCGCATGTGCGTAGACTATATGGATCTGAATAGGGAAAGCCCCAAGGATGACTTCCCTCTACCACACATTGACGTCTTAGTTGATAATACCGCTCAGCATAAAGTCTCCTCTTTCATGTATGGTTTTTTAGGCTATAATCAAATAAGGATGGCTCCCGAAGATATGGAAAAGACTACTTTTTTTACGCAATGGGGCACCTTCTGCTACAAGGTCATGCTGTTCGGATTAAGGAATGCAGGGGCAACATATCAAAGGGCTATGGTAGCTTTATTTCATGATATGATTCGTCATAAGATAGAGGTATATGTAGATGATATGATTTCCAGATCACAAACCAAAGAAGAACATCTCGATTACCTGTACAAACTATTCGAAAGGCTGAAAAAGTACAAACTGAGATTAAACTCTAACAAGTGCACGTTTGGAGTACGATCTAGAAAGCTTTTAGGTTTTGTTGTCAGCAATAAAGGCATTGAAGTTGATCATACCAAGGTAATGGCCATCCAAGAAATGCCAGTCCCTCATTCTGAAAAATAATTCAAAGGATTCTTGGGTCGTCTCAATTACATTGCCCGTTTCTTATCACACTTGACTACTACTTGTGAGCCACTCTTCAAACTCTTGAAGAAAGATCAGGTAGTCAAATGGAATGATGAGTTCCAGATCGCCTTTGACAAAATCAAACAATACCTACAAGAGCCTCCTATTCTCATGCCTCCAGTTGAAGGAAGACCCTTGATCATGTACTTGACAGTACTAGAGAATTCTATGGGGTGTGTTTTGGGCCAATATGACGAGTCTGGCTGAAAAGAGCATGCTATTTATTACCTGAGCAAAAAGTTTATTGACTGTGAAACAGAATATTCACTGCTCGAGAAAACTTGATGCGCTCTGGCATGGGCTGCTCGTCGACTAAGACAATATATGTTGACTCATACCACTCTGTTGATTTCTAAGATGGACCCAATCAAGTACATCTTCGAGAAACCTGCCCTTTCCGGACGGATAGCCAGATGGAAAATGATCTTGACTGAGTACGAAATTCAGTATACAACTCAAAAAGCCATCAAAAAGAGTGTACTAGTAGATCATTTGGCCCATCAAGCTGTGTATGATTATCAGTCAATGAACTTCGACTTCCCTGATGAGAACATCATGCTGGTAACCGACTGCACGAAACCTGGACCATATGACGGACCTGAACTAGGATCCCGGTGGATAATGGTATTTGATGGGGCTTCCAACGCCTTAGGTAACGAAATTGGTGCTGTGATCATCTCTCCTGAAGGTTGCCACACTCCTTTCACCGCCAGACTATGCTTCGATTGCACAAACAATATGGCTGAGTATGAAGCATGTATCTTAGGTCTGAAAGCTGCTATTGACTTGAGGATCAAGCATTTGGATGTGTTCGAGGATTCCGCCCTAGTGACCAGCCAAGTAAAAGGATATTGGGACACTAAACACCCTAATCTTATCCCTTACAAGGAACTTGTGCTATCCCTAATTCCTTACTTAGAAGAGATCACTTTTGAGCACTTCCCTAGGGAAGAAAACCAGTTGGCTGACGCTTTGGCAACCATGTCTTCAATGTTCAAGGTCAGATGGGACAATGAAGCCCCTATGATAATAATTGAAATATTTGATGAACATGCACATTGCTATGAGCTTGACACCGATGTGGAAAAGCCATGGTACCATGAGGTGATGAGATACCTTAAAGCACAAGAGTATCCAGAGGGGGCATCTATCAATGACAAAAAGTTCTTGCAAAGATTTGCAACCAAATTCTTCCTAAGTAATGGGATATTGTAAAAGCGCAACCATGATTCAACTCTGCTCTGATGTGTGAACAAGAAGGAGGCAGAAGAAATCATGGCAGACATGCACGATGGTCTCTTCGGTACCCACTCAAGTGGACATACGATGGCTAAGAAAATATTAAGAGCCGGTTACTATTGGTCAACGATGGAGACTGATTGCCATCAACACTCAAGAACTCGTCATAAATTCCAAATCTATGCTGACAAGGTCCATGTGCCTCCTATTCCTCTGAATGTCATGACCGCTCCGTGGCCATTTGCAATATGGGGCATTGACATGATTGGAGAGATTAAGCCCACAACTTCCAACGGAAATCGCTTCATTCTTGTTGCTATCGACTATTTTACCAAATGGGTCGAAGCCGCCTCGTTTGCCTCAGTAACCAAGAATGTGTTATCCATATTCATCAGACACAACCTCATCTACCGTTATGGTATCCCCGAAAGGATCATCACCGAAAATGGGACTAACCTCAACAATGCTATGATCACTGAGCTTTGCACTCAGTTTAAGATCAAGCATCGTAATTCTTCTCTGTATAGACCAAAAATGAATGGCGCAGTCGAAGCGACAAACAAAAATATCAAGAAGATTGTGCATAAAATAGTAGTAACCTATAAGGATTGGCATGAGATGTTGCCATTTTCTCTACATGGCTACCGTACTTCAGCTAGAACGTCAACTGGGGTAACTCCCTTTTCTCTAGTCTATGGTATGGAAGCTGTTTTGCTAGTGGAAGTTCAGATTCCCTCTTTGAGAATTATGAATGAGGAAGGCCTAGGCGAAGACGAGTGGATTCAAACGAGATTGGATAAGCTGAACTTGATTGACGAAAAACGTTTAACTGCTGTTTTCCATGGTCAGACATACCAGAAACAGATGATCAAGGCTTTCAACGAAAAGGTCAAACCTCGAGTATATCAAGTTGGTGACTTGGTGATAAAACACATCATTCTACCACAAGGCGACCCCAGAGGCAAGTGGACTCCCACCTATGAAGGGCCATTTGTTGTCAAGAGAGTTTTCTCTGGCGGTGCCATGATACTGACTACCATGGATGATGAAGATTTCCCACATCTTATAAATGCAGACATAGTTAAAAATACTACGCATAAGAGACCCGTTAGGTTGACACACCTAAGCAAAATAAGGGAATCCCGGAAAACAAAAAGGTTTGGGCAAAAATTAGGGATATATGCAAAAGATTGTACACCCGGCAAGTTGAAAACCCGAAAGGGCGACTTGGGTAAAAAAGGGTATCCTGGTGGGCTGAAAACTCGAAAGGGTGGTCCAGGCAAAAGTTAAGGATTAAAAGCGTATGACTATGTCCCGTGGAATCAACACAATCAATTTTACCACCAAGGTCCAAGTTCAAACGGTCCAAGATCAATCCAATCAACTTCTATCAATGACAAGGGGCATTCGAAGACATTGGGGGCAATAGTAAAGTTGGAAGGCAATGAGATCATTTCACATGGCTATTTGTTTTCATTCTAAATTTTTATTTTCCTTTTGACGATTTCCTCTTACTAGGATCTCCGTCTCTCTGTAAAAAAAACGCCTATTCATGGGCAAAATATCAATACAAATATACTTTGAAGTGCAAAATTTCTGTCTTTGTTTTGAATGCAAATTTGTCCAATGACTAAAATTGAATGAACATATGCATATGGACATAATTAAAACTATTTGGCACATGTGTCCTGCTAAGCAGCGACAAACATCTCTCTAATGTATATGAAATATCCCCACAGAGTTATCTCATTATTATTATCCCTACGATGACGGATGCAATAAACCTTTCCCCAACAGGTTTTATTTCCCAAACAATGATCGAGGATCTACAAAGCTCCCCATCCGAGTTCAAATTTCCCCAACATACAACAATCAAGACACTGCAAAGTTCCCCAGCTGAACCTGCCTTCCCCAACTGAGTATATCTTCCCTAGCCAAGGCTATTATCTCCAAACAGAGTCTATCCTCCCCAGTTGAGTGTATCCTCCCCGAGCTGAGTCTGTCCTACCCGATCGAATCTACACTCTCCAGTTTGAATTATTGCAAATCACAGGGCCACAACCCCTGATCCCCAATTATTGCAAATATTACTGAAATTTGGACTCAACCAGATATTAGTTTGACTTCGTCAAGTTGCTGAAACCTGGACTCGACCAGATAACAGTTGATTTAAATTTCAAGATGCTATGAAACCTGGACCCGATCAGATAATAGTCTAACTCTTCCAAGATATAGAAGAACCTGGACTCAATCCGACCAAGTTTTAACTTCTTTTCCCCAGTAAAATTTTCCTCTGCCCCAACAAATTACTGTGAAACCTGGATCCGACTAGATATCAGTTTTCAATTTCATCTTTTCAAGCAAGTTGTTGTGAAGCCTGGATCTGACCAGATAGAAATTACCCTCAAAGATTCATTGTGAAACCTGGAAACCGACCAGATAACAACTAAATCCCCAAACAGTTTATTATGAAGCCTGAATCCGACCAGATAGCAATTGACCTTATCGACCTCAGAAATCTACAAAGCCTGGATCTGACTAGATAAATTTTTTTCAAATAGCTTATTGTGAAGCCTGGAGCCCGACCAATTAACAATTAGCTATGATCCCTGTGATACAGTGGGAGAGAACTGACTGTTTTTTTGGAATGCTGGTTTGTGTTTTGCGTTTGTTTTTGCAAAATGTCGCGGTAAGCAAGAGTCGCCACCGTATTTTATTTTATCCAACAAGGAAAGGAAAAAAGCACAGAAAAATTCCTTTTTTCGAGATGTTTCTCGGGTCCGGGGGGTAGATTATAGAAAGGGAATGTGTTAGCACCCTTTCTATCCGTGGTTATCCACGGGCTCTTAGGTACTTGCTCAAAGTGTTTTCAAAATTGCTTTTCTTTGTGTTTGTGGGTTTGAAGAATTTTTTGTTTGAAAGGTGTAAGTGCGAAAAGTTTTTATTTTTGAAAGAGCAAGTATCTAAGAACCATCTACCTACTCGAAAAAGGAATCAATATGTGCTAATGTCCTTTAGACAGTTCTATCCCACTATGAATGAGTAGGTAGCATTGTCGTTGGAGTTTAAGGCTCAATTCGATTAAGGGACGTGCAATCACTAAAGCAATGTTAGGACGCCTTAGCGGTAACCCTAATGTCTTAGATCATTTTTTCGAGGCAACTGTTTCAAGGCAACTGTTTCGAGGCAACTATGATCTTTGGACAAGAGGGCGACCTTTAAAACTTCCTATACTCAATGACCATGTTCGAAGGCAACCAAGTGAGGTGTACCCTAAGAGTGTGCATGTGCGAGTGTGTCGTATTCAGTTTATTTTATCTTTGTACATGTTAGTGGTTATCTATGTTGATTTTAAGTTAAACATTCGATCTTGTGATGCATTCCCTATTACCAAACATCTAACAGTGTATAAGTTGTGGAAATTAAATTGCGGAAATTAAAACTAACTGTTACAAGGCGTCGGGTATTTACATTGCCAAAAGCAACCCTTGAAATTAAAATGCGGAAAATAAATAAAGCGATAAAAATATTTAAAGTCCTAATTATCTATTATATTCTAGGAAACAGATACAATATTGAATAAAATGGCACGCGTGCGGGAAATTAAATCAGGCGCAAGTTTTTAGGGTTTTGACCCTTTGTTATAAAGAAAAGATTTTTTTGGTTTGTTTTTGAATTAAAAAGGAATTAAACTAAGTTAAATTATTAAATTAATAAACTAATTAGTTAATAAAAATATTTTTTTGGGTTTTTGATATTTAAAGAAATAAAAATAAATTGATCAATGTTAATAAAACCTAATTGTCTAAATTAATTTTAATTATTGCAAAATATATTAAAAGTTATTCCTAATTAAACTAAATTAATTAAATTAATATTATTAACCAAAATAAAAATGCTGAAATTTAATTTAATAAATAAAATATTTTTTGGTTTTAATTTTATTAAGAAAAAGTTTTAATTGGTTAGTTAGTAATAAAAATAATTAATCAAACAAATAAATAAAATAAATAAAAATAAAGAAATAGAATGACTAAGGGGAGTTTTGGGCCCAATTTGGAGGTGAGAATGGCAATTTTGTGGCCCATTAACATGCAGGCCTGACTGACTTTTGGAATCCAGCGTGGCACTTTGACTAGGGCGTATGGTGGACATCACTTCTGGACCACCAGATCTGGCCTGGGGCCATCTGGCAAGCATTTGAGTGAGGCTGTATGATAGGCCACAATTCTTGAAATATGCTGAAATATCTGAAGAAAAATAACAAAGCAATATGGGGGGACAATGCGTTTGAGAGGGTGTGAGAGCTTGCTTTTGATTGCAGGAGGTTCAGTGGACACCCAACAATGGATTGGTGTTGAGATTTGCCTTTGAATTTGCCTCTAAGAACGATTTCAGTTTCACACTTTTTCACCTTTTTTCAAGTTTTGCCTTTGATGATTCTGCAGCCTCTAGCCCTTTAATTCGTGTGCTTTCACTTGTATATGTATGCTGTATTGTATTAGGTCAACTTTTGGGTCTTGAATCCTTGCACATTGATGTCTTGAGATTTGATTTGATTCACCATTGATAACTTTCCAATTTTGCCAAAAATCCAATCTTTTTGCACATGAAATGATTGATACGAATTTGATCCACTTGATGATGATGATTCAATCTTGAAATAGCCAAAAAGAGATCAAATAATCAATGTTTGGATTTTATTTGATTTTAATTGATTTAAAATGAAATAATTGATTTAAAATGAAATAATTCATTAAAAAATCAAATTAAATAATAAAATTGATAAATGGTCACAAGGCTGAAGCTAGGACACGTGTGTAGTGTGACAAGATCAAATCAAGTGGAAAAGAATGGGCCCATTTGACAAAATTTGAAGTTTTGGGGATAGTTGACTTTTGGCAATTTTGCAAAAATGCCCAACTTCAACAATGCATAACTTCTTCAATTTTGAACTTTTGGAAGTGTTCTCTGACTTTTTAGAAAGCTTGAGATGTCCTCTAACAAACCCTTTTGGCTCATCTCATTTTGATATTCCATGTTCAAGTTATAAGCTTTGGCAAAAAAGGTGTTTTTGTTGACTTTCAAAAATGACCTATAATGTCCAAATTTGTAACTTTTTGTGAGTGCATTTCTTGATCTTGGGGTATGAATATGGATTGTACATGCTCTTCAAAATGAGCTTTGGATGGGTCATTTATCATAAAGTATGAGAAAGTTATGCTTGGTCAAAGTTGAGTTGACTTTTCCTGCAAAACCCTAATTTAGCAACTTTTGAGTCTTGATGAATTTTGAGCAATCCTTGATGAATCATGATAAACCCTTGATCAAATGATGAAATATCCCTCAAAATTATAATTTTGACAAAAAATCTTGAAGTTTGACTGTGTTTGGGTCACAATTGACTTTTGCACTAGCACAATCGATTTTTGGACTCCTTGAGCAATTGACTGAGCAAACTTCCTCTGCAAGGCTTGAAACTTGACATGGATAATCTTGAGAACCTATTAGGACATTGGGGAGCAGTTGAGGTCATTTGGATGCAAGGACCTTGATGCAACACAAAACCCTAATTTGGGGTTGACTGCCTTAGGAGATAGCTTGACTGTCCAACTCTTGAGCAATCTTGAGCCACTTGGAGATTTTTTCTTGCAATGTTTTGAGAAATATGGGAGGGAAAATTTTGGGGTACAACAACTTCCCCTGTTCAATCTTCTTAAACCTGAGGATGTAAATTGGCTTTCGGGCTTTTCGTGATCCGAAGGTGGAAGATGATTGAACACTAGAGTGCCCAGAAATTTGCACTCGCACGAAGTGGTATCAGCTAGATGATGTCAGGAATGGGCTTACAGATGCCATTTGGAGACTATTGATAGGTGGTCTGAACTTTGACTGGAATACGAATCAGGGAGATCTTATCGTCGATCTAACTGAACCAGAGAAGGTCTTTGTGATCGGTGGAAATAGAACTGACTGTTTTTTAAGCTGGTTTTGCGAAATGTCATGGTAAGCAAGAGTCGCCACCGTCTTTTATGTTCTCCAACATGGAAAGGACAAAAGCACAGCAAAATTCCTTATTCGAGATGTTTTCTCGGTTCGGGAGGTAGATTTATAGAAAGGGAAGGTGTTAGCACCCTTTCTATCCGTGGTTATCCACGGGCTCTTAGGTACTTGCTCTTATGTTTTCAAAAATAGTTTGCTTTTCAAGTGTGTGTGGGTTTTGAAAAAAAAATTTCGTTTAAAAAATTTCTAAGTAACTCTTGTATCTGTCCTCAAGAGTGTATGAAAAATTTGTTTGAAAAACCTTTTGAAGGTGTAGGTGCGAAAAGTTGTTTTTGTTTGTTTTTGAAAAGAGCAAGTACCCAGGAGAATCTACCTACTCTAAGGAATTAGGCTGTGTAAGAGTCCTTTAGATAGTGCTATCCCACCATTAAGAGGTAGGTAGCACCATCGTTGGAGTTATTCGGGTCAATTCGATTAAGGGACAATGTGGTCACCGAAGCAATAGTAGGACACCTTAGTGGTAACCCTAATGTCCTAGATCCTTTTATCCGAGGCGACCGTTTCGAGGCGACTGGATCTTTTAGACAGAATGGCGACCTCTAAGACACCCTATACTTGGTGACCACGTTCGAGGCAACCAGTGAGGCGTACCCTAGGAGTGGCATGTGCATGTGTGTTTGTTTTCATGTTATGTTTATCTTGTACATGTTATTTGTGAGCTACGGATTGGTTTTACTTTCATACAAGTCTTTCATGCATTTTTTACAGTTAGGAGTGCGGAAAATAAATTGCGGAAAGGTAAATCTAACTATTACAAGGCGCGGGTCTATACATCGCCAAAAACAAAAACCCGTTTGGAAAAAATAAAGTGCGAGAATTTAAATAAGGCGATAAAATCCTAATTAACTATTACATACTCTGTACAGATACATAATCAAAAGAAATTAAAGCGCGAAAGAAGATTGAATCGGGAACATCTTAGGGTTTTGACCCTTTTTTGAATAAGAATTGAATTTGTCCCTTTTTTGTAATTAATGAAATTAAACCTAATTATTAATTAATTAATTAATTTATTAAAAAAAATGTTTTTTTTTGTGTTTTTTTATATTTTTAATGAAAATAAAATAAAAGGAATTAAAAGTTGAAAGGAAAAAAAACCTAGTTCTAAATTTATTTTAGTTATTAAAAAAAGATTAAAGTTGCCTATTTTAAAGTAATTAATTAATTATAACTTATTTACAAAAAATATGAAATTAATAAATAATAATAATATTAGTTTTTTTTTGATTTTTTTATTGTGAAAAGGTTAAATAATTTGATGGTGAGTAATTAATAAAAAAAAAACAATAGAAATAAGCAAAGTAATTAAAAGAAAGAAAAATAAATAAAAAAAAAGAATGCAAACCCAAAGGGGGTGATGGGCCAGCAAAGGGGTTTTGTTTAGAAATCTGAGGCCCATTTTGTTGCCAAGCACGTTTGACCTTTCTGGATCCTCAAGAGCACTTGTTGACTGGGAGCATGGTGCTCCTCACCTTTCTAGCCTTTAGATCTGTACACAAGGCCACATGGCGCCTGAGATCTGGACATGTATGGTGGGACACTTTGAGGAAGCCTGCATGGGAACCTGTAAGGAAAAATATTAACAAGCGTTTGGGGGACCTGGGAATCGAACCCAGGTCCCAATGATGAACAAACACCTCATCAACCACTAGGCCACTGCATTGCATTTGATATAATGATAACAATTAATTATAATATTAATAAACCAACGTATATGCTAAAAATAAAAATAAAAACGCGCGTTGGTTTGAAATGGGCCAGTAGCAAGCTGACACGCCCTTCGTCTTCATCCTGTAACCTGCAAAACAAAAACAATTAGAGGGAGTTTTTAACCCCCACAATATGGAATAGCAGAAAATAGTGAATAGGTCTCTATGCAAGATAAATTGAGCGCGAGGATAGATTCATGTTCGTCTGGATATGACGAATTCAACCATGGGTCTCATTGGTTCTGATTTTACTTATACTGTAAAGCCCTAAATTGGGATTTTTGAAAACCTAGAATCCATCAATGGTGTTTTCCGTTTCAAGGCATTTTACTCCAATTGAACCACACCAAAAGCTTCACCTGAATGCTATGAACACAAAATGACCCACAAAAGATGTTAACAATGCATGAATAGTGGTATGCGTTTCTGGAAAAAAATGGTCAAACCGTGAATTGTGGTGGACGATTCCTTGAGTTCTAGCAAGTGGTTTTGATCCCAAATCACTCCTGAAGCTTCCAGCAATAGGTCTGAATCTTTAAATCTCCTTGAAAGGGCCTCTAAGGTGGAATTCAGTTTCAAACTTTCTTTGACTTTTTTCAATATGGTGATGGCCGTTTGTGCAATGTTCAGGTCATGAATCAGGTTGGGAAGGCTTGCATATGTACATGTGAATGAAATTAGGTCACATTATGAGCTTGGGATCCATTGCAATTAAGTTTTTGGATCTTGCTTTAACACCATTAAAGGACTTTCCAAGCTTGGTTCAAATTTTGAATTTTATGCATAAATGAGCTTGGCATGAATTTGGTAGGTGGAATATGACACATGAAAGCCATTCAAACCTCATAGATACCATTTAATTAATTTTTTTGATTTTATTTGAATTATTATGGATTAAAATGAATTAAATCCATAAAAATTAAATAAAAATGAAAAAATAAATATTTGGTCTTGAAATTAGTCATGGGACACGTGGGTCGCATGACAAGGCTGAATCAAGTGGAAGAAAGTGGACCCTTTTGTCAAAAATTGAAGTTTCAAGGATAGTTGACTTTTGCCATTTCACAAAAATTTCCCAACTTCTCCAATGCATATCTTGCTCAATTTTGATCTTATGAACATGTTCTTGTACATTTTGGAAAGGTCTTGAAGTCCTCTAACCAATGCCTTTGGTCCCATGTCATTTTGATTTACCAATCTCAAGTTATGGTCTTTGACTTAAAATGCCTTTTTGTTGACTTTTGAAAATGACCTATAATGTTGAAATTGATAAATTTTTGTGAGAGCATTTCTTGGACTTGGAATGTGAAGATGAGTTGTATGGAATGTCATCCCCTTAAAAATGAGCATTGGATGGGATTTTTCTGATGAACCATGAAAAAGTTATGCCTTGGTCAAGTTACAGTTGACTTTTCAGCTGTCTAAAAATGGAAACTTTTGCATCTTGATGATTTTTGAGCCATGCTTGTAGAATCATGATCAAGATTTGATCAAATGATGATTGTGGCTTCAAAATAAGATGTTGACCAAAATTTTTGACTTTTGGCTGCCAAATGACCATTTTACCCCTACAGTTGATTGTGAAGCAATTAGGGCTTTTGACTGTGCAACTTGATGTTGTGAGTCTTGAAACTTGACATGTGGATGCTTGACAATGTATATGGGCACATGAGACTTGATTGGACCACTGAAAACCTCAACTTCCTTGCAAGAACCAAAACCCTAATTTGACTGGCTTAGGAGGGTGGTTGACTGTGCAACCCTTGAGAGATTTTAAACCATTTGAAGATTGACCTTGACAAAACTTGAAGAATATGCGAGTGCAAATTTCTGGGCACTTTAGTGTTCAATCATCTTCCACCTTTGGATCACGACACTCGCATAGTAGAATATCAGCAGTGTGATGGCGGGAATGGGCTTACAGATGCCATTTAGAGAGATGATGGATAGGAGGATGGGCTTATAGATGCCATCTGGAGGTGTGACAGAACCTTGTCGGGAATGGGCTTATAGATGCCATTTGGAAGTGTGACAGAACCTTGTCGGGAATGGGCTTATAGATGCCATTTGGAAGTGTAATGGATAGTTGTGGAGATGGGCTTATAGATGCCATCAGAAGCTGTCGATCGCGTAAGAGATTCCTTAGCGAGAACTTGCGTACTTTAAGAAAGGAAGATGGTTTCCTGGCCTGTTACAGGGGTTGATCTTCAAACTCTTCGTGCAGATATGCCCTGGCTGGATACAGGTGTCGAATCTACAAACAATCGCTCACAGATGCGCCCTGGCTAGATACAGGAGTCGAATCCGGAATTTCAAAAGGTTGCTTACAGACGTGCCCTGGCTGGATACAGGTATCGAATCTCTAAACTCTTCATGCAGACATGCCCTGGCTAGATACAGGTATCGAATCTACAACCAGTTACTCACAGATATGCCCTGGTTGGATACAGGAATCGAATCTGGAATTAGTCATCTACGGATATGCCCTGGCTGGATACAGGAATCGAATCTCTAAACTCTTCATGCAGACGTGCCCTGGCTGGATACAGGTATCGAATCTACAATTAGTTACTCACAGATATGCCCTGGCTGGATACAGGAATCGAATCTGGAGTTGGTCGTTTACAGATATGCCCTGGCTGGATACAGGAATCGAATCTCTAAACTCTTCAGATATGCCCTGGCTAGATACAGGAATCGAATCTGGAATTAGTCATCTACAGATATGCCCTGGCTGGATACAGGTATCGAATCTTCAAACTCTTCAGATATGCCCTGGCTAGATATAGGAATCGAATCTGGAATTAGTCATCTACAGATATGCCCTGGTTGGATACAGGTATCGAATCTTCAAACTCTTCAGATATGCCCTGGCTAGATAAAGGAATTGAATCTTGAATTAGTCATCTACAAATATGCCCTGGCTGGATACAGGTATCGAATCTTCAAACTCTTCAGATATGCCCTGGCTAGATACAGGAATCAAATCTGGAATTAGTCATCTACAGATATGCCCTGGCTGGATACAGGTATCGAATCTTCAAACTCTTCAGATATGCCCTGGCTAGATACAGGAATCGAATCTGGAATTGGTCGTCTACAGATATGCCCTGGCTGGATATAGGTATCGAATCTTCAAACTCTTCAGATATGCCCTGGCTAGATACAGGAATCAAATCTACAATTAAATACTCACAAATATGCCCTGGCTAGATACATGAATCGAATCTGGAATTGCGAAAGTTGATGGTAGTTGTCTTTTGATTGACCTTTTCCTGAAAAGGTGAAACATTAGTTGTATGCAATGTCATGATGTATGAAATGCATGATGTCATGATGTTCTCAATGAGATAGTGTCGTATGCACTTTACCATGTATGTAAGCAGGATGTATGAAATGTGATATGTTTATGAATGTATTTTCGTCTAGGAAAATAAATCCTTGACGAGTGCCGGGAAGTTAACTCCTGGGCTGACGTTTTGAAGAGTAGAGTTCTTCGTTTCCGCTGGGGATGATGGTTGCAAGAATAAACCGGTAGGAGAAGATGACTCCGTTGGGGAATAAACTTGTTGGAGAGATTACTCTGCGGGGAATTGCTCTGTGGGAAGAGATACTTCGCTGAGGTTTTGATGATAACTCCGCTGGGGATACCATTGATGAGTTATGTTGGAAGATTTGATGAACTCCGCTGGGGGATAGGAAGAACTTCGCCGAGGACGATCTTTCCGTGGTAATTAGCTGAGGATAACCCAGTTATAAGCTCTGGTGGGGAGTAACCTTTGAATAAAGCCGGGGAGAAGCTTTCGTACTCTGCAGGGGATAAGCTTCCAGAATCTACTGGGGATAAGCTTCCAGAATTTACTGGGGAATGACTCCACTGGGGTGTCTGGTATTCCGCCGGGGAACAATCTTAGATCAAGACTGCCGGGGATGCTTGCTTAGGAACATCTGTATACTCCGCTGGGGAATATTGAGATTTTCTTGGGATACCCAACTTCCTTAAGGCTGACAGTAGACTAACTCTGCTTGGGGAGAGTGTTGCTGACTTGCTGGAGATATTGTGCCTTTTCAGGGCTGATTGGGAGACCAACTCTGCTCGGGGGATAGTATTGTTGAACCTTGTCTTACTCCCAGGGAGTGGAGGCCTCTTGGTTATGTTCTTCAGCCGAACCTACCTTGGTACCTTGGTTGACAGAGCAACTAGATCGCTTGGACAACTCATTATTGCCCCTGTTTCTGATGTGAGAGAAGAAAATACCTTGTGAGGTGTTAGACAACTGCCGATTCGACAAATCTTCTTCTGGTAGGCGAGTGACGAGATGACGGGACATAGTCGTACGCTTTTGATCCCTAATTTTTTCCTGAACCGCCCTTTCGGGTTTTCAGTCCACCGGGATACCCATTTTTGCCTAAGCCGCCTTTTCAGGTTTTCGACTTGCCGGGTGTATAGATTTTTTCATTTTCATCCCTTATTTTTGCCCGAACCCTTTTGGTTCGCCGAGAAGCCCTTATTTTTGCCTAGGTGTGTCAACCTAGCGGGTCTTTGATTATGCGTAGTATTTTTCCGACTATGTCCACTCTCTCAGGATGTAGGGAGTTGTCACTGTCAGTAGTGGTGTGCTGCCATACTACCAGAAGATGTCTGATCATGCAAGATTCGTTGCTGGAATTCATGTCCAATGCCCCAAGTGACTCAGGCGGAGATTTTCCCCTGGCTCTTTGGCATTTTTGAGAGATTCCTTGAATCTTGACTGGACTGCCCCAGATGATAGACCATGATCATGTCTGCCCCTTGGTTGGGAGTGCTTTTGTTCATTAGATATTCTTCGTGCGAATTTCTTTGCTGTTCGAACAAAAAGTCATATGCAAACAAAGTTATGTTAAAAATGCAACGCTTATGTCCGTCTTGAAGTTTTTTGAAAATGCATTTTTTTAGTAAAACAAGCAAATTTTGTAAAATGTGATGTCAACTCATTATTTTACCGCAAGCCTTAAGGAGTCAGGATACCTTTGGTAACAGTATGCTTTCGAACTAACCCATGCTTCAGCTAGGACTTTTAAGGGTTGTAACGTGGCCTGGTTCACGGTTTAAGAAACAAAGGATAAAGGCTCAAAGTATATTTGTACCCACCCGTTCTTCGTGATGTTCTTCAAACCTAAACTCAGCTAATCATGCATTAGACCTTGTTTGAGTCTTTGCTTTGATATTCCAGTGATGGTTCGGATGTTGACAATTTATTTTGACTAGGCAGTCAATTCTCTTTTTTTGTTGAGGGTTTATAGCGATCTCTTTCTTTTTGATTGCGTTATCCCTGTTTTTTGCCTGAACTATTTCTTTTGGTGTTTACAGTCAGCGAGATGCCCCAGTTTTTGTAAGTCTCCTTCATAGGTTTTGACTTTAATGGGCTTTTATTTTTTGGAGGTAATGACTGCTCGTCCTTACGATTATTCGGAACCATCACTGTCTCTTTGTCTCAGAAGGATTTCTTTGATGCTGTTCAGTGTGCACCTGGATCAACTGAGTACTACCCTGCCCCAGGTTATGATTAAGGGTTTTAATTTTCGAAAAGAAAAATGCCGACTTCTTTGGCTCGAAGGGGTTGACAATGGATTATCTTCCTTATAACTCCAGTGTTTAGGATTTGAAACAATGCCTGTACCTCATCAGCGAGGTCTGTTCAAAAGCATATTGTAAATGTCGTAGTATCGTTTTCGTCATCCTCCCTCAAGAGGCTTAGAATTGTTTTATCGAGAGTTGAACATCAAAAAAATGAAAGCAGTTTTAATATAGCGAATGCGAATATATTGATTCAAAACAGACATATGCGATGCATTGATAAAGTAAAAGAGTTTGACATGAACAAATGTTTAAACAATCAAAGAAAAATACAACTTGAACATTCGAATGAAGAAAAGATTCTCTAGTCTCAGGACTTGTTACTTCAAATGGTGAATCTCGCAGGGATAGTAGAAGAACTCGACCTGACCATCTTGGGTGAATTCCACTGCTCCTTCATCAATCAGGTTTTGGATTTTTTACCTCAACTTCCAACAGTCGTCAGTATCATGTCCCGGGCTGTTAGAATGGTATGCGCACCTGGCCCCAGTATTATAGTTGGGTGAAGAAGTCTTAGGATTAGGGTGAGGTCCTATCAACGTCACCAGATTCAACTTCAACAGGTGTGGCAAAGCTTGGGACAGCGACGTGTTGAGCTGGGTGAATTGCCTCCTGGGCTTGTTTGGCTCGCTCTGATCAACCCGTTGTTCTTGGCGAGGTCATTGTTGGACCTGTGAAGCGATAGCAGCTTGGAGAGGTCTATTCGTTGAACCAAACCTTTGATTTCTTAGAGGCTGATTACCGGCTTGGTCCCCAGCCCTGACTGCTTGCTTCATATTCTCTTGCTGAAGCTGGTGAGGTTGATGCTGAATTTGTGACCCTGAAGCAAGTTGAGGAGCTTTTCCCTTGTCTTCTTGTCTCAAAGGGAATTTGATGGTGACTGGCTCTTCAACCTTAGATGTTTGCCCCAGTTGGTTATCCCGAAGAAGTTGGTTGACGAGAACCCTGAGCTCTTCTTGTCTTTGAGCTAAGTCTTGGATGAGAGCCATCTGCCCCAGCATCTGGGCTCTCATTGCTTCTACCTCAGCTTGCAGGCGTTTCATCCGTTCGTCTTTATTGTCTTCTGGACTGTTCCTGACCAAAGTCCCCATGAGAAGTGTTCTCAGCTCTTCCTGCCCCTTGGATAGGTTCAGGAGGATCTCCATGAACCAGGTCTCTTGAGCATGAAGATCCTGGTTGTCTTGTTGGGAAGCCATTGCTGAAATAAACAGCGGAGAAGGTAAGTGACCTGTAACAAGGGTACCTGTTATGCAATGATGTGTATGTATGCATGCAATGTTTTCAAGGATCTCGCGGGGTAAACAAGAAAATTGTTAGCATTTGAATTTGTAGCTTGATTGAAGGAACTGCATATTGTTGAGAGTCCTTCTTCAAGAGTCAAGGCTCACCATATCGAGTGGGTCATAGCCCCTGACTCAAGTTATCAACCTTGGCTAGAGGAAAATAAATCCCCTTTTCCCCTTGCTAGACAGTTGGTCCATCATGACCTGCATCACAAGCCCTTGAGATCCTTGAAATGGATTAGTCCTTATGCAGGATGTATGCAATGATATGATGGTATGATGTTATGCTATGTAAGTAGGCCCTGTAATGAGTCCCAATTAAGGATTGTAAACAAAACCTGCAAGGAACTCGTGTTGTTAGATAACAAGCATGCAAGTAGTCAAGTTTGAAGGCACACAAGTCACACATATAGCCTTAAGTTTAGGCCAGCATGAAGTTTGGGGTACTACCCTCTTGAAGTTGGTGGGCTCAAAACCTGTCCTATCAAAAGTAAACGGGTTCTAAGGAGCTCAATATCATTGGGTTATTTTCTATGTTCATTGTTTTGATTTAGCCACTGAACTGGCGATCAAAATATTCCAAGAAAACAACCCTCAATGAGTGTAGTATCGAGTATCTACCAACTTCGGACTGCACCAAAGTCGGTCATCTCACTACCCCTAAAGAGGCCAGGATGGTCAAGTAAGGTTCCTAAGGTCAGTTGATGCTTCACGACACCACGCGGCGGCCCCGTACTCTCCTTGACTTGACTCAAGGGTTACCGGTACTCACCAAAGTGCCACATCAACGTAGCAAACTGCTTCAACCGTGTCGGTATACCCCACACAGTTCCCTCACAGTTTGTTGCTACTTTCTAAGAGGTATCCCCCAGATCCGGGTTAGGATCTATGAAACTCCCAAAACAGGCCCACAATATTAAAGCAAACAAACAAGCAATTGAAAACATAAGAGTGGTCTAATCCTAAGGTACACCTCACTTAATAGTTTATCCCCAGCAGAGTCACCAGTTCAGTGATCGGTGGAAATAGAACTGACTATTTTTTAAGCTGGTTTCGCGAAATGTCGCGGTAAGCAAGAGTCGCCACCATCTTTTATGTTCTCCAACATGGAAAGGACAAAAGCACAACAAAATTCCTTATTCGAGATGTTTTCTCGGTTCGGGAGTGTTGTACCCCAAAATTTGCCCTCCCATATTTCCCAAAACATTTCAAGAAAAATTCACAAGTCCAACCCGGCGCGTCATATTCAGGTGTTCTCTCACCAAGATATCCCTGATAACGTATGCTCAAATTCAGAAGGTATCCGACTGTATGAGTTTTCTCGAAGAAATATGGTGAAAAAAGTGTGCTGAAAGTATAGTTTTTACGCGCTAAAAAATTCATAACTTGAAGATCGTGGCCCGTTTTGAACCCGTTCCGGTGGCCAAAATTCCGTCTTGATATTATCTACGTTTTCATCTCTTACGGTTGGAAGTCAATTTCAATCAAAAAGTCTTCAAAAATATGGATTTATCAAGTATTTTTGTACAGAAAATTTGTGACAGAAGTTTATTTGCGTCATGTTCAGAAAATCATAACTTGGTCGATTTTCATCGTATCGAGCTGGTTCTGGCGCCAAAATTTCAAAAATTGAGTTGGCTACATTTTCACAGAAGGTGTTGAGTTCAAACGGTATTCAAAAGGCCTTCATTTTTTGCTCAGAGTGCGTGACACGCCGAAAATCCTGAATGCTGAATATTATTTCATTTGGGCCAAAACTTCGAAAATTCATAACTCGGTCAATTTTTATCGGATTGGACTCATATTTTTACACAAGTTCACTGACTCATAGATCTACAACTTTGCTTCAAAAGTCGAGACCGGATTATGCTCCGATCAATACCAGTTTTTTTATTGAAGAACGTGTCAGAGTCGACACTGGAGCCCAAAATAAGTTTGTCTGAGCTGAAACTTCAAAAATTCATAACTAATTCACCTTTTATCCGATTGAGCCGATTTTCGGACAGGAGTTAGTTCTCGATATCGGCTACATTTTATTTTCACATTTCAACTTCAAAAATTGCACTTAAGTCCCTGCGATTTAGCCTGGAAAGTGACGAACTCAAGTGAACATTGGAGGCCCAATTGCACATTCAAAGCCCATTTTCTTTACCCTAATTTCCATTATATAATCACATTCTTTTCACACAAACCAGAGGAGAAGAGAAAAAAAACCCTTGCCACAACGCTGTCAGAATATCAAATTCTTTCAAGAACCTTAAAACCTTGAAATCCTTATTACAAACCCCTCTCTCACTACAAACAAGTCATCTCAGTTACAAACCAACATCTCACTACTTCTTCAGTAAGGGTAAGGCTGACTTGATCTCCATGATCAAAAGGGCATAAAAGCATTCATGTCACTACTTTTCCAGTAAGGGTAAGGTTGATTTGATCTCCATGATCAAAAGGGTATAATCATTCATACATGCCATATTGTGCCTAAACATTAAATTTCTTCATATATTGGCTTTATTTGCATTTTATGATTTTATTTAATGTGTTCATGAGATTCAACACTGCAGATTTTAGACAGGATCCCATGCAGGTTCATTAAGGAACGTTGAGGCCAAAACACAAATGGCCAAAAGCCAAAAGCCAAATGGCCAAAACAGAACAGCTTACCCATGACACCAATACATGGCGAGACAGACATCCTGAGAAGGTTAAGGAACGTTGAGGCCAGAACACAAATGGCCAAAAGCCAGAACACAAATGGCCAAAAGCCAAAACACAAATGGCCAAAACAAAACAGTTTACACATGACGTCAACAGCTGTTTCACCCCTCCAATCAGGCTCGTATACTCCTAAACTCTCTCTCTATTTGTATTATGTTCCTTTAATTAATTAATCGTTATTATTTTTATTAATCACTAACCAATTAACATTTTTTCCTAATAAAATCAAAAACACAAAAAAAATATTTTATTTATTAAAATTAACTTCATCACTTTTATTTTTGTAAATAAATTAATTTAATCAATTTAACTTTAATTAGATTTAACTTTTAATATTTTTTGCAATATTTAAAATCAATTTAGAATATTAGGTTTTTATTAGCATTAATTCAATTTATTTTATTTCTTTAAAAACTCAAAAATCCAAAAATATTTTAATTAATTAATTAGTTTATTAATTTAATTGTTAACTTAATTTAATTTCTTTTAATCCAAAAATAACCAAAAAATCACTTCCTTTCAAAAAAAGGGTCAAAACCCAAAAAACTCGCATCCGATTTAATTTCTCACACGCGATCCATTTTATCATATTATTGTATCTGTTTCCCGAAATGTAATAGCTTTTAATTAGGACTTTAATTATTTACCGCTTTATTTTACTTTCCGCAATTTAAATTAAAGGGTTTGTTTTTGGCGATGTAAATACCCGACGCCTTGTAATAGCTTAGATTTAATTTTCCGCAATTTACTTCCCGCAAATTATTAAACTGTTAATTATGCATGACAAGATTTGTATGACAAATAAAATTAACCCGTAGCTCACAATGATGCATGTTCAAAGATAAACATAAACTGAAACCTGACACACGTGCACATGCCACTCCTAGGGTACGCCTCATTGGTTGCCTCAAATGTGGTCGTCAAGTATAGGGTGTTTTAGAGGTCGCCCTCCTGTCTAAAGATCCTGTTGCCTCGAAACGGTTGCCTCGGATAAAAAAGGATCTAAGACATTAGGGTTACTTCTAAGGCGTCCTACTATTGCTTCGGTGACCACATTGTCCCTAATAATCGAATTGACCCGAATAACTCCAACGATGGTGCTACCTACCTCTCAATGGTGGGATAGCACTATCTAAAGGACTCTTACACAGCCTAATTCCTTAGAGTAGGTAGATTCTCATGGGTACTTGCTCTCTCGAAAACAAACAAAATACTTTTCACACCTACACTTTCTAAAAGTTTTCAAACAAATTTTTCATACACTCTTGAGGACAGATACAAGAGTTACTTAGAAATTTTTCGAACGAAACTTTTTTTCAAAACCCACACACACTTGAAAAGCAAACAAATTTTTGAAAACATAAGAGCAAGTACCTAAGAGCCCGTGGATAACCACTGATAGAAAGGGTGCTAACACCTTCCCTTTCTATAAATCTACCTCCCGAACTGAGAGATATCTCAAAGAAGGAATTTTGCTGTGTTTTTGTCCTTTCCATGTTGGAGAACATAAAAGACGGTGGCGACTCTTGCTTACCGCGACATTTCACGAACCAACTTAAAAAACAGTCAGTTCTATTTCCACCAATCACAGGGAGGTAGATTTATAGAAAGGGAAGGTGTTAGCATCCTTTCTATCCGTGGTTATCCACGGGCTCTTAGGTACTTGCTCTTATGTTTTCAAAAATAGTTTGCTTTTCAAGTGTGTGAGGGTTTTGAAAAAAAAATTTCGTTTGAAAAATTTCTAAGTAACTCTTGTATCTGTCCTCAAGAGTGTATGAAAAATTTGTTTGAAAAACCTTTTGAAGGTGTAGGTGCGAAAAGTTGTTTTTGTTTGTTTTTGAAAAGAGCAAGTACCCAGGAGAATCTGACAGCTCTTCTTCTCAAAGACAAGAAGAAGGAGTCCAAGAAGGCAGCCCGTATCCTGAACTTAAGAAGAAGACCTAAGACCCTGGACCTTGCAACTCCATCCAACATAGGGGATAGTCTTGAAGAAGACCACAGTGTGGAGATTGTTGAAGAGGAAGCTGACTACTCCGAGGAACAATACCCTCTCGCTGATGACAAGTACAAAGAGTTGGAGGATCGCCTCAACGCCATGAAGGTCCAACAAATACCTGGCTTGGATTTGGGAGACATGGGTTTAGTTCCTGGATTGGTCATCCCGCAAGGTCCCTGCCTTTGCCATGTACGATGGAGTCTCTTGCCCTAAGATGCATCTAAAGTCTTATGTCCGCAAGATTCAACCATACACAACTGATCCAAAGCTTTGGATCCATTTCTTCCAAGAAAGCCTGGTAGGAGCTCAACTCGAGTGGTTCTATCAATTGGAGAGTTCTCGCATCCACACCTAGGAGGATTTAGCTGGGGCTTTTTACAAACAATATCAGTACAATGCTGACCTTGAACCAACTCGGGTGCAATTGCAGAACATGACCATGGGTTCTGACGAGAGCTTCAAAGGATACACTCAAAAATGGAGAGATCTGGCTGGTAGGGTGCAAACCCCTTTAACTGACAGAGAGCTGATTGACATCTTCATGGGAACTTTGACGGGGCCTTTCTTCAATCACTTAATTGGAAGCTCCTCAACCGGGTTCACCGAGCTAATACTGACAGGCGAGAGGGTCGAAGCTGGCATCAAAAGTGGAAAGATCCAAGGAGCTACATCCTCGGATACTCAAATAATTCCCTACAATGGAAAGAAAGAGTCCAATGCTGCAAACAGTCAAAAGGGTCGTCATGACCAACACGTAGGAGCAGTCTTGATCTCTAATCCTACGCCTGCTCAACAAAGACAGGGGCATCAACATAAGGAGGTCGCACCTTAAAGACAGTTCACCAAGATCAACATGTCACTGTCTCAGATACTGCAACACTTGTTGAAGAGGGATCTGATTACATTGAGGGCTCCCCTCCGGAACCCAAATACTTCTGCTCCTACCTATCATCCCAATGAAAGGTGTGCATACCACTCTGACAGTCCGGGGCATGACACCAACAACTGTTGGCCTCTGAAGAACAAGATCCAAGACATGATTGATGCCAAAGAGATCGAGTTCGACCCTCCGGAGACTCCAGCATAATCAATGCTCCTTTGCCAAATCATTGAGATTATCTTTGTTTTCATTTGAATTTTCGAAGTTGTAATTTCTTTTGTTGATTCAAACAATTATCTTTTAATGTCAAACTTTGTTTCATTAATGCATTGCATATGTTTGTCTTGAATTCATCCATTCTTCTTCACTACTCTTATGCTTTCTTTATGATATTTAACTCTTGATAAAAAGCTGCAAGCCTTTAGAGGGAGGATGACGAAACAATACCATAATCTCATACATTATGCTTTTGAACAGACCTTGCTGATGATGTACATGCATTTCTTTCAATTCCCAAACACTGGAGTTATAAGGAAGATAATCCCTAGTCAACCCCTTCGAGCCAAAGAAGTAGGAGTTTTCTGTTCTAAACAAATCAAAACCTTTTGATATAAACCTGGGGCAGGGTAGTATCTCAGTTAATTCAAAAGAAAATGCGCACTGAAGTCGCAAACTCTCAGTTTGTAATACAGCGAACGACGACAAAGAAAAGCATTCCCTTGGAATCAAAAGACAAGGGTGGTTCCCTATCACCTAGGCAGTCCATCTCTCAAAAGAGAAAAGCCCACTGAGCCAAAACCTGTAAAGGAGGCTTAAGAAAGCTGGGGCATCCCGCTGACTGTGATCTCGAAAACAGAGACAGTCAGGCAAAAGTTAGGGATAACAAATCAAAATCAAAATAGAGAGGTCATTACAAATCCTCAACAACATGAAAAAATGTTGCAAAGAAAAACGGAGATAATGACTGCCTCCTAAATTCAATTGGTGAGCCATCACCCAAAAAGTCGTTCCAAACTCGAATAGAGTACGACGCACAATTAACTGAGCTTAGGATTGAAGAACATCACGAAGAGCGGGTGGGTACAAATACACTTTGAGCCTTTTATCCTTTGTTTCTTAAACCGTGAACCAAGCCACATTAAAACCCTTCAAAAGTCCTAATTGAAGCATGAGTTAGTTCGAAAGCATACTGTTACAAAAGGTATCCTGACTCCTGTAAGGCTTTGCTCTAAATCTTGTGTTGATTTTGTCTTATAAAAAGTTTTCTGCTAAAAAACGCATTTTTCAAAACTTTGAGACAAACATAAACTTTGCGTTGCTTGAATATCACTGTTTGCATTTGGCTTTTTGTTTGACAGCGAAGAAATTCATACAGCGAATGTTCGGAGGAACGAAAACTCTCTCAGTGAACAAAAATCACTTCAAAGGGATGGCACCTCCAACAAAAAATCTCCTATCAACAAGGGGCATGACATGTCACCATCCAGCATGCCTGGGGCAGTGCAGTCAAGGTTTCAACAGATCTTTCGAAGTTCAGTTAACCTGGGGCAGTCCAGTCAAGATTTCAACAAATCTCTCAAACGTTCAGTGAACTTGGGGGAAGTCTCCTTCATCGCCACCTGGGGCATTCGAATGTCAAAAGTGCTCAACAATTCCTTCATCACCTGTTGGAAGATACGGTCCAGATATGCTCCAGACACGATTGCCTTTCTGTCAGCTTTCTTAAGTTCTGGATTAATACCTGTAGCAAGCCAGGAAAATATCTGTGGACGACTGATTATGGATTAACACCTGTAACAAGCCAGGAAATTATCTACATAAAGAGTCTCCTTCATCACCACTTGGGGCATTCGAATGTCAAAAGTGTTCAGCAATTCCTTCATCACCTGCTGGAAGTTGCAACCACCAACAGAATAACGGACAATTAAAACTCCCAATTTCTGACCCTTAACAAAACCAAGATTTCCTTCTAGAAATAGTTCAAGATGTGACCCAAGATTTGGCGACATTCCGATACTTATTCCAGATTTTCATCTAGAGATGGTTTCAGATGTGACCCTGATTTGGCGACATTCCGATGCTTATTCCAGATTTTGCTTCCAGAAATAGTTTCAGATGTGACCCAAGATTTGGCGACATTCCGATACTTATTCCAGATTTTCCATCTAGAGATAGTTTCAGATGTGACCCTGATTTGGCGACATTCCGTAACTTATTCAGGATTTTCGTTCTAGAGATAGTTTCAGATGTGACCCAGAGATGGCGACATTCTATGACTTATTCCAGATTTGCTTCCAGAAATAGTTTCAGATGTGACCCAAGATTTGGCGACATTCCGATACTTATTCCAGATTTTCCATCTAGAGATAGTTTCAGATGTGACCCTGATTTGGCGACATTCTATGACTTATTCCAGATTTTCTTCCAGAAATAGTTTCAGATGTGACCCAAGATTTGGTGACATTCCGTAACTTATTCAGGATTTTCATTCTAGAGATAGTTTCAGATGTGACCCAGAGATGGCGACATTCTATGACTTATTCCAGATTTGCTTCCAGAAATAGTTTCAGATGTGACCCAAGATTTGGCGACATTCCGTAACTTATTCGGGATTTTCATTCTAGAGATAGTTTCAGATGTGACCCAGAGATGGCGACATTCTATGACTTATTCCAGATTTGCTTCCAGAAATAGTTTCAGATGTGACCCAAGATTTGGCGACATTCCGTAACTTATTCTGATTTTTCATCTAGAGATAGTTTCAGATGTGACTCTGATTTGGCGACATTCTATAACTTATTCCAGATTTGCTTATAGAAATAGTTCAAGATGTGACCCAGAGATGGCGACATTCTGTAACTTATTCCAGATCAACACCTGCAACAATCGAAAGATTCTCGACTTCCCCAGCCATAGAACCTTCCAGAAGCTAACTCCCCTCAGAGTCAAGTTTCAAAATCCCCAGTGGAGCCAAAATTGTCAATCCCCAGCGGAGCTAAAAACTTCCAACTATCAATCCCCAAGCAGAGTGAAGACTCTCATTCTCAGTTCCTCACACGATATTCGAATATTCTCCAGTGAAGATCTCCTCAAGACAGGAATCCCCAGTAGATTGGCATACAACCCAAGCTTCTGATTCCCCAACAGTGGTCCCAGGAGTTCTCATCTTCAACAATCAAAAGATTCTTACTCTCCCCGGCAGCAGTCAAGATTCTTTTATCTTCAGCCATCCAGGATTCATCTATACTTAGCAAGACAACTCTTCAGCTTACATGCGCATTCATTTACATTCATATCATAAACATTAATATAACATACATTGCATCATGCATCATGACATTGCATACAACTAACTCTTTACCTTTTCAGGTAAGATCAGTCGACAGACAAAGATCATCATCTTCCGAGATTCTTTCTAGAAATAGTACAGATGTGACCCAGACGGCGACATTCTGATACTTATTCCAAACTTCACCCAGAGATAGTTCAGATGTGATCCAGACACGGCGACATTCTGATACTTATTCCAGATTCATCCAGATGCAGTTTTACACGGACTCATCATCAGGAAACCCTACACCGGTTCCTTCTCAACGTCAAGACTTCTGAAAACAGTTTACGGACTCTTCCCAACAACGGATGTTAATCTATCGCTTGTTCAGATGCAACTTTTGAAAACAGTTTACGGACGCTTCCCAACAACGGATGCTGCTCTATTGCTTATTCAACTCCAACTCCTGAAAACAGTTTACGGATTCTCCAAACATGGATGTCAATCTATCGCTTGTTCAGACCCCCAGTTCAGAGATGTTCCAAAACATGGATGCCTTTCTGATACTCGTCCACTCACTAATGACATACAGTTTAACAATCACCTTCAAATGACATCTATAAGCCCATCCTCCTCCAGACATTTCCAGATGGCATCTTTAAGCCCATCCTCCTACCAGCAACTCCCAGATGGCATCTTTAAGCCCATCCCCCGAAAAGATTCTGTCACATCCCTAGATGGCATCTTTAAGCCCATCACCAAATGGCATCTGTAAGCCCATTCCCTCTATCATCACATCACCGAGTGAAATTTTTTGGGAACTCTAGTGTCCAATCTCCTTTTACCCTCGAGTCGCGAAAGGCAAACTTGCCAATCTAACTCTTCAGGTTCAAGAAGATTGAACAGGGGCAACTGTTGTACCCCAAAATTTGCCCTCCCATATTCTCCAAGATTTGTCAAGAATCAGTCAAACAGAATTTTTCTTGTCAGTCTAGCCAAGTTAGGGTTTTCATGGCTCTGAAACAGTTCAAGCGGATTATTAGGGTTTGGTTGATTTTGGCTCAAGTTTTGATCATGCGAACGCTTCTTTGGCATTTAATCAAGAACTAGGGTTTGTGCGCATATTTCTCAGAAAGAATTAATTCTACAGTGCTTTTCAAGTTATTCTGAGATATGGACTGAGGTATTTGATTTGAGTTCACAATGTTGGATTGAATCATTAAAAGAAAAGGCATGTGGACGTTTTGTTTGATTAACTGTGCATTGCTTAGGATAATTGGAGTTCCAGATGTTTATTGGTTATTTATTATTCTGAGTTAAAATGGTTGGGATTTATTTCCAGTTATTATAATTTAAGAATTATAAATAATTAAATAGATAATTGAAGAAGAAAAGGAATTAACTGATAAAAAGACTTTTTATTTATCTTTAATCATTTGTACAATTGTTATTTAAATACAGTATTTATTTACAAAGTATTTACAATAATAATGTTACAATGATTAAAAGGAAAATAAAACTACATCCTAAAAAATTCCTAAGTCTTCATCTTCTATACTGCTACTCCTCTTTTGCTCGATTGATTGTCATCTGCAAAACAAAGAAAAACAAGAAAAGTCAAAAGCAGATAAAATAATTAAGAGCAGACAAATAAAAAAATGGAATCATCATTAAAAGCAACTGGCCGGAATCAATTTTCCCTCTCTGCAAATCACGAGATTTCTCCCAGTTCACAAAGAGGGATAGAAAATGCTTGCAAAAAAGTATGAATGCACAAAGTTATAATATTGCACAATTTCAAAATGGTCAAACAAACTGCATAGTTCATGATTCAAAATTGTCAAGCAAGACTGCATAAAATGCCAAACAAAGTCCAAAGGCAAACCAAACTAAATTGCCTAAACCAAATCAAAAGGGCAAACTGAATGAAACTGTCCAAGCTGCCAAAGAGCTATCAAAAGGCTATTCAAGGCTGTCAAAGAAGTACACAAAGATGCAGGAAATCTGTAAAAAGAGATAAGAGTATGCAGAGTAAAGCAACTATTGCAAGCAACATTTCAAAAGTCATAATTTTCGGGCCAGTGCTTTTTCAGAATAGGACAAACATAAGCAATATTAAATGCTTTTTTAAATCTGTCAAGAGAGAGAAGAGAGAAGAGAAATAGGCTTACAGCAGGCTTAGGCGTGAAGAAAGAAAGATATAACAAGCATATCAGACAAAGAAAAAGAGAGGCAGAAATATCACAAAGAAAACAAAACTTCACAAACTGTCAAAAGAAACAGAGCTGCCTCAAACCATAACCCTGTAATGAAGCCTTTAACAGCATAAGCCTTACCAAACACATAACTCACAAAATCAACATCAACCTTTCAATAACCATTCAAAGCTCAAGCCAATCTGCATAAGTTATCCACACCAAACCAGAAGCCATCAAACACAAACAAGCTTACAGCCATAACCTTAGAACATACAAACTGAAACAGCATTCAAATTGCTCAAGCCCAAAGCCTACATCCAACACTTAAGCCTTACCTGTGTCAAGCCTTAGACAAAAGCCCTGTCCAAAAACCAGAAGTTCAAGCTTCTAGTCTAAACCTACAACAAACTTGAAACCCAACCGGCCCCAAAAACAACACAAATCCTGTCTATACCAGATAAAAGCCTTTCAACCTATCAAGCCTAAATACTGCATAAGCAAGCCAAACAGGCCTGTAACTTCAAAGCCTAAACCAGTATCAATCCAGCAAAGTCCAACCAAAGCATCTCAGAGGCAACTCAAAAAAAATTAGAATAACATTCAAAATCATAAAACCCTCAGAGCTGGGCTCATCATAGGGATAAGACAACATATCAGAAATCAACATATCAATCATTTCAAGGCAACTCAGTATACCAAGCATATCAGATATAAGCATTTTATCATATAAGCATACAGGAATAAGCATCCAAGCAGACAAGAAGAGGAAAGGAAGTGATTATACAAAGGTTTTCAGTTTGTTCATCATTAAACCTAAAAGGCATCAAGCAAGCATACAGAAGCAGGCAAAAGGGAAGAGGAAAAGAAAGTTATAAGGTTCTCAGACATCATCATCATAAAACCTAAAAGGAACGAAGTACAAAGATACCAGTTTTGTTTAAGCAAGACTTGTCATCGTTGCCCTTGCCCTTGGCCGCCCACAGCGCCTCCAAGTCCAGCTCCTCCTCCAACTCCAAGCCTCCGTCTCCAAAAGGTATAAAACTTCTTCCTTTCTTTAAGTACCTCATACAAGACATAACAATAATCATAGAATCAGTACATAAAAGGTTAAAATCATATGATTCTTAAAAACATAGAGAAGGAGGCGAGATCGTTACTTTTTCTCGTTTTTGCTTTACCCAACCGTGGAGAGAAGAGGAGACGGACGATGGCGCTGGTGGCTAGGCAGGGAAGAGTTTCGTTCAGGAATGGTTGGCTCAAAAGATGAAGAGGACGAAAGCAACGAAGTGAGCGGCGCCGCGCCTCTGTATCACAAACCCTAGAATCCAAATGAAACAATTACTTCAAACCCTTACAATAATTTGCGAAACCAAATGGGCCTTGCCCTTTCCTAATCTGCCTAAAGCCCAATAAAATCAGGCGCACCCCCCCTGGATTGAGTACACTCCCAACTCTGCTTTGGGCCAAGAGCATCTCTAAGGCCCATTCATCTTTTTTTCATTTTTTTTAACTAATATCTTTTTATCATATCATATCTCTCTTTTAATAAATTAACATACTATTTTTTTTAATCAAATTTCATTAACTCTTTGAATTTCTTTTTTATAACATAATTTTGTTTATAAATTAAATAATACATTGACTCCTTTTTATATAAAAACTGTTTAATTGCTTTTTTTTAGTTAATTAAAAATACATAAGAATTGAATTTGAAATTAGATAACTCTTTTTGTATATGAACATTAATACATAAAAAAAACATAATTAAACTTAAAACATTCTCTTTTTCTTAAACTTAAAATATTTTTTCTTTTATTAAATTTTCTTGTTTGTACATAATTAACAAAAATACAAAATGATAACAATACATAAATAAAATACTTAGTTATACGTTAAGTTGACACTTGTAAATAATCATACACTTACACAAATACCTTTACAATACACAAATACATCGATACGTTTACATTTGCCTATTTTGTACATTTGATACATATTACATTTGAGATCGATTCGATTTGGTTGTAATTTATTTGGACACTACTCTCCTCATAAGTCTCATCCCCATTTGTAAATATTTGTACCCCCACTCCCAGATACTTATTTGTAATAGCGTAGGACTTTAAATTCCCGCAATTTATCGCTTTCAAATATACCATGGTTAGACCTAGGGTTTGTATGTACATAAAATAAAACGCTAGATAACCTAATAAAAAAACAAATACATGAAATCAATACACAATCACACTTACACCCCTAGGGTAATCCCACTCGTTGCCTTCCAAAATGGGCCATGCTTGCACATCGAGTTTTCTTTGGCAAAACAAAACAAATCAAAATGATCATAGTCCCTCGATGATGCTTTCGAAAGTTGCCTAATAAAAAATGATCATAGTCCCTTCAAGCAAATTGCCAAAGACACTTGGCACCATTGCATTCATGGTCCATACGATGACCCACGCCTGTCCCGTTAAACATCCTAAACGCAAGATTATCCACCAAATACAATGGTGGAACAAAATTGTTAAAAGGGTTAAAACATGAGAGAAACCTTTGAGTAAATTTAGGGGTAGAAAACTCTTACTTACTTGATCAAACTTGCAAAAAACACACTTGCTTACTTTTCAAAACCACCCTCCACAAAAACTTTCAAAAAACAAACTTCCAAAAACATTTGAAACATCTTTTCGAAAAGATACACACCTTTGTAAAACACTCAAACACGAGTCATTACAATGGTTGCCGAAACAAAGGCGTCTTTTTCAAAACATTTTCAAAACACACACACACACACACACACACACACACACACACACACAATTTCAAGCAATTGAAAATCAAAGGCAAGTGATCTAAACAAGTAACTAAGAGCCCATGGATAACCATGGATGAAAAGGGTGCTAATACCTTCCCTTTTCATAATCTACCCCCCGAACCCACGAAACATATCAAAAGGTTTTTCCTGTGCTATTTAACATTTCCTTAGGATAAAATAAAAAGTCGGTGGCGACTCTTGCTAAACCGAACAAGTGCGAATACAAACGTAAAACTCAAGTCAGTTCTCCCACCGTATCACAGAACTGGCGACTCTGCTGGGGAGTTCTTCTAAAAGTGGGGTTACCTTAGGGTTTAGATCACCTTTACATTCTTGCCTTGATTGCTTTGATTGCTTTACTCCTTAGGTCCTTATTTGGGTTTTGTTGTAAATCCTACACCCAGATTTGGGGCACCTTCTTAGGTAAATAGCAATAAAACAGTGAGGGAACTGTGCGGGGTATACCGACATGGTTGAAGCAGTAAGCTATGTTAGTGTAACATATTTGTGAGTACCGGTAACCTTGAGTTCAATCAAGGAGAGTACGGGGCCGCTGAGTGATGTCGTGAAGCACTAACGAACTCTTAGAACCTTAATTGACCATCCTAGCCTTTTTAGGGGTAGTGAGATGACCGACTTTGGTGCAGTCCGAAGTTGGTAGATACTCGATACTACACTCATTGAGGGTTGTTTTCTTGGAATATTTTGGTCGCCAGTTAAGTGGCTAAACCAAAACAATGAACACAGAAAACAATCCAATGATATTGAGCTCCTTAGAACCCGGTTTCTATTTTAGGACAAGATGAGCCAACTAACTTCAAGAGGGTACTTACCTACAACCCCATGCAAGCCTAAACCTAAGGACTTGTTTGCTTTGTGTGAATATGATTACCTGTATATACACTTACTTGCTTTTGCATGCATGTACATAACATCATAACATCATACCATAGCATTTTCAATAACCATTTCAAGGATCTCGAGGGTTCTTTTGATGCAGGGTTACGTTGAACCAGACGTCTACCAAAGGGCAAGAGGTTTCTCCTCTAAATAAATGCCATCAAAGATCAAGTGCAACAACTTGAATCAGGGGCTATGACCCACTTGACATGGTGAGTTTGATTCTCGTGGAAAGACATCCACCGGTGCAAAGTTATCCAATCAAAGATCAAGTGCAACAACTTGAATCAGGGGCTATGACCCACTTGACATGGTGAGCTTGATTCTTGTGGAAAAACATCCACCTGTGCAAAGTTCTCCAATCGAAGACCGAAGTTCAACCTCTAATATTCTCTTATGTTTACCCCAAGAGATCCTCGAAAACATTGCATATATATCACACATATCATTGCATAACAGGTTTCTCCCATACAGGTCTCCTTACCTTCTTACTGTTTATTTCAGTAAGATGGATATGGAACAAACGGTGAAAGATCTCCAAGCTCAAAATGCTCAATTCCAACAAATGCTGCTGGCTATGGGTAAAGGGCAAGAAGATCTGACATCTCTTCTTCTCAAAGACAAGAAGAAGGAGTCCAAGAAGGCAGCCCGCATCCTGAACTTGAGAAGAAGACCTAAGACCCTGGACCTTGCAACTCCATCCAACATAGGGGATAGTCTTGAAGAAGACCACAGTGTGGAGATTGTTGAAGAGGAAGCTGACTACTCCGAGGAACAATACCCTCTCGCTAATGACAAGTACAAAGAGTTGGAGGATCACCTCAACGCCATGGAGGTCCAACAAATACCTGGCTTGGATTTGGGAGACTTGGTTTTAGTTTCTGGATTGGTTATCCCGCCAAAGTTCAAGGTCCCTTCCTTTGCCATGTACGATGGAGTCTTTTGCCCTAAGATGCATCTAAAGTCTTATGTCCGCAAGATTCAACCATACACAACTGATCCAAAGATTTGGATCCATTTCTTCCAAGAAAGCCTGTTAGGAGCTCAACTCGAGTGGTTCTATCAATTGGAGAGTTCTCGCATCCACACCTGGGAGGATTTAGCTGGGGCTTTTTACAAACAATATCAGTACAATGGTGACCTTGCACCAACTCAGGTGCAATTGCAGAACATGACCATGGGTTCTGACGAGAGCTTCAAAGGATACGCTCAAAAATGGAGATATCTGGATGGTAGGGTGCAACCCCCTTTAACTGACAGAGAGCTGATTGACATCTTCATGGGAACTTTGACGGGGCCTTTCTTCAATCACTTAATTGGAAGCTCCTCAGCCGGGTTCACCGAGCTATTACTGACAGGCGAGAGGGTCGAAGCTGGCATCAAAAGTGGAAAGATCCAAGGAGCTACATCCTCGGATACTCAAATAATTCCCTACAATGGAAAGAAAGAGTCCAATGCTGCGAACAGTCAAAAGGGTCGTCATGACCAACACGTAGGAGCAGTCTTGATCTCTAATCCTACGCCTGCTCAACAAAGACAGGGGCATCAGCATAAGGAGGTCGCACCTGAAAGACAGTTCACCAAGATCAACATGTCACTGTCTCAGATACTGCAACACTTGTTGAAGAGGGATCTGATTACATTGAGGGCTCCCCTCCGGAACCCAAATACTTCTGCTCCTACCTATCATCCCAATGAAAGGTGTGCATACCACTATGACAGTCCGGGGCATGACACCAACAACTGTTGGCCTCTGAAGAACAAGATCCAAGACATGATTGATGCCAAAGAGATCGAGTTCGACCCTCCGGAGACTCCAGCATAATCAATGCTCCTTTTCCAAATCATTGAGATTATCTTTGTTTTCATTTGAATTTTCGAAGTTGTAATTTCTTTTGTTGATTCAAACAATTATCTTTTAATGTCAAACTTTGTTTCATTAATGCATTGCATATGTTTGTCTTGAATTCATCCATTCTTCTTCACTACTCTTATGCTTTCTTTATGATATTTAACTCTTGATAAAAAGCTGCAAGCCTTTAGAGGGAGGATGACGAAACAATACCATAATCTCATACATTATGCTTTTGAACAGACCTTGCTGATGATGTACATGCATTTCTTTCAATTCCCAAACACTGGAGTTATAAGGAAGATAATCCCTAGTCAACCCCTTCGAGCCAAAGAAGTAGGAGTTTTCTGTTCTAAACAAATCAAAACCTTTTGATATAAACCTGGGGCAGGGTAGTATCTCAGTTAATTCAAAAGAAAATGCGCACTGAAGTCGCAAACTCTCAGTTTGTAATACAGCGAACGACGACAAAGAAAAGCATTCCCTTGGAATCAAAAGACAAGGGTGGTTCCCTATCACCTAGGCAGTCAATCTCTCAAAAGAGAAAAGCCCACTGAGCCAAAACCTGTAAAGGAGGCTTAAGAAAGCTGGGGCATCCCGCTGACTGTGATCTCGAAAACAGAGACAGTCAGGCAAAAGTTAGGGATAACAAATCAAAATCAAAATATAGAGGTCATTACAAATCCTCAACAACATGAAAAAATGTTGCAAAGAAAAAAGGAGATAATGACTGCCTCCTAAATTCAATTGGTGAGCCATCACCCAAAAAGTCGTTCCAAACTCGAATAGAGTACGACGCACAATTAACTGAGCTTAGGATTGAAGAACATCACGAAGAGCGGGTGGGTACAAATACACTTTGAGCCTTTTATCCTTTGTTTCTTAAACCGTGAACCAAGCCACATTAAAACCCTTCAAAAGTCCTAATTGAAGCATGGGTTAGTTCGAAAGCATACTGTTACAAAAGGTATCCTGACTCCTGTAAGGCTTTGCTCTAAATCTTATGTTGATTTTGTCTTATAAAAAGTTTTCTGCTAAAAAATGCATTTTTCAAAACTTTGAGACAAACATAAACTTTGCATTGCTTGAATATCACTGTTTGCATTTGGCTTTTTGTTTGACAGCGAAGAAATTCATACAGCGAATGTTCGGAGGAACGAAAACTCTCTCAGTGAACAAAAATCACTTCAAAGGGATGGCACCTCCAACAAAAAATCTCCTATCAACAAGGGGCATGACATGTCACCATCCAGCATGCCTGGGGCAGTGCAGTCAAGGTTTCAACAGATCTTTCGAAGTTCAGTTAACCTGGGGCAGTCCAGTCAAGATTTCAACAAATCTCTCAAAAGTTCAGTGAACTTGGGGGAAGTCTCCTTCATCGCCACCTGGGGCATTCGAATGTCAAAAGTGCTCAACAATTCCTTCATCACCTGTTGAAAGATACGGTCCAGATATGCTCCAGACACGATTGCCTTTCTGTCAGCTTTCTTAAGTTCTGGATTAATACCTGTAGCAAGCCAGGAAAATATCTGTGGACGACTGATTATGGATTAACACCTGTAACAAGCCAGGAAATTATCTACATAAAGAGTCTCCTTCATCACCACTTGGGGCATTCGAATGTCAAAAGTGTTCAGCAATTCCTTCATCACCTGCTGGAAGTTGCAACCACCAACAGAATAACGGACAATTAAAACTCCCAATTTCTGACCCTTAACAAAACCAAGATTTCCTTCTAGAAATAGTTCAAGATGTGACCCAAGATTTGGCGACATTCCGATACTTATTCCAGATTTTCCATCTAGAGATAGTTTCAGATGTGACCCTGATTTGGCGACATTCCGATGCTTATTCCAGATTTTGCTTCCAGAAATAGTTTCAGATGTGACCCAAGATTTGGCGAAATTCCGATACTTATTCCAGATTTTCCATCTAGAGATAGTTTCAGATGTGACCCTGATTTGGCGACATTCCGTAACTTATTCAGGATTTTCATACTAGAGATAGTTTCAGATGTGACCCAGAGATGGCGACATTCTATGACTTATTCCAGATTTGCTTCCAGAAATAGTTTCAGATGTGACCCAAGATTTGGCGACATTCCGATACTTATTCCAGATTTTCCATCTAGAGATAGTTTCAGATGTGACCCTGATTTGGCGACATTCTATGACTTATTCCAGATTTGCTTCCAGAAATAGTTTCAGATGTGACCCAAGATTTGGCTACATTCCGTAACTTATTCAGGATTTTCATTCTAGAGATAGTTTCAGATGTGACCCAGAGATGGCGACATTCTATGACTTATTCCAGATTTGCTTCCAGAAATAGTTTCAGATGTGACCCAAGATTTGGCGACATTCCGTAACTTATTCAGATTTTTCATCTAGAGATAGTTTCAGATGTGACCCTGATTTGGCGACATTCTATAACTTATTCCAGATTTGCTTCTAGAAATAGTTCAAGATGTGACCCAGAGATGGCGACATTCCGTAACTTATTCCAGATCAACACCTGCAACGATCAAAAGATTCTCGACTTCCCCAGCAAGAGAACCTTCCAGAAGCTAACTCCCCTCAGAGTCGTGTTTCAAAATCCCCAGTGGAGCCAAAATTGTCAATCCCCAGCGGAGCTAAAAACTTCCAACTATCAATCCCCAAGCAGAGTGAAGACTCTCATTCTCAGTTCCTCACAGGATATTCAAATATTCTCCAGTGAAGATCTCCTCAAGACAGGAATCCCCAGTAGATTGGCATACAACCCAAGCTTCTGATTCCCCAAAAGTGGTCCCAGGACTTCTCATCTTCAACATTCAAAAGATTCTTACTCTCCCCGGCAGCAGTCAAGATTCTTTTATCTTCAGCCATCCAGGATTCATCTATACTCAGCAAGACAGCTCTTCAGCTTACATGCGCATTCATTTACATTCATATCATAAACATTAATATAACATACATTGCATAATGCATCATGACATTGCATACAACTAACTCTTTACCTTTCCAGGTAAGATCAGTCGACAGACAAAGATCATCATCTTCCAAGATTCTTTCTAGAAATAGTACAGATGTGATCCAGACGGCGACATTCTGATACTTATTCCAAACTTCACCTAGAGATAGTTCAGATGTGATCCAGACACGGCGACATTCTGATACTTATTCCAGATTCATCCAGATGCAGTTTTACACGGACTCATCATCAGGAAACCCTACACCGGTTCCTTCTCAACGTCAAGACTTCTGAAAACAGTTTATAGATTCTTCCCAACAACGGATGTAAATCTATCGCTTGTTCAGATGCAACTTTTTAAAACAGTTTACGGACGCTTCCCAACAACGGATGCTGCTCTATTGCTTATTCAACTCCAACTCCTGAAAACAGTTTACGGATTCTCCAAACATGGATGTCAATCTATCGCTTGTTCAGACCCCCAGTTCAGAGATGTTCCAAAACATGGATGCCTTTCTGATACTCGTCCACTCACTAATGACATACAGTTCAACAATCACCTTCTGATGGCATCTATAAGCCCATCCTCCTCCAGACATTTCCAGATGGCATCTTTAAGCCCATCCTCCTACCAGCAACTCCGAGATGGAATCTTTAAGCCCATCCCTCGACAAGATTCTGTCACATCCCTAGATGGCATCTTTAAGCCCATCACCAAATGGCATCTGTAAGCCCATTCCCTCTATCATCACATCACCGAGTGAAATTTTTTGGGAACTCTAGTGTCCAATCTCCTTTTACCCTCGAGTCGCGAAAGGCAAACTTGCCAATCTAACTCTTCAGGTTCAAGAAGATTGAACAGGGGCAACTGTTGTACCCCAAAATTTGCCCTCCCATATTCTCCAAGATTTGTCAAGAATCAGTCAAACAGAATTTTTCTTGTCAGTCTAGCCAAGTTAGGGTTTTCATGGCTCTGGAACAGTTCAAGCGGATTATTAGGGTTTGGTTGATTTTGGCTCAAGTTTTGATCAGGCGAACGCTTCTTTGGCATTTAATCAAGAACTAGGGTTTGTGCGCATATTTCTCAGAAAGAATTAATTCTACAGTGCTTTTCAAGTTATTCTGAGATATGGACTGAGGCATTTGATTTGAGTTCGCAGTGTTGGATTGAATCAATAAAAGAAAAGGCATGTGGACGTTTTGTTTGATTAATTGTGCATTGCTTTGGATAATTGGAGTTCCGGATGTTTATTGGTTATTTATTATTCTGAGTTAAAATGGTTGGGATTTATTTCCAGTTATTATAATTTAAGAATTATAATTAATTAAATAGATAATTGAAGAAGAAAAGGAATTAACTGATAAAAAGACTTTTTATTTATCTTTAATCATTTGTACAATTGTTATTTAAATACAATATTTATTTACAAAGTATTTACAATAATAATGTTACAATGATTAAAAGGAAAATAAAACTACATCCTAAAAAATTCCTAAGTCTTCATCTTCTATACTGCTACTCCTCTTTTGCTCGATTGATTGTCATCTGCAAAACAAATAAAAAGAAGAAAATTCAAAAGCAGATAAAATAATTAAGAGCAGACAAATAAAAAAATCGGAATCATCATTAAAAGCAACTGGCCGGAATCAGTTTGCCCTCTCTGCAAATCACGAGATTTCTCCCGGTTCACAAAGAGGGATAGAAAATGCTTGAAAAAAAGTATGAATGCACAAAGTTGTAATATTGCACAATTTCAAAATGGTCAAACAAACTGCATAGTTCATGATTCAAAATTGTCAAGCAAGACTGCATAAAATGCCAAACAAAGTCCAAAGGCAAACCAAACTGAATTGCCTAAACCAAATCAAAAGGGCAAACTGAATGAAACTGTCCAAGCTGCCAAAGAGCTATCAAAAGGCTATTCAAGGATGTCAAAGAAGTACACAAAGATGCAGGAAATCTGGAAAAAGAGATAAGAGTATGCAGAGTAAAGCAACTATTGCAAGCAACATTTCAAAAGTCATAATTTTCGGGCCAGTGCTTTTTCAGAATAGGACAAACATAAGAAATATTAAATTCTTTTTTAAATCTGTCAAGAGAGAGAAGAGAGAAGAGAAATAGGCTTACAGCAGGCTTAGGCGTGAAGAAAGAAAGATATAACAAGCATATCAGACAAAGAAAAAGAGAGGCAGAAATATCACAAAGAAAACAAAACTTCACAAACTGTCAAAAGAAACAGAGCTGCCTCAAACCATAACCCTGTAATGAAGCCTTTAACAGCATAAGCCTTACCAAACACATAACTCACAAAATCAACATCAACCTTTCAATAACCATTCAAAGCTCAAGCCAATCTGCATAAGTTATCCACACCAAACCAGAAGCCATCAAACACAAACAAGCTTACAGCCATAACCTTAGAACATACAAACTGAAACAACATTCAAACTGCTCAAGCCCAAAACCTACATCCAACACTTAAGCCTTACCTGTGTCAAGCCTTAGACAGAAGCCCTGTCCAAAAACCAGAAGTTCAAGCTTCCAGTCTAAACCTGCAACAAACTTGAAACCCAACCGGCCCCAGAAACAACACAAATCCTGTCTATAACAGATAAAAGCCTTTCAACCTATCAAGCCTAAATACTGCATAAGCAAGCCAAACAGGCCTGTAACTTCAAAGCCTAAACCAGTATCAATCCAGCAAAGTCCAACCAAAGCATCTCAGAGGCAACTCAAAAAAAAATTAGAATAACATTCAAAATCATAAAACCCTCAGAGCTGGGCTCATCATAGGGATAGGACAACATATCAGAAACTAACATATCAATCATTTCAAGGCAACTCAGTATACCAAGTGTGATCGGTGGATCTGGAACTGACTGTTTAACGCTGGTTCGCGAAATGTCACGGAAGCAAGAGTCGCCACCGTCTTTTATTTTCTCCAACATGGACAGGACAAAAGCACAACAAAATTCCTTATGAGATAGTTTCTCGGTTCGGGAGGTAGATTTATAGAAAGGGAAGGTGTTAGCACCCTTTCTATCCATGGTTATCCATGGGCTCTTAGATACTTGCTCATTGTGTTTTCAAAATGTGTTTGTTTACTTTTCAAGGTGAGTGGGTTTAAAAAGTTTCTTTGAAAATTTCAGTTCGACTCTTGTATCGGTCCTCAAGAGTGTTTGAAAAATTGCTTTCGAAAGCTTTTTGAAAAGGTGTCGGTGTGAAAAGTATTTTTTTGTTTTTGTTTTGAAATTAGAGCAAGTATCTAGAGTCGTCTACCTACCCTAAGGAATTCGTCTGTGTAAATGTCCTTAAAGTAGTGCCATCCCACCATTGAGAGGTAGGTAGCACCACCGTTGGAGGTGTTCGGGTCAATTCGAGGGTTCGGGACATGGTGATCACCAGAGCAATAGGAAGACACCTTAGAAGCTACCCTCATGCCATGTTCATGGACATGAGGACTTACTAAAACGTCCTCTACTCGACGACCACCTTTCGAGGGGCAAGGCAACAGTGAGGCGTACCCTAGGGGTGATGTGTGATTTGTGTGTCATGTTCATTTATTTTTATCTTGTTCATGGATTGGTGATCTACGCGTTGCTTTTATTTTGGCATTCATTCTTTCATGCAGTTTAATTAACAGTTTAAAAGATGCGGAATTAAAAGTCCTACGCTATTACAAAGGCGCGGGTCCACATCGCCAAATTAATCCAGGACCCGATTTGAAATAAAATAAAGTGCGAAAGATAAATATCTAATTAGTCTATTACATGGCTTTGGGAGAATTACATTATATTCACAAAAAAAAATGCGAAGAGAATTAAAATCGGGATGCGAGGGCGTTGGACCCTTTTAAAGAAATTGAATTAAAATTACGAAATTAATTAAATTAAATGTGAAAGGAAGTTATTTTTGAGTTTTTTGTATTTATGGATTTTAATGAGAATTAATGGAATTAAAACCTAATTCTAACTATTTTTAATTTATTAAAAAAAAAAGTTAAAATTGAACCTAAAATTAACCTAATTATTTACATGGTAATTTATTTACAAAAATAATAATTAATAATTAATATGGTGAAAAAAAGAAAAAAAATGGATAAAAGTATAAAACCCTAATTCTACATTCTTTAGTTTATTAAAAAAAAACATTAAAATTAAACCTAGAATTGAAGCTAAATTAATTAATAAGTTTTTTTTTTTACAAAATAACATTAAATAAAATATATTTTTATTTTTGTCTTTCTGATTTTTTATTATTTTTTATGTTAAAGAAAAAATTAATTTATGAAAAAGGAAATAATCAAATTAAAGCAAATAAAAATAAAATAGGAAAAAAGAAAAGAAATGCAAACCCTTGGGGGTGTTGACCTCAGTTTGGAGGTATTTGGCCAGTAATTAGGCCCAATGTGTTAAGGCCTCTTTTGACTTTTCTGGCCACGTGTGTATGCGTTGACTGATGCCCATGGTGTTCTTCAAACCTTGACCTTTGGATTGGGATTATTGGGCGCGTGGCATGGCAGATTATGGGGACACATGATGGTCATTGGGAAGCATGCTGCATAGAATTACATTAGGACAAAATATATTGAGAAAGGGAGGGGACCTGGGAATCGAACCCAGGTCCCATTGATTCCATGACACCTCACTTACCAACCAGCCAAGCGCGTTTATTTGTAACATTAATATAATGCAATTATTATAAGAAAAAACAAGAGTTAGTGGTCTGAATTAATAAAAACGCGCGCCAACTTTGAATAGTCCAATGAACACTAGCCACGCATGCTTCTTCCCCACTCGTTCTTCACTTTTGCCTGAAAAAGAAACTAGATAGCGGGGGTTTTAAACCCCCACAATCTGAAATACAGAAAAATAGCGAATAGGAATTAACCAAATATAAAAAAAGCGCGATGGATGTTTTAGATTCCTTAGAACGTCACGATTTTAATGGTACAAGTCTCATGGTCTGATTTTACCATATGCAAAATTCCCCAATTCAAGGTTTCTGAAACCCTAGGCATCGTTCATGGCAACTCTCCATATATGCAAGCATTCTTCAATTAAATCATACTACTAGCTTCAGAATCAACACATTAGTATAAAACAATAATAAAAATGCATGGATATGGCGTGTAGATTCGAATACGATTAAGGAAAAATCCATGTACAGGGTAACTGTGTTCTACCGTTTCTTGAGGTGCAGAGGTCTGATTTCGATTGGGGAAGATTCCTGGATGTATCAGGAGTGCAATGGGATTGTTGTTTTGCTTTGAAACACGCTGAAACTAGGAAAACAGTTTTGAAATTTTCTTGAAAAAGTGTAAAGTTTGTCTATGGTTTTGGGCGCAGCCTGGAGGTTGTGTGCATTAGGTTTTGCTTCTGACTTATATGAGGGATGAATTAAGGTTGAATTTTGAGCCAAAAGATCAATGCATTGATGTATCAAATCTTTGATTTTCAATGAATATTTTTTCAATCTTTTCCATGTGTTTTTGATTCCAATCATGGCCAAATCCTTCCTTTTTTGATGTGCACGAATCTTCAATAGCCAATGAGAGCAAATGCTGCATAAAAAGATTCAAATACATTTGTTTAGTATTTTTTTCATATTTTATTTTATTAAATGAATTAATAGTGATTAAAAATTCAAATAAATAATAAAAAATGATGAAATAAATCCCCTTTGGGCCAAATGGTCGTGCATAGCCTTTGGATGATGAATCTTGGAAGAAAATGTGGCCCATTAGCAATTTTGAGGCATTTGAAGCAAAGTTGACTTTTCAAAATTCCCAAAAATTTCCCAACTTCCACAAGGCATATCTTGCTCAATTTTTAAGCTTTGATCATGTTCTTGGACATTTTGGAAAGGTCTTGAAGTCCTCTAACCAATGCCTTTGGTCCCCATGTCTTTTTGATTTACCAATCTCAAGTTATGGCCTTTGACTTAAAGTCCCCTTTTGTTGACTTTTGAAAATGACCTATAATGTTGAAATTGATAACTTTTTGTGAGAGCATTTCTTGGACTTGAAGTGTGAATAGGAGTTGTAGGAAATGTCTTTCTCTTCAAAATGAGCTTTGGATGGAATTTTTCTGATGAACCATGTGGAAGTTATGCCTTGGTCAAGTTACAGTTGACTTTTTCAACTGTCCAAATATGGAAACTTTTGCATCTTGAGACTTTTTGAGCCATGCTTTGAGAATCATGATCAAGAATTGATCAAATGAGGTTTGTGGCTTAAAAATGAGATGTTGACCAAAAATTTGGACTTTTGACTGTCAAATGACCATTTTGCCCCTACAGTTGACTGTTGAGCAATTATGGTTTTTGACTGTGCAATTTTGTGCTGTAAGTCTTGAAACCTGACATAAGGATGCTTGACAATGTTTATAGGCATGTGGGACTTGATTGGACCCTTGGAAACTTCAACTTCTTTGTCAGAACCAAAACCCTAGTTTTTGACTGTTAGGAGGCCCTTGAACTGTGCAACCCTTGGGGAGATTTTGAAGCATGCTCTTTGCAAATCTTGAAGAATATGGGAGGGAAAATTTTGGGGTACAACAGTTTCCCCTGTTCAATCTTCTTAGACCTGAGGATGCAGATTGGCTGACGTGCCTTTCGTAATCCGAAGGTGGAAGAGGATTGAACACTAGAGTGCCCAGAAATTTGCGCTCACATAGTAGTGTGATGATGGGAATGGGCTTATAGACGCCATTTGGAGATTGATGGATAGGATGATGGGCTTATAGATGCCATGCTGAGAGATGATGGAAGGTGGATGGGCTTATATATGCCATCTGGATGTCGATCGCGTAAGAGATTCCTTAGCGAGAACTTGCGTACCTGAAAAGAAAAATGATTACCTGGCCTGTTACAGGAGCTGGTCTTCAAACTCTTTGTATAGATGCGTCCTGACTGGTTACAGGAATTGAATCTGGAGCTTCAGAAGGTGATGAATGAACCAGGGATGGTTACTACCTCAACGGGACGGTGAGAGAACCTTGGACGATTACTACCTCAATAGGAACGCTGAGAGAATCTTGGGGTGATTACTACCTCAACAGTAACGCTGAGAGAATCTTGGGCGACTTCAACCTCAATAGTAACGCTCAGAGAATCTTGGGCGATTAATATCTCCGCAGTAACGCTGAGAGAATCTTGGATGTCTTCTACTGGGATAAGAAACAGGGAGATCTTAGGGTCGATCTGACTGAACCAGAGAAGGCCTTTGACTGGATAAGAAACAGGAAAATCTTAGGGTCGATTTAACTGAACCGGTCTAGGTCTTGGAATCTCTTCAATTGGATAAGAATCAGGGAGATCTTAGGGTCGATCTGACTGAACCACAGAAGGCCTTTGACTGGATAAGAAACAGGAAAATCTTAGGGTCGATTTAACTGAACCAGACTAGGTCTTGAAATCTTCAACTGGATAAGAATCAGGGAGATCTTAGGGTCGATCTGACTGAACCAGAGAAGGCCTTTGACTGGATAAGAATCAGGAAAATCTTAGGGTCGATTTAACTGAACCGGTCTAGATCTTGGAATCTTCAACTGGATAAGAATCAGGGAGATCTTAGGGTCGATCTGACTGAACCAGAGAAGGCCTCTGACTGGATAAGAAACAGGAAAATCTTAGGGTCGATTTAACTGAACCAGACTAGGTCTTGAAATCTTCAACTGGATAAGAATCAGGGAGATCTTAGGGTCGATCTGACTGAACCAGAGAAGGCCTTTGACTGGATAAGAATCAGGAAAATCTTAGGGTCGATTTAACTGAACCAGTCTAGATCTTGGAATCTTCAACTGGATAAGAATCAGGGAGATCTTAGGGTCGATCTAACTGAACCAGACTAAAGTCTTGAAATATAGCTGAGAACTTAACTGGATCTTTCCTGAAAGGTAAAGGTCAGTTATATGCAATGCATGATATGAATCAAGCAATGATGTTCTCAATATAAATGAAATTTGTACGTTCATGATGCATATATGCATGCTGTAATGTATGGGAATGCGATGTTTATGAATGTATCTTTTTCGTCCTCGGAAAATAAATCCTTGACGGGTGCCGGGAAGTCACTCCTGGGCTGATGTTGAAGAATAGATCTTTGCTTCCGCTGGGGATGATAGTTGCAAGAATACCGGTAGGAGAAGATAACTCCGTTGGGGAATAAACTTGGCGAATGGATTACTCTGCGGGGAGAAAATACTCTAGCGATCTTGCTGGGGAACAATACTCTGTGGGAAGAGGTACTTTGCTGGAATGTTGATGGTAACTTCGCTGGGGATACCATTGTTATGTTGGAAGTGTTGATAGACTTCACTGGGGATAAGAATACTTCGCCGAGAACGATCTTTTCGTGGCTTTTGGCTGAGGATAAACCAGTTATATCCTGGTAGGGAAATAACTCTTTGAATAAAGCCGAGAGACGCGTTTGGGCTCTGCGAGGGATAAGCTTCCAGAATCTACTGGGGATAAGCTTACTGCTTGAGGAGATGGTTCAAACTTTCCTAGGGAACTGGATTGGACTCTCCTGGGGAAGTTTTGAATTGTATTGGGGAAGTGACTCCATTGAATGTTTGATATACCGCCGGGGAACAATCTTTAGGTCAAGACTGCCGGGGATGCTTGTTAAGAATGCCTGTATATTGCTGGAGAATGTTGAGATCTGCTGGAGGATACCCAACTTCCTTAAGGCTGATAATATAGCTTTGCTTGGGGAGAGTGTACTGACTTGCTGGCTCACTCTCTGGGGAATTAAGATATACTGGTTATGTTCTCCAGCTGAACCTACCTTGATACCTTGGAGGACGGAACAATTAGATCGCTTAGACAACTCTTTATTGCCCCGGTTTCTAATGTTACCTGTAATTAATCCTTTGTTTCGTATGCAAATATTCACGAGTTAGCAAATTATTGTCAATGCATATATCACAAATTGAACCTTGGACGTTCTTCGCAAAACAAAACAGAAAAGGAAAAATAAATGGCAATTTGAGCTGAAAAGTGTATTTGTATTGATTTTTTTTGAATTTGCCTGTGAAATAGGCGTTTATGTACAAGAGGCTAACGTCCTAGTAAGAGAACGCCGCCGAACAAAAGAGTTTATACAAATTTGTACAAAAGAAAATAAAACAGCTATGTGAAATGAACGATCCCACTGGGTTTCAACTCTGCTATCGCCCTTATATCTCCGAGCGTCTCATCACTTGGTGACCTTAGTTGAAGATGAAGCTGACTGATCGATGCCGTCTGAACTTGATGTAGATACCAGATTCTGGATGCAAAGTGATCCAATGAGACATAGTATTACGCTTTATCCCTAACTTTTGCCTGGACCGCCCTTTTGGGTTTTCGGTCCACCGGGATACCCATTTTTGCCCAAGCCGCCTTTTCAGGTTTTCGACTTGCCGGGTGTACAGATTTTTTCATTTCATCCCTTCATTTTGCCCGAACCCTTTTGGTTCGCCGGGAAGCCCTAATTTTTGCCTAGGTATGTCAACCTAGCGGGTCTTTTTCATGCGTAGTATATTTTTACTATGTCTGCATTGGCGGGGTGAGGAAGGCCGTCACCATCCATGGTGGTTAGAATCATGGCTCCTCCTGAGAACACATGTTTAACCACAAATGGCCCTTCTTACATAGGGGTCCATTTGCCCCTTGGATCACTCTGAGGAAGGATGATTCGCTTGATTACCAGATCCCCAACTTGATACTCTTGTGGTCTCACCTTTTTGTTAAATGCCCTGATCATCCGCTTCTGATACGTCTGACCATGACAAATAGCAGCAAGTCTCTTTTTGTCAATCAGGTTTAACTGATCAAGTCGTGTCTGGATCCAATCGTCTTTGTTCAGATCTGCATCTTTCATTATCCGGAGAGAAGGTATCTGTACTTCGATCGGTAAGACTGCCTCCATACCGTAGACCAAGGAGAAAGGAGTTGCCCCGGTTGACGTCCTGGCTGAGGTACGGTACCCATATAGAGTGAACGGTAACATCTCGTGCCAATCTTTATAAGTCACTGTCATCTTCTGCACGATTTTCTTAATGTTCTTATTCGCTGCTTCTACAGCCCCATTCATCTTCGGTCTGTAAGGAGAAGAGTTGTGGTGCTGTATCTTAAACTGCTCGCAGAGCTCAGTGATCATCTTGTTATTGAGATTGGTACCGTTGTCAGTAATGATTCTTTCAGGGACGCCGTATCGATAGATCAGGTTGTGCCGAATGAACCGTGCCACAACAGTCTTGGTTACCGTAGCGTAGGAAGCTGCTTCAACCCACTTCGTAAAGTAATCAATCGCCAGCAGGATGAAGCGATGCCCATTAGACGCTGTAGGTTTAATCTCACCGGTCATATCTATGCCCCACATTGCAAACGGCCAAGGTGCAGTCAAGACGTTCAGAGGAACTGGAGGAACATGTACCTTGTCTGCGTATATCTGGAATTTATGGCATGTCCGAGAGTGTTGGTAGCAGTCGGCTTCCATTGTGGACCAGAAATACCATGCCCGAAGGATTTTCTTTGCCATAGTGTGTCCACTGGAATGTGTCCCGAAAGTACCCTCATGTAGCTCTTCCATGATCCTTTCTGCTCCTGTCTTGTCCACACAATGCAGTAAGGTCGAATCATGGTTTCGCTTGTACAGAATGCCGTTGCTAAGGAAGAACTTTGCTGCGAACCTTCTCAGAAACTTCTTATCATTGACAGACGCACCTTCAGGGTATTCCTGAGCTTCCAAATATCTCTTCACCTCATGGTACCAAGGCTTCTCAGTCACCGATTCAGTCTCGAGATCACAACAGTATGCCGGTTCATCCAGTTTCCAGATAATGATCCGGGGAGCCTCATTGTCCCATTTGACCTTGAACATAGAAGACATCGTAGCTAACGCGTCCGCCAACTGATTCTCTTCTCTCGGAAAGTGTTCAAAGGTTATCTCTGTGAAGTGGGGGATCAAGGTCAACACACATTCTCTGTAAGGAATAAGATTCGGATGTTTCGTATCCCACTCTCCTTTGATCTGATTGATCACGAGAGCGGAATCTCCGAAGACACTCAGAAGCTTGATCCTTAAGTCGATCGCAGCTTGGAGACCCATGATGCATGCCTCATACTCCGCCATGTTGTTGGTACAGTTGAAACATAGTCGGGCAGTGAGTGGAGTATGAGTGCCTTGAGGGGAGATGACCACAGCGCCGATACCGTTACCCAAAGCATTGGAGGCTCCGTCAAAGTGCATAGACCATCGGGATCCTTCCTCAGGTCTTTCATCCGGTCCAGGTACTTCACAATCAGTCACAATCATGATGCTCTCGTCTGGAAACTCGAAGTTCATTGACTGATAGTCGTCTACTGCCTGATGTGCCAAGTGGTCTGCCAATACACTTCCTTTGATGGCTTTCTGAGTTGTGTACTGGATGTCGTATTCTGTCAAGATCATCTGCCATCTTTCTATTCTCCCAGACAGAGCAGGCTTTTCAAATATGTACATTATAGGATCCATCTTTGAGATCAACAAGGTAGTGTGACTCAGCATATACTGTCTCAGCCGGCGAGCAGCCCATACCAAAGCGCAACAAGTTTTCTCAAGCAGTGAGTATCGGGTCTCACAGTCGGTAAACTTTTTGCTAAGGTAATAAATGGCATGCTCTTTTCGGCCAGACTCGTCATGCTGCCCCAGCACACACCCCATTGAATTGTCAAGCACTGTTAGGTATAGTATCAGAGGTCTCCCTTCAACCGGTGGCATAAGGATGGGTGGTTCTTGGAGATACTCTTTGATTCTGTCAAAAGCAGCCTGACATTCATCATTCCAACGTACTACCTGATCTTTCTTCAGCAGCTTGAAGATTGGCTCACAGGTAGCAGTTAGGTGCGAGATGAATCGAGCAATGTAATTCAGGCGTCCTAGGAAGCCTCTGACCTCTTTCTCTGTCTTAGGAACTGGCATCTCTTGAATAGCTTTGACCTTGGCAGGGTCCACTTGAATACCCTTATCACTTACAACGAAGCCTAGCAACTTTCCAGATCTTACCCCGAAGGTGCACTTGTTCGGGTTCAACCTCAGCTTGTACAACTTCAGTCGGTCAAACAGTTTCTGCAGATGATCTAAGTGCTCTTCCTCAGTTTGGGACCTTGCAATCATGTCGTCAACATACACTTCTATCTCATGATGGATCATGTCATGGAATAAAGCAACCATGACACGTTGGTAGGTTGCCCCAGCGTTCTTCAGTCCAAAAGGCATGACCTTGTAGCAGAAGGTGCCCCACTGAGTAACAAAGGTAGTTTTTTCCATGTCTTCAGGAGCCATCTTGATCTGATTATAACCTGAAAAACCATCCATGAAAGAGAACACCTTATGCTGGGAAGTATTGTCAACCAGGACATCAATGTGAGGTAGAGGGAAGTCATCTTTGGGGCTGGCCCTATTCAGATCCCTGTAATCGACACACATTCTGACTTTTCCATCTTTCTTAGGTACCGGCACCACATTAGCAACCCACTGAGGGTAAGAAGTCACTGCAAGGAACCCAGCATCAAATTGCTTCATAACCTCGGCTTTGATCTTCTCAGACATCTCTGGTCGCATACGGCGGACCTTTTGCTTGACCGGAGGGCAGTCTTCCTTGGTAGGCAAATGATGGACCACAATATCGGTATCCAGCCCGGGCATGTCTTCGTAGGACCAGGAAAATATCTCCATATAATCATGTAGCATCTGAGTCAACCGTTGCTTCATGCTGAGCTCTAGGTTGGCACCAATCTTTACCTCCTTTCTGTCTGCCTCAGTACCCAGATTTATTGTTTCCACTGGCTCTTCGTGTGGTTGAATTGCCCTCTCTTCCTGAAGTAACAGTCTTGCAAGTTCGCCAGGCACTTTGCAATCATCTTCACCTTCGTCTTCGGCTAAGTTGATCGGATTTTCGAAGTCATAACTGGCAGTAGCAGAGTCGTTACCAGTGAGATCCAGAGTGGATTGGAACTGCGTAACAAAAGTAACAGGAGTATGATCCTTAGCAGTCTAATTGGTCAATCCCCCATCGGTCGTCGGGTAGATCCAGCTTTCAAACTCTGACTCTCCCACTTCATCTTCGTCCCCAACAGCATTCACTCCTGGATTGGTAATGAGCACAGGAGGTCTTCTGGTCTTGGCCTTGCGCATAGCCTTCTGACCCTCTTTCTTGATCACAGCCCGGGCATCCTTCAAGGAAGCCATTTTCAAAGGAACATCCTGTTCGACCACTGTTTCCGCTGCTGCCAATGTTGGAGGTACCTCTTCAAATTGCTGAAAGGGGGTTTCAATAAACTCCCCGTCCATCTCAATATACCTGAAGGAATTTAAATGGCTCACCATATACTCCTCCTCTCCCTGCACAGTGACAATCTTCCCTCTGACGGGGTACTTGAGTTTCTGGTGTAGGGTAGAGGTCACTGCCCCAGCTTTGTGGATCCAAGGTCGACCCAGTAGACAAGAATAAGATGGACAGATATCCATCACATAGAAAGTAGAGTCGAATACTTGAGAACCCACACAAATAGGAATGTCCACCTCTCCATGAACCATCCTCTTAGAACCGTCAAAGGCTCTGACGATGATATTGCTAGGTTTCAGCTCCAGGCCTTCACAATCCAAATGGTCTAAGGCCTTCTTGGGTAGCACATTTAGGGAAGAACCAGTGTCCACCAGCACGTGCGCAAGAGTAGTGCCCCTGCATTCAATAGAGACATGCAGGGCGTCATTGTGGTCCTTTCCCTTAGCAGTAAGGTCAGCATCCGAGAAACCCAAACCATTGTCGGCTGTCAAATTGGCTACGCAATCAGTAAACTGGACTGCAGATGTCTCCTGTGGCACATGGGCCGTCTTGAGAAATGAAATCAGGGCCTTAGCATGGGCCTCTGAACACAGTAGCAAGGAGAGCATTGAGATCTTGGAGGGGGTATGCCCCAGCTGCTCAACAACATTAAAGTCACTCTTCTTGATTATTTTCAGAATTTCCACCATCTCCTGTTGGGAGGCCTCGGCATTCACAAATTTTGGTACCTCCATCCGGGCAGGCTCATCTTCAATCCCTTTGCCCCGAGCATTAGATGACTCGGCAGCAGGGGAAACAACTTGATCAGAACCGGGAACAGGTACACTTGCAGGTGTTATAGTGAGGGGTCTTTGAATAGTTGGTGGCGCAATGTCAGGCGAGAAGAGCCTGCCACTGCGGGTAACTTTTGTTGGACCAGTGATATTGCTGATGCTGGTGCCAGTGTTGAACTCTTGCTTGATTCCATGTACATACACGTCTGCCCCATAGTGCCAGGGGACAGCCTTATCAGATTCATAGGGGAGAGGCCCCGGAACAGTAATCACAATGGGTGCGACAGTCATGATTTTAACCGGCTTCCTTGGGAGAGCCTTGATCGGATTATTAAAGATTGTAACAACAGAAACTTCTTCCACCGGAACAAACTGGACAACAGTCTTCTTGAACAGAATCTCTTTGCTGTCCATCAGGCTTTGGATGCCCAACTTCAGCAAAGGACAACCAGAAAGGGAAACATCACAGAAAAGGCAACCCTCACTATAACCCGGAAATAAACCGGCCAACAGTAGGTTCCTCTTAACAGTCATCAGAGGAGTAGCTACATCATTCACAGAAACGGCATATACATCTTCATCAATGGCATTTACTCCATGCTGGGGCATAGGAGCAGTCACCACATTTGGCCTCTCAGGCGCTTCAAACTGTATCTCTTTTGCGTCAATAAGGTCTTGCACCTTATTCCTTAAGGCCCAACAGTCATCAGTGGAATACCCCGGGCTATCGGAGTGATAAGCACAATGGGCATTTGGATTGTATTTCGGAGAGGCAGTATTCACAACCTTCGGGGCCTCTCTGACAGTCACCAAGTTGGTGGACAACAACTGCAGCAAGATTTGCGACAAGGTCATGCTCAAACGGGTAAACTCTCTTCTGGGTCTTTCAGCCCTTTGAGGATTGGTTTGCCGAGGAGCGGCAGCAGGTTTAGCAATCATCACCGCGTTAACAGATTGGCAGCGCTCAGGTTTCTCTTGTCTTCTTGACCCATATACAGCACTGGCCTCCTTCTTAAAGGGCTTCTTCTCAGAACTTGCAGATGCACCCTTCTGAATTTTACCAGACTTCATCCCAGCCTCTATTCTCTCTCCAGTCAGAATAAGATCAGTAAACCCTGCAGATGAGTTACCGATAAGATGATTGAAAAACGGCCCAGATAGGGTCCCCAAGAACATGTCTACCAGCTCCCGGTCAGTTAACGGAGGCTGCACCCTGCCAGCCAGATCCCTCCACTTCTGTGCATACTCTTTGAAACCTTCGCTTGACCCTAGCGACATACCCTGGAGTTGGGTACGTGTAGGGGCAAGGTCGGCATTATATTGATACTGCTTGTAAAAAGCAGTAGCCAACTCCTCCCAGTTACGAACCTTGGTCCCATCCAGCTGATAGAACCATTCGAGATGAGTCCCTGAAAGACTCTCCTGGAAGAAGTGGATCCACAAGTTCTTGTCCACTGAGTACGGTTGAATCTTCCGCACATAAGATCTGAGGTGTAGCTTGGGACAAGACGCCCCGTCATACTTGGTAAAAGATGGTGCTTTGAACTTGTGAGGAATAATCACACCAATAGACAAACCCAAGTCTCCGAAATCCAGCCCAGGCACTTGTTGGATCTCCATTGCGTTCAGTCTGTCTTCCAACTGCTTATACCGGTCTTCAGCCGGAGGATACTGTTCCTCATTGAAGTCAGTCTCGTTGTCAGAGACTATCGGACTAGGACCTTTTCCCCCTTGGGGACTGCTCTTGCCTATAGAAGAACCAGCCTCTTCATTCTGCAGAGTGTTGCCAAACCTTCGGCCCGAGTTGAAAAGAACAGTTCTCTTCTTCTTCTTCTTCTTCTTCTCCTTCTTCAGGAGTAAAGCCTTATGCTCTTCTTGGCCTTGAGCCAAACCCATGATCAGTTCCTGAAATTGCGCATTCTGCGCCTGAAGAGCCTTGATAGACATCTCGGTTGATGATGAGTCAGGGTTCATGATGCTGAAATAAACAGCAAAGAACAGTAAGCAACCTGAAAAGAAGAAAAAACCTGCTATGCACATGATGAATGATATGTGTTTATGCAATGCATTCAAGGGTTCAAAAGTTCAAATTTGTTGTAGACAAAAAGGAACACACATTATCATTAAGGAAATAATTGTTTGGTACATCAAAGCCTCATGGGCACATATTACAAAGCAAATCAATCCCAAAAGACACTACGCATCCTCTTTGGAGCTATGTAGGTGTTGAGATTCCTCTCCTCGTGCAATAGGCGGGTGAGCTCCAAGACCTTCTTTTCACTAGCATGTAGACTGGTCTCAAGAGAATTCCGTTCTTCCTTAAGCTGGATCCAGCTCTTCTGCATCTCTTCCCAGGACGTGGGCATGTCGGGATGTTGAATAGTGTAGGACACTTCTCCTTCCAAGACTGGCTCTTTGATTACAGGGAGCATATGAGGATAAGGCATTACTAACTTCTGGGAGCGGGCGCGTACCCACTTGAGATAAGGTTCCAACGGGATGGAGTTCCTGTGCCCCAGTGTCTTACTGTCTATCTTACTGGGCATCCTCCAAGCTCTGATAAATCTCTGGCGAAGTCCTTGTGCATCGTTGTCGAAGTCAAAAACTATGTCAGGAATTAGCATGTCATGAGGACCATCCCTCCGAGCATAACCAAACTGTCTCCAAGCCAGGCATGGGTTGTAAGTAATACCTCCTCTGATTCCAAGTAAAGGAACATTAGGGTACTCCCCGCAACGATCAATGATAGTGACATCCTCTCTGGACCGAGGGCACCAATGTATATCTGCATGTGTAAGAGTCATCAACCGTTGTGACCATCTCAAACCCCGCTCGTTCTTCAGAACTGATTGTGGAAGGTGCGAAATAAAACACCTTCCCAGAAGAGGAGTGCAACACATAAGGACACCTCTTTTTCTCATGGTTCGAGTGTAACATGAGTGAAGGATGTCCCCCAGCAACGTAGGTATAGGATTCCTAGACATGAAGATCTGGACAACACTGATATCTATAAGCTGATCTGGGTTAGGGAACAACACCAAACCATAGACAAGGAGGGCCACAACTTCTTCAAAAGCTTGTAAGTCAAGGGAGTTCCAACATTCATGGGCCTTTTCAAACAGAAACCTGGCTAAGAACCCTTTGATACCACTTCTAACTTCCCAATGTCCCTTAAGGTCAGATGATTGTAGGTGTAAGGCTTTAGCAATCTCTTCAAGCTTGGGTTCCTTTTCCGTACCGTTGTAGGGTAGTTGATCAAGGATAGGAATCTTCAGAAGCCGGGAGAACTCCTCCAATGTAGGTACCAGCTGATAATCTAGGAAAGTGAAACAGTGATGCAGAGGGTCAAAGAACTGGAACAAGACCTTTATCATATCCTCCTCAATGTTGGTATCGACCAAGCTGATGAGTCTTCCATGTCTTTCACTGAATGAAGAGCTCTCGGGAATCCTGGATATAAGCTCCTTAAGCTGAGGAGGGATCCTTACAAGGCTGATTTGAATTGTCTTTCTGCGAACAGTTTCCATGTCCTACAAAACAAGAACAAAGATGAACATTCGAACCCCTGAAATGGTTAGCCAATGCATATGATGCTGGATGATGTTATGATGCTATGATTAAACACACCACAGATATTTACAAAGGCAAACATGTAAGGCACACAAGTCACACAAGACAAGCCCTTAGAGTTTAGGCCAGCATGGGGTCTGGGTATTACCCTCTTGAAGTTGGTGGGCTCAACCTGTCCTATTAGAAGTAACCGAGTTCTAAGGGTCCCAATATCACCGGATTGCTTTCATTGTTCATCTTTTTGATTTAGCCACTGAACTGGCGACCGAAATATTCCAGGAAAGCAACCCTCAATTGAGTGTAGTATCGAGTATCAACCAACCTCGGACTGCACCAAAGTCAGTTATCTCACTACCCTAAAGAGGCCAAGATAGTTCAATTAAGGTTCCTAAGGTCTGTTGATGCTTCACGACACCACGCGGAGGCCCCGTACTCTCCTTGACTGAACTCAAGGGTTACCGGTACACACCAAAGTGCCACATGAACGTAGCAGACTGTTTCAACCATGTCGGTATACCCCGCACAGTTCCCTCACAGCCTTGTTGCTACTTTCTAAGAAGGTATCCCCTAGATCCGGGTTAGGATCTATAGAATTCCCAAGACAGTCCCACAATTTAAAGCAAGCAAATCAATACAATTGAAAACACAGTTATGAACTAATCCTAAGGTACACCTCACTTTATAGATTCCCCCCAGCAGAGTCGCCAGTTCTGTGATCGGTGGATCTGGAACTGACTGTTTAACGCTGGTTCGCGAAATGTCGCGGAAGCAAGAGTCGCCACCGTCTTTTATTTTCTCCAACATGGACAGGACAAAAGCACAGCAAAATTCCTTATGAGATAGTTTCTCGGTTCGGGAGGTAGATTTATAGAAAGGGAAGGTTTTAGCACCCTTTCTATCCATGGTTATCCATGGGCTCTTAGATACTTGCTCATTGTGTTTTCAAAATGTGTTTGTTTGCTTTTCAAGGTGAGTGGGTTTAAAAAGTTTCTTTGAAAATTTCAGTTCTACTCTTGTATCGGTCCTCAAGAGTGTTTCAAAAATTGCTTTCGAAAGCTTTTTGAAAAGGTGTCGGTGTGAAAAGTATTTTTTTGTTTTTGTTTTGAAATTAGAGCAAGTATCTAGAGTCGTCTACCTACCATAAGGAATTCGTCTGTGTAAATGTCCTTAAAGTAGTGCCATCCCACCATTGAGAGGTAGGTAGCACCACCGTTGGAGGTGTTCGGGTCAATTTGAGGGTTCGGGACATGGTGATCACCAGAGCAATAGGAAGACACCTTAGAAGCTACCCTCATGCCATGTTCATGGACATGAGGACTTACTAAAACATCCTCTACTCGACGACCACCTTTCGAGGGGCAAGGCAACAGTGAGGCGTACCCTAGGGGTGATGTGTGATTTGTGTGTCATGTTCATTTATTTTTATCTTGTTCATGGATTGGTGATCTACGCGTTGCTTTTATTTTGGCATTCATTCTTTCATGCAGTTTAATTAACAGTTTAAAAGATGCGGAATTAAAAGTCCTACGATATTACAAAGGCGCGGGTCCACATCGCCAAATTAATCCAGGACCCGATTTGAAATAAAATAAAGTGCGAAAGATAAATATCTAATTAGTCTATTACATGGCTTTGGGAGAATTACATTATATTCACAAAAAAAAAAAGCGAAGAGAATTAAAATCGGGAATGCGAGGGCGTTGGACCCTTTTAAAGAAATTGAATTAAAATTACGAAATTAATTAAATTAAATGTGAAAGGAAGTTATTTTTGAGTTTTTTGTATTTATGGATTTTAATGAGAATTAATGGAATTAAAACCTAATTCTAACTATTTTTAATTTATTAAAAAAAAATGTTAAAATTGAACCTAAAATTAACCTAATTATTTACATGGTAATTTATTTACAAAAATAATAATTAATAATTAATATGGTGAAAAAAAGAAAAAAAATGGATAAAAGTATAAAACCCTAATTCTACATTCTTTAGTTTATTAAAAAAAAACATTAAAATTAAACCTAGAATTGAAGCTAAATTAATTAATAAGATTTTTTTATTTACAAAATAACATTAAATAAAATATATTTTTATTTTTGTCTTTCTGATTTTTTATTATTTTTTATGTTAAAGAAAAAATTAATTTATGAAAAAGGAAATAATCAAATTAAAGCAAATAAAAATAAAATAGGAAAAAAGAAAAGAAATGCAAACCCTTGGGGGTGTTGACCCCAGTTTGGAGGTATTTGGCCAGTAATTAGGCCCAATGTGTTAAGGCCTCTTTTGACTTTTCTGGCCACGTGTGTATGCGTTGACTGATGCCCATGGTGTTCTTCAAACCTTGACCTTTGGATTGGGATTATTGGGCGCGTGGCATGGCAGATTATGGGGACACATGATGGTCATTGGGAAGCATGCTGCATAGAATTACATTAGGACAAAATATATTGAGAAAGGGAGGGGACCTGGGAATCGAACCCAGGTCCCATTGATTCCATGACACCTCACTTACCAACCAGCCAAGCGCGTTTATTTGTAACATTAATATAATGCAATTATTATAAGGAAAAACAAGAGTTAATGGTCTGAATTAATAAAAACGCGCGCCAACTTTGAATAGTCCAATGAACACTAGCCACGCATGCTTCTTCCCCACTCGTTCTTCACTTTTGCCTGAAAAAGAAACTAGATAGCGGGGGTTTTAAACCCCCACAATCTGAAATACAGAAAAATAGCGAATAGGAATTAACCAAATATAAAAAAAGCGCGATGGATGTTTTGGATTCCTTAGAACGTCACGATTTTAATGGTACAAGTCTCATGGTCTGATTTTACCATATGCAAAAGTCCCCAATTCAAGGTTTCTGAAACCCTAGGCATCGTTCATGGCAACTCTCCATATATGCAAGCATTCTTCAATTAAATCATACTACTAGCTTCAGAATCAACACATTAGTATAAAACAATAATAAAAATGCATGGATATGGCGTGTAGATTCGAATACGATTAAGGAAAAATCCATGTACATGGTAACTGTGTTCTACCGTTTCTTGAGGTGCAGAGGTCTGATTTCGATTGGGGAAGATTCCTGGATGTATCAGGAGTGCAATGGGATTGTTGTTTTGCTTTGAAACACGCTGAAACTAGGAAAGCAGTTTTGAAATTTTCTTGAAAAAGTGCAAAGTTTGTCTATGGTTTTGGGCGCAGCCTGGAGGTTGTGTGCATTAGGTTTTGCTTCTGACTTATATGAGGGATGAATTAGGGTTGAATTTTGAGCCAAAAGATCAATGCATTGATGTATCAAATCTTTGATTTTCAATGAATATTTTTTCAATCTTTTCCATGTGTTTTTGATTCCAATCATGGCCAAATCCTTCCTTTTTTGATGTGCACGAATCTTCAATAGCCAATGAGAGCAAATGCTGCATAAAAAGATTCAAATACATTTGTTTAGTATTTTTTTCATATTTTATTTTATTAAATGAATTAATAGTGATTAAAAATTCAAATAAATAATAAAAAAATGATGAAATAAATCCCCTTTGGGCCAAATGGTCGTGCATAGCCTTTGGATGATGAATCTTGGAAGAAAATGTGGCCCATTAGCAATTTGAGGCATTTGAAGCAAAATTGACTTTTCAAAATTCCCAAATATTTCCCAACTTCCACAAGGCATATCTTGCTCAATTTTTAAGATTTGATCATGTTCTTGGACATTTTGGAAAGGTCTTGAAGTCCTCTAACCATTGCCTTTGGTCCCATGTATTTTTTATTTACCAATCTAAAGTTATGGCCTTTGACTTAAAGTCCCCTTTTGTTGACTTTTGAAAATGACCTATAATGTTGAAATTGATAACTTTTTGTGAGAGCATTTCTTGGACTTGAAGTGTGAAGAGGAGTTGTAGGAAATGTCTTTCTATTCAAAATGAGCTTTGGATGGAATTTTTCTGATGAACCATGTGGAAGTTATGCCTTGGTCAAGTTACAGTTGACTTTTTCAACTGTCCAAATATGGAAACTTTTGCATCTTGAGACTTTTTGAGCCATGCTTTGAGAATCATGATCAAGAATTGATAAAATGATGTTTGTGGCTTCAAAATGAGATGTTGACCAAAAATTTGGACTTTTGACTGTCAAATGACCATTTTGCCCATGCAGTTGACTGTTGAGCAATTAGGGTTTTTGACTGTGCAATTTTATGCTGTAAGTCTTGAAACCTGACATGAGGATGCTTGACAATGTTTATAGGCATGTGGGACTTGATTGGACCCTTGGAAACTTCAACTTCTTTGTCAGAACCAAAACCCTAGTTTTTGACTGTTAGGAGGCCCTTGAACTGTGCAACCCTTGGGGAGATTTTGAAGCATGCTCTTTGCAAATCTTGAAGAATATGGGAGGGAAAATTTTGGGGTACAACACCAAGCATATCAGATATCAGCATTTCATCATATAAGCATACATGAACAAGCATCCAAGCAGACAAGAAGAGGAAAGGAAGTGATTATACAAAGGTTTTCAGTTTGTTCATCATTAAACCTAAAAGGCATCAAGCAAGCATACAGAAGCAGGCAAAAGGGAAGAGGAAAAGAAAGTTATAAGGTTCTCAGACATCATCATCATAAAACCTAAAAGGAACGAAGTACAAAGATACCAGTTTTGTTTAAGCAAGCCTTGTCATCGTTGCCCTCGCCCTTGGCCGCCCACAGCGCCTCCAAGTCCAGCTCCTCCTCCAACTCCAAGCCTCCGTCTCCAAAAGGTATAAAACTTCTTCCTTTCTTTAAGTACCTCATACAAGACACAACAATAATCATAGAATCAATACATAAAATGTTAAAATCATATGATTCTTAAAAACCTAAAAACATAGAGAAGGAGGCGAGATCGTTACTTTTTCTCGTTTTTCTTTACCCAACCATGGAGAGAAGAGGAGACGGACGATGGCGCTGGTGGCTAGGGAGGGAAGAGTTTCATTCAGGAATGCTTGGCTCAAAAGATGAAGAGGACGAAAGCAACGAAGTGAGCGGCGCCGCGCCTCTGTATCACAAACCCTAGAATCCAAATGAAACAATTACTTCAAACCCTTACAATAATTTGTGAAACCAAATGGGCCTTGCCCTTTCCTAATCTGCCTAAAGCCCAATAAAATCAGGCGCACCCCCCCTGGATTGAGTACACTCCCAACTCTGCTTTGGGCCAAGAGCATCTCTAAGGCCCATTCATCTTTTTTTCATTTTTTTAACTAATATCTTTTTATCATATCATATATCTCTTTTAATAAATTAACATACTATTTTTTTAATCAAATTTCATTAACTCTTTGATTTTCTTTTTTATAACATAATTTTGTTTATAAATTAAATAATACATTGAATCCTTTTTATATAAAAACTGTTTAATTGCTTTTTTTTAGTTAATTAAAAATACATAAGAATTGAATTTGAAATTAGATAACTCTTTTTGTATATGAACATTAATACATAAAAAAAACATAATTAAACTTAAAACATTCTATTTTTCTTAAACTTAAAATATTTTTTCTTTTATTAAATTTTCTTGTTTGTACATAATTAACAAAAATACAAAATGATAACAATACATAAATAAAATACTTAGTTATACGTTAAGTTGACACTTGTAAATAATCATACACTTACACAAATACCTTTACAATACACAAATACATCGATACATTTACATTTGCCTATTTTGTACATTTGATACATATTACATTTGAGATCGATTCGATTTGGTTGTAAATTATTTGGACACTATTCTCCTCATAAGTCTCATCCCCATTTGTAAATATTTGTACCCCCACTCCCGGATACTTATTTGTAATAGCGTAGGACTTTAAATTCCCGCAATTTATCGCTTTCAAATATACCATGGTTAGACCTAGGGTTTGTATGTACATAAAATCAAATGCTAGATAACCTAATACAAAAACAAATACATGAAATCAATACACAATCACACTTACACCCCTAGGGTAATCCCACTCGTTGCCTTCCAAAATGGGCCATGCTTGCACGTCGAGTTTTCTTTGGCAAAACAAAACAAATCAAAATGATCATAGTCCCTCGATGAAGCTTTCGAAAGTTTCCTAATAAAAAATGATCATAGTCCCTTCAAGCAAATTGCCAAAGACACTTGGCACCATTGCATTCATGGTCCATACGATGACCCACGTCTGTCCCGTTAAACATCCTAAACGCAATATTGTCCACCAAATACAATGGTGGAACAAAATTGTTAAAAGGGTTAAAACATGAGAGAAACCTTTGAGTAAATTTAGGGGTAGACAACTCTTACTTACTTGATCAAACTTGCAAAAAACACACTTGCTTACTTTTCAAAACCACCCTCCACAAACACTTTCAAAAAACAAACTTCCAAAAACATTTGAAACATCTTTTCGAAAAGATACACACCTTTGTAAAACACTCAAACACGAGTCATTACAATGGTTTCCGAAACAAAGGCGTCTTTTTCAAAACATTTTCAAAACACACACACACACACAATTTCAAGCAATTGAAAATCAAAGGCAAGTGATCTAAACAAGTAACTAAGAGCCCATGGATAACCATGGATGAAAAGGGTGCTAATACCTTCCCTTTTCATAATCTACCCCCCGAACCCACGAAACATCTCAAAAGGTTTTTCCTGTGCTTTTTAACCTTTCCTTAGGATAAAATAAAAATTCGGTGGCGACTCTTGCTAAACCGAACAAGTGCGAATACAAACGCAAAACTCAAGTCAGTTCTACCACCGTATCACACTTGGTGACCACGTTCGAGGCAACCAGTGAGGCGTACCCTAGGAGTGGCATGTGCATGTGTGTTTGTTTTCATGTTATGTTTATCTTGTACATGTTATTTGTGAGCTACAAATTGGTTTTACTTTCATACAAGTCTTTCATGCATTTTTTAACAGTTAGGAGTGCGGAAAATAAATTGCGGAAAGGTAAATCTAACTATTACAAGGCGCGGGTCTATACATCGCCAAAAACAAAAACCCGTTTGGAAAAAATAAAGTGCGAGAATTTAAATAAGGCGATAAAATCCTAATTAACTATTACATACTCTGTACAGATACATAATCAAAAGAAATTAAAGCGCGAAAGAAGATTGAATCAGGAACATCTTAGGGTTTTGACCCTTTTTTGAATAAGAATTGAATTTGTCCCTTTTTTGTAATTAATGAAATTAAACCTAATTATTAATTAATTAATTTATTAAAAAATGTTTTTTTTGTGTTTTTTATATTTTTAATGAAAATAAAATAAAAGGAATTAAAAGTTGAAAGGAAAAAAAACCTAGTTCTAAATTTATTTTAGTTATTAAAAAAAGATTAAAGTTGCCTATTTTAAACTAATTAATTAATTATAACTTATTTACAAAAAATATGAAATTAATAAATAATAATAATATTAGTTTTTTATGATTTTTTTATTGTGAAAAGGCTAAATAATTTGATGGTGAGTAATTAATAAAAAAAACAATAGAAATAAGCAAAGTAATTAAAAGAAAGAAAAATAAATAAATAAAAAGAATGCAAACCCAAAGGGGGGGGGGGGGGGGGTGATGGGCCAACAAAGGGGTTTTGTTTAGAAATCTGAGGCCCATTTTGTTGCCAAGCACGTTTGACCTTTCTGGATCCTCAAGAGCACTTGTTGACTGGGAGCATGGTGCTCCTCACCTTTCTAGCCTTTAGATCTATACACAAGGCCACATGGCGCCTTGGATCTGGACATGTATGGTGGGACACTTTGAGGATGCCTGCATGGGAACCTGTAAGGAAAAATATTAACAAGCGTTTGGGGGACCTGGGAATCGAACCCAGGTCCCAATGATGAACAAACACCTCATCAACCACTAGGCCACTGCATTGCATTTGATATAATGATAACAATTAATTATAATATTAATAAACCAACGTATATGCTAAAAAAAAAACGCGCGTTGGTTTGAAATGGGCCAGTAGCAAGCTGACACGCCCTTCGTCTTCATCCTGTAACCTGCAAAACAAAAACAATTAGCGGGGGTTTTTAACCCCCACAATATGGAATAGCAGAAAATAGCGAATAGGTCTCTATGCAAGATAAATTGAGCGCGAGGATAGATTTATGTTCGTCTGGATGTGACAAATTCAACCATGGGTCTCATTGGTTCTGATTTTACTTATGCTGTAAAGCCCTAAATTGGGATTTTTGAAAACCTAGAATCCATCAATGGTGTTTTCCGTTTCAAGGCGTTTTACTCCAATTGAACCACACCAAAAGCTTCACCTGAATGCTATGAACACAAAATGACCCACAAAAGATGTTAACAATGCATGAATAATGGTATGCGTTACTGGAAAAAAATGGTCAAACCGTGAATTGTGGTGGAAGATTCCTTGAGTTCTAGCAAGTGGTTTTGATCCCAAATCACTCCTGAAGCTTCCAGCAATAGGTCTGAATCTTTAAATCTCCTTGAAAGGGCCTCTAAGGTGGAATTCAGTTTCAAACTTTCTTTGACTTTTTTCAATATGGTGATGGCCGTTTGTGCAATGTTTAGGTCGTGAATCAGGTTGGGAAGGCTTGCATATGTACATGTGAATGAAACTAGGTCACATTATGAGCTTGGGATCCATTGCAATTAAGTTTTTGGATCTTGCTTTAACACCATTAAAGGACTTTCCAAGCTTGGTTCAAATTTTGAATTTTATGCATAAATGAGCTTGGCACGAATTTGGTAGGTGGAATATGACACATGAAAGCCATTCAAACCTCAAAGATGCCATTTAATTAATTTTTTTGATTTTATTTGAATTATTATGGATTAAAATGAATTAAATCCATAAAAATTAAATAAAAATGAAAAAATAAATATTTGCTCTTGAAATTAGTCATGGGACACGTGGGTGGCATGACAAGGCTGAATCAAGTGGAAGAAAGTGGGCCCTTTTGTCAAAAATTGAAGTTTCAAGGATAGTTGACTTTTGCCATTTCACAAAAATTTCCCAACTTCTCCAATGCATATCTTGCTCAATTTTGATCTTATGAACATGTTCTTGGACATTTTGGAAAGGTCTTGAAGTACTCTAACCAATGACTTTGGTCCCATGTCATTTTGATTTACCAATATCAAGTTATGGTTTTTGACTTAAAATGCCTTTTTGTTGACTTTATAAAATGACCTATAATGTTGAAATTGATAAATTTTTGTGAGAGCATTTCTTGAACTTGGAATGTGAAGATGAGTTGTAGGAAATGTCATCCCCTTCAAAATGAGCATTGGATGGGATTTTTCTGATGAACCATGAAAAAGTTATGCCTTGGTCAAGTTACAGTTGACTTTTCAACTGTCCAAAAATGGAAACTTTTGCATCTTGATGATTTTTGAGCCATGCTTGTAGAATCATGATCAAGATTTGATCAAATGATGATTGTGGCTTCAAAATAAGATGTTGACCAAAATTTTTAAGTTTTGACTGCCAAATGACCATTTTACCCCTACAGTTTATTGTGAAGCAATTAGGGCTTTTGACTGTGCAACTTGATGCTGTGAGTCTTGAAACTTGACATGTGGATGCTTGACAATGTATATGGGCACATGAGACTTGATTGGACCATTCAAAACCTCAACTTCCTTGCAAGAACCAAAACCCTAATTTGACTGGCTTAGGAGGGTGGTTTACTGTGCAACCCTTGAGAGATTTTAAACCATTTGAAGATTGACCTTGACAAAACTTGAAGAATATGGGAGGGAAAATTTTGGGGTACAACAGTCTTGGATTAATTTTGACTGGATCGGCATCAGAAAAATCTTAGGATCGATTTAACTGGACCAGACAAAAGTATTGGAATATCTTCAATTGGAATACGAATCAGGGAGATCTTAGGGTCGATCTGACTAAACCAGAGAAGGTCTTAGATTAATTTTGATTGGATCGGCATCAGAAAAATATTAGGGTCGATTTAACTGGACCAGACAAAAGTCTTGGGATATCTTCAACTGGAATACGAATCAGGGAGATCTTAGGGTCGATCTGAATGAACTAGAGAAGGTCGTGGATTAACTTTGATTGGATCGACATCAGAAAAATCTTAGGATCGATTTAACTGGACCAGAAAAAAGTCTTGGAATATCTTTAACTGGAATACGAATCAGGGAGATCTTAGGGTCGATCTGACTGAACCAGAGAAGGTCTTGGATTAATTTTGACTGGATCGGCATCAGAAAAATCTTAGGGTCGATTTAACTGGACCAGACAAAAGTCTTGGGATATCTTCAATTGGAATATGAATCAGGGAGATCTTAGGGTCGATCTGACTGAACCATAGAAGGTCTTGGATTAATTTTGACTGGATCGATATTAGAAAAATCTTAGGGTCGATTTAACTGGACCAGACAAAAGTCTTGGGATATCTTCAACTGGAATACGAATTAGGGAGATCTTAGGGTCGACCTGACTGAACCAGAGAAGGTCGTGGGTTAACTTTGACTGGATCGACATCAGAAAAATCTTAGGATCGATTTAACTAGACCAGACAAAAGTCTTGGAATATCTTCAACTGGAATACGAATCAGGGAGATCTTAGGGTCGATCTGACTGAACTAGAGAAGGTCTTGGATTAACTTTGACTGGATCGGCATCAGAAAAATTTTAGGATCGATTTAACTGGACCAGACAAAAGTCTTGGAATATCTTCAACTGGAATACGAATCAGGGAGATCTTAGGGTCGATCTGACTGAACCAGAGAAGGTCTTGGATTAACTTTGACTGGATCGGCATCAGAAAAATCTTAGGATCGATTTAACTGGACCAGATAAAAGTCTTCCAAAGATGTAGTTTCTTTTTGAGGGGACTACCAGGTCATATGAATAGTCGACGGTGTTTATTGATTCGTCTTTCCCTGAAAAGGTAAAGAGTTAGTCATATGCAATGTCATGATGCATGAAATGCATATCAAGCCATGATGCTCTCAAAATAAATGAGATTGTGTGGTATGATGTGTATACGCATGTATCATGATATATGGAAATTGAATGTTTCTAGCCGGGGAAAATAAATCCCAGATAGCTGCTGGAGAATAGAGCTGGATTCTTCGTTTCCGCTGGGGATGGTGAACGAAGGTGATTGCGAGAATAAACCTGCAGGAGAAGATAACTCCGTTGGGGAATAAACTAATAAGGAGATTAATCTGTGGGGAAGAGATGCTCTGCTGAGGATTCCACTGATAAATTCCATCTGGATGAATTACCGTTGCTGGTGATATTGAATATATTGAGGATTGAATTCCTGTTTGTGAAAGGAAAGAACTTCGCTGGGGATGATCTTCCAGTTGCAACTTGCTAAGGATAACCCTTCAGACTCTTATGGGGGTAACCCTTTGAGTTCTGTTGGGAATGCTCATTTGAACTTGGCTGGGGAGACTTATTTTGTACTCCGCTGGGGATAAATTTCCAGAGTCTACTGGGGATGATGCTTCAACTCCGTTGGGGAAGCTTTTTCAGACTGTGCTGGGGAAATATTGACTCCACTAGGGGGGGGGGGTCTTGTATTCTGCCAGGGAACATTCCTATACTTTGCTAGGGAATATTAAGACTAGCGGGGATATCGAGCCCTTTTTAGTGCTGATGGTAGATAAATTCTGTTTGAGGAGAATATTATCGATTCGTTCATAGTTGCAAGTCTCAGCTGGAGGGAGAGCTACCATTACTGCCTTACTCTGCGGGGAGTGAAAATATCTTAGTCACATTCTTCAGATGAATTTACCCGGTACCTGGTGGACAAAGCAACTATACAGCTTGGACACTTCTTATTTCCCCTACTTCTGATATTACCCGTAATCGTCTTTCGTTTTGCATGTAAATATTTATGAGCAGCAATTAATGTCAAATGCATATATCAAAAATGAACATTGGACGTTCTTTGCAAAACAAAACAGATAAGGGAAAAACAATTTGAAATTTCTTTGAAAATGAATTGTATTGATTTGAAGTTTGGCCTGTAAATAGGGTATCCCCCAGATCCGGGTTAGGATCTATAGTAACTCTGATACAAGCCCGCAAATATAAAGCATACAAGTCAAGCAATTGAAAACATTATGAACTATTCCTAAGGTACACCCCACTTATTAAGCTTCCCCAACAGAGTCGTGAGTTCTATGATACGGTGGGAGAGACTGACTGTTTTTTTTAGAATGCTGGTTTGTGTTTTGCGTTTATTTTCGCAAAATGTCGCGGTAAGCAAGATTCGCCACCATCTTTTATTTTATCCAACAAGAAAAAAGCACAGAAAATTTCCTTTTTTCCGAGGCAACCGTTTCGAGGCAACTATGATCTTTGGACAAGAGGGTGACCTCTAAAACTTCCTATACTCAATGACCATATTCGAAGGCAACCAAGTGAGGTGCACCCTAAGAGTGCGCATGTGCGAGTGTGTCGTATTCAGTTTATTTTATCTTTGTACATGTTAGTGGTTATCTATGTTGATTTTAAGTTAAACATTCGATCTTGTCATGCATTCCCTATTACCAAACATCTAACAGTGTATAAGTTGCGGAAATTAAAACTAACTATTACAAGGCGTCGGGTATTTACATCGCCAAAAGCAACCCTTGAAATTAAAATGCGGAAAATAAATAAAGCGATACAAATATTTAAAGTCCTAATTATCTATTACATTCCAGGAAACAGATACAATATTGAATAAAATGGCACGCGTGCGGGAAATTAAATCGGGCGCAAGTTTTTAGGGTTTTTACCCTTTGTTATAAAGAAAAGATTTTTTTGGTTTGTTTTTGAATTAAAAAGGAATTAAACTAAGTTAAATTATTAAATTAATAAACTAATTAATTAATAAAAATATTTTTGGGTTTTTGATATTTAAAGAAATAAAAATAAATTGATCAATGTTAATAAAACCTAATTATCTAAATTAATTTTAATTATTGCAAAATATATTAAAAGTTATTCCTAATTAAACTAAATTAATTAAATTAATATTATTAACAAAAATAAAAATGCTGAAATTTAATTTAATAAATAAAATATTTTTTGGTTTTAATTTTATTAAGAAAAAGTTTTAATTGGTTAGTTAGTAATAAAAATAATTAATCAAACAAATAAATAAAATAAATAAAATAAATAAAAATAAAGAAATATAATGACTTATGGGAGTTTTGGGCCCAATTTGGAGGTGAGAATGGCAATTTTGTGGCCCATTAACATGCAGGCCTGGCTAACTTTTGGAATCCAGCGTGACACTTTGACTAGGGCGTATGGTGGACATCACTTCTGGACCACCAGATCTGGCCTGGGGCCATCTGGCAAACATTTGAGTGAGGCTGTATGATAGGCCACAATTCTTGAAATGCGCTGGAATATCTGAAGAAAAATAACAAAGCAATATGGGGGGACAATGCGTTTGAGAGGGCGTGAGAGCTTGCTTTTGATTGCAGGAGGTTCATTGGACACCCAACAATGGATTGGTGTTGAGATTTGCCTTTGAATTTGCCTCTAAGAACGATTTCAGTTTCACACTTTTTCACCTTTTTTCAAGTTTTGCCTTTGATAATTCTGCAGCCTCTAGCCCTTTAATTCGTGTGCTTTCACTTGTATATGTATGCTGCATTGTATTAGGTCAACTTTTGGGTCTTGAATCCTTGCACATTGATGTCTTGAGATTTGATTCGATTCACCATTGATAACTTTCCAATTTTGCCAAAAATCCAATCTTTTTGCACATGGAATGATTGATAAGAATTTGATCCACTTGATGATGATGATTCAATCCTGAAATAGCCAAAAAGAGATCAAATAATCAATGTTTGGATTTTATTTGATTTAAATTGATTTAAAATGAAATAATTCATTAAAAAATCAAATTAAATAATAAAATTGATAAATGGTCACAAGGCTGAATCTAGGACACGTGTGTAGTGTGACAAGAACAAATCAAGTGGAAAAGAATGGGCCCATTTGACAAAATTTGAAGTTTTGGGGATAGTTGACTTTTGGCAATTTTGCAAAAATGCCCAACTTCAACAATGCATAACATCTTCAATTTTGAACTTTTGGAAGTGTTCTTGGACTTTTTAGAAAGCTTGAGATGTACTCTAACAAAAACTTTTGGTCTCATCGCATTTTGATATTCCATTCTCAAGTTATAAGCTTTGTATAAAAAGGTGTTTTTGTTGACTTTCAAAAATGACCTATAATGTCCAAATTAGTAACTTTTTGTGAGTGCATTTCTTGATCTTGGGGTATGAATATGGATTTTAGGAAATTTCATCCTCTTCAAAATGAGATTGTGATGGGTCATTTATCATAAAGTATGAGAAAGTTATGCTTGGTCAAAGTTGAGTTGACTTTTCCTACAAAACCCTAATTTAGCAACTTTTGAGTCTTGATGAATTTTGAGCAATCCTTGATGAATCATGATCAAACCTTGATAAAATGATGAAATATACTTCAAAATGAGAATGTTGACAAAAAATATTGAAGTTTGACTGTGTTTGGGTCACAATTGACTTTTGCCCTAACACAGTCGATTTTTGGACTCCTTGAGCAATTGACTGAGCAAACTTCCTCTACAAGGCTTGAAACTTGACATGGATGATCTTGAGAACCTATTAGGACATTGGGGAGCACTTGAGGTCATTTGTATGCAAGGACCTTGATGCAACACAAAACCCTAATTTGGGGTTGACTGCCTTAGGAGATAGCTTGACTGTCCAACTCTTGAGAAATCTTGAGCCACTTGGAGATTTTTTCTTGCAATGTTTTGAGAAATATGGGAGGGCAAATTTTGGGGTACAAAAATCCCCAAAAAAACCATGAAACCTGGACCCGACCAGATAGTAGTTATCACTTCAATTTACTGCGAAGCCTGGATCCAACCAGACAATAGTTAACTTCCGTATCTCCAACAAGTTGTTGTGAAGCCTGGATCCTACCAGATAACTATTCAATTTCAAGAAATTTTGTGTAAATCCTTGAATCCAACCAGATAACAGTTAATTCGTCTCTTCCTCCAGTAACTTGCCGTGAAGCCTGGATCCGACCAGATAGCAGTCGACTACTTCATCCTCAGCAAATTGTGAAGCCTGGATCCGACCAGATAACAGCTGACATTCAAGCGATATTCCCCAGCGAAAGCATCCTTCCAACAAAGTTTGAAGATATACATATTCTTAATCCCCAACGGCAATCAGGGATTCAACCTCCCAGAATTTCCTCAACAACATTCAAGGATTTATTTTCCTGGACAAAAACATACATCTCACATTCATACATAATAGCATGTACATACCATATGCATTTAACATGATACCACATCGGGTAAACATCATGCAGGCATCTGCATTTTACTAACTTTTTTTTCCTCACAGGTAAAACATCAAGTTTTAGTACAAATCAACAAAGAGATTTGTGCTGATACTTCTTCCAGTGTTTACCAATACCCCTCCAAATGGCATCTATAAGCCCATTCACCATCCATCTTCGAGTGCAAATTTCTGGGCACTCTAGTGTTCAATCATTTTTCACCTTCAAGTCCCGAATGGCAAATCCGCCAATCTAACTCTTCAGGTTTAAGAAGATTGAACATGGGCAGCTGTTGTACCCCAAAATTTTCCCTCTCACTTATCAAATATTTTCTCACAAAGATCTCTCTTGGTTCAAGACTGCACTAGGGTTGATCAGCTCAAGACACCTCCTCAAGCACTGATGACTAAAATTAGGGTTTGAGATTGCACAAGGACAATTGAACTTTAAATGCTTCATAGGAATTTCATGGATCATTATGGACCCCCAAGATTACTCATGTCAAATTTCAAGCCTTGGATCACACTTTTGCTCAGTCAATTGAGTAGTTGACCTAAAAATCAACTGTATTGGGGAAAAGTCAACTATGGACAATTTACAGTCAAACTTCATAGTTTTTGATCCACATAAACATTATAAACTCATATGTATAATTTGATCAAGTTTGGACCACAATTCCTCAAGAAATTTGATCAAATCATCAAAAGGGCAAAATGGTCAAATTTAGGGTTTTGACTGAGAAAGGGCAATTTCTGATTTTTTGACCTAACAAATGGTCAATTGGTTTGAAGCATGATTTAAAGAGTTCAATTGCATCATTTTTACCTAATTACATGACCTAAAACATTGCTCAAGATCAATTGGATTGACAATGAATTTTCAGTCATTTGATCAAAAAGTCAATTGTACACTGAAAAGTCAAACTTTGACTTTTTGGTCAAAGTTCAATGTCAAAGATCACAATTCATCAAAACATGTCAAAATATGAAACTTATTCATAAAGAAATCAAAAATTCAAGATTTCATTTTGAAAAGTCAAAGTTTTCTAACTTAGAAATTTTTCTAAGTGTTTAAACTTCATGTTTTTTCATAACTTTAAGCCAATTTTTCACCATGATGCAAGAGGATTCAGAAGAAACTTTCAACATGAAAGTTGTAGATCTCCATGATATCTACAACATTTTTTTACACAACTTCTTCTAAAAATTCTTGGAGCTCAAGTTATTAATTCATAAAGTCATGGTCATGAAATTGAACACTTAGTGAAATTTTGCCCTAGTTTTGGTCAGGATTTTGACTTAACTTCATGGAACTTTTTCATATAGTTCCAAGGGGAATTTTAAATAGTGATTCAAAGAGGGGTTGTAGAACACATTTCAAGATTTCCAAAATGTCCAAGAACTCCTTGAGATCTTTCTTGAGCAGGGATAATCGAAGAGATGAAGTTAGGGTTTTCACACTTGAAATACAAGTCATTTTGTGATGAACAAGATTCAAATTTCAAACCTATGCTACATAATTTCTAATTTACAGGCCTCAAACTTGTTAGGCACTCCATAATTAATTGCTTGCACAACTGTTAGAGGTCTCATTTCAAGCATTCAATACAAGGCCAAGCTTTATATCCATTTTGGGAAGAAAGTGCACAATGCCATTTTGATAAAGTAGCTTTTTGCATAAAACTTGTTCTTGAGCCTTGCAATTGTTTTCTTCTGATCATACATGTCCTATAACTCAAGAGAAGTTTGTCTAAACACTTACAATCACTCAGTCCATGCTTGTACTTCCTCTTGGAACCATACTTCCCACTTTTCTTCAAAATCAAGTAACATAGCAATCAGTCTAGAACTGACACTTCTGACCCTCTCAAGCACTCAAGCCTTTTGATTATACATACACAAGTAATTTGTCACAAAACACACACATGCTTGAGCCCTAAAAACACCAAGAACTCAAATTTTCATCTCATACCTCCATTTTCACATAACTTGACCAAAAGTTTGAAACTCATAATTCCCTCGTGCGTTTTCAAGCCTCTTTGTTCCCAGAGCTTCTAAACATCATTTATAAGTCATCCCTCATCCTGTTACAACTCTGTAACACCTCCATCACCATCTTCCATTTCCAAAAACAGAGGTCTGCATCTTGATTTCTCCAGGTCAGTTCAAGCACTTACAACTCAAAGTAACCATTGCATTGGCTTCCTGGGACCTCAGTGGAGCTATTCTGATCATCACAACACCTTGAGGAGTGCTCATTTGCAGAACACGACTTCCAGTTTTGAGGCAAGTTATCTCAACTTTGAACTCTTCATACAAGCATCATTAATGTTTAGTTTATGAATGAAAAATGTAGACATCATTGTTTTGAAGCTAACCATGCCTTTAGATTTCATTTATATTGCTTGAGTAGTTAGAATTTTGAATCTGAACATCCTAAAAAAATTAGGTCAGAATTTGGTACCATTCAAAATTCATGTTCATTCTTGAGAGTTAGTTTAAGTTGTTTACATTTCTGGAATCGTGGTAAAATTTTACACAAGTTTCAAGTTTACTTTGTTGCAAATGGTTGAGAAATCAACAAGTTACAGGTGGTCTGGCTGGAGGTTGAAGATGAAGTATAATTGGGGTGCATTTTATGTTATATATTTATGGTTTTGCATAAGTTAACGAATGTATAGCCACCTGTTGTACCCCAAATTTTGACCTAAGATACCGTCTCCCGTCTGCATCATTCGCATTGCAGGAGTTTTGACCTATTTTTATCAAATTTTTAAAGCAGTTTAAAATTCATGACTTTTTCAGGCCAAGAGCTATTTATGCTGAACATTAAATCATTTAATCGATTCGTGCAAAAATGATGTTTATTAATTTGTTCATTATCTAAAATTTAAATAATTGAAGTCCATCTTTTCGATTATTATTTAATTTAAAGATGTATGGATAATAAAATAAACATCATAGAGAGGCGCATTAATCATGCGGACGTTTTATTTATTTACTCATTATTTTTAAATTTAAGTAACTAGAATTTATTCTTAGTTATTATATAATTTAAAGGTTATGAATAATATAAATAAGCATTTGAGGAAATTCATTGGTCAATAACGACTGTTTAATCGTTCGTCGTTCTAGGTTAAATAATTGAAATCCTATTTTAATTATTATAATTTAGTTGAGAATGATGGATTAAATAATCGAAGGTATTAGTTGGTCAATGATAATTATTATTTATCTGTTTATTATTCTGAATGAAGGTAATTGGAAATTTGTTTTCAATTATTATTCGTTTGGAGAAATAATAAACGATAAATAAATAAAGAAGAAGAATTAATGGACAAATAGTTTCTTTTATTCATTTTTTTTTGGTACAAGCTATTTTGTAAATATTGTATATATTGCAATAAATTACAATAATGAATTGTCAAAATTAAAATGAAATAAACTAGTCTATCTTAATTCTAAAGCTTCCAATCCAATGCGTGTCCGCTCATTTAATTTTACCTGCACAATTAAAAGAAAAGAATTAGAATTCAAATAAATAATTAAATGCAGAAAATAAATTTTAATGTTCATCATTAAATGTAATGGCCGGAATCAGTTATTATTTTTTTGCAAATCACGGGATTACTCCCGGTTCACAAAAAAGAAAAGGATTTTAAAGCATATGCATAAATTATTTTCCAAAAAAAAACTGCATACTTAAGCTAATCACATTAGTTTTTAATCCCAAATGTAATTTCAAAGCATACAGCATAAGCAACAAATATGTAGTAACTAATATGCAAGCATGTTACTTGAACTTTTGCCTACACCAGCAGAAACAAAACAGATTTTGTATTAAAAGAAACATGCAGTTTGACCATACTTGCAAGCAATATGAAATTTCCTTTTTCATCATTTTCTGGCCATTACAGTTTCAGAAGTGTACAGCTTATCATCTTTTTATCAAAGCTATGCTGAGAGAAAAGAAAGAGAGGGAGAGGTGTGGGATTTGCAGGCTTAGCATAAGCATAAGGAGATATACAAGACAAACCAAGAAAATATAGCCAGTATAATTAATAACACAAAAGAGGAGTAGAGACAAATTGGGGGGACAGGAGTGCAGAGTGCTCAGAAAATCCCAGCAGCATATTTTCAAATTTTTCAATCTGTGGCGTTCAAGAAGAAGGAGAGAGCTGTTATATTAGAAAAAAAAAGAAAACAAGGAGGGATATCCAACCTGATAAGACAGCAGAACCAACAACAAATCCACACAAGTTCTAAAGACACTTTGCAAAAACAAAGCCATCGATCCAAAAACCATCCTGCATATCAAAACCTGCAAGTTCTAAAGACACTTTGCAAAAACAAAGCCATCTATCCAAAAACCATCCTGCATATCAAAACCCGCAAGTTCTAAAGACACTTTGCAAAAACAAAGCCATCTATCCAAAAACCATCCTGCATATCAAAACCTGCAAGTTCTAAAGACACTTTGCAAAAACAAAGCCATCTATCCAAAAACCATCCTGCATATGGCATAACCTGCATCTAAACTATACAAACAATAGTCCATTATTTTCAACATAACCTGTTATCTGCTAAACAATAGGCTAGAGACCAAAACCACAAAATTGTGCCACACCAGAAATTTTCAGAAAAAAGAACACAACAAGACGTCATTCAACAGCAAAGCACAAGAATTGCAGCATACTATTGGAAGCGGGAAGAGAAGAGACTTACCTCGAGGAGTCGTCACTCCGATAACTTTCGGACAGGTAACACCGTTATTATCACATTGTTGCTTTGGTCTTAAGATTTTTCATGGTATCATAAGGATTATATCTACTGTGACATTTCTCTACTTCTCAAATATTTCTTTGTTGTTATGAATCTTTCTTGTTGTCTGAGCCGTTTTGGAAATAGAATCACTTCCTAATCCCGTATTACATCAATCATCCCTCCTCACCATTACTTCATCGTTAATTTTTAAAACTTCCATCTTTACACATAAAATCACCGAACTACCTGCATCAATAGTCGATAACATAAACCAGATCAAAAAAAAATCATTTCATGATATAGTTATCAGAGGAGTCCACAAATATAGACCGCAAAAAAAACACGCTCAAAACTCACCTCAAAAAAATATCCCTGCTAAAGTTACTGTATCTTCCTCCAACCTTCAACAAACCTGCATTCAAATAATACACAACAACGAAAACTATTTCAATCTCTCGATTCAGCGCCTTTGTTCTTTAGTTTAGGATTTTCTTCTTTCTCTTCTCTTTCACATACTCCCTGCGCCCTACAACCATAACCCTTTCTACGACAACTCCAACCTTCACCATCACAAAACTGCTACTTAACAGCCACAAAACACCTTAGAAACACTCACAGCCCCAACTTCACTAGTTAAACTAATCCCATAGATTCACGCTTCAACACACCAAATCGCAACAGAACCACAAAAAACCCAAAATTGAATCTCTCAAAATCTCACACAACACTCAACTCAGATGCAAACCTTCATCTCATTCAAACCCACGAAAATCACATAGCAACAAACCAAAAGAAGTAGAAGAAAAAGAATCGGGTATAGAAGAAGAGATCAAAATACCACGTACCAGATTCATATTGCAATACTTCTATATTATTTTCATGATTTCGTGCTTCCTTTTGATCTTCATCTTATAATCATCTGAACAAACATTGGGTTTGGGGTTTCTTTGGGGGATTAAGGTTTGTTGCTCTTTTGTCTTGTTCTAAAATCGCTGATGAGAAACGAAGAAGAAGGAATCACATGAGAAGCATGAGATAGAACGATGATAGAAGTTAAGAGATTGAGTTAGGAAGAGAGAAGAGAAGAAATCGAGGCTTACCGTGAACGACTCCTCGAACCGCTCCCTTTCACCGATTCTTCTTTTCTTTCCTGCGTTTCCTTTTTTCTTCTTGCGTTCTGGCTTCGATTTGTGGCGTTGTTGTTGTTCTGGAGGTGAGATGCAAAGGCGATGGAGGGGTTTTTGTTGAATCCAGCGGCGGCGGCCATGGTGCTCTCAGTTCCTAGGGTTTTCTTGTTACAAGCTTTGTGTTTCCCTTCCTGTGTTCTTCTTCATCGACCCGACCCGCTCCACTCCTCAACCCAACCCAATTCTTTTCTTACACTAAAAGCCCATTGCTAATTGTTATCCACCCCATCTTTATTTACTCTTTAGTTAATTTTATTTCATTTTCTTAACTTAATTAATTTAGATTAGTTAGTTTTTTTAGGAATAACACATAATCTTAAATAGATAATCTTTAATATATTTTACTCAAATCTCATTTAGTTTAAACTTATGTTTATTTAATAATCTTAGTCTTACTTATTTCTAATTCAATTTAAATTCATGGTTTGATTTAATTTGAAGAAAATATTTAATATCTCTAAAAAACATGCAAAAAATGAGAAAACTAAAAGACATTCTATTTTTCTTTAATTTACTCCCCTCTTTTGATTAAATACCAATATAATAAAAACATAAAAAATAGAAACATATAAAAATCTAAAAAACATTTCTCTTAATTCTCGTTACCCTTTTTATCATTAAAAATGCGTAAAAAAATGAAAACCAATTAAAACTTTTTCTTTTCGCATATTAAACAAAATCATATAAAAATGCATGTTCACACTTAATTGTTGTACGTCATTATCCGCATAATTTTCTGTCAATTATTTCATCGTACTTGTTTATTCTGTTTGCGTCAATCCAAAGGGAATAGTCTAATTTTTGTTGACTTCATGTCCTCAAAAATGATCGAGCGAGTACCCTCATTTCATTAAAACTTAGGATAATTTTTCCAAATATCCGATTTCTCCAAAACTCACACCTTTTAAAGTCAAAACTTCAACGTTAGGTTGTCGTATCTCCAAAAAACCGTCCGTATCCCTTTTTCGGCCAAAACGATTTATTTTCAATCAAGCGATCAATTTCAAATAAAACAGATATTTCAAAAGGTTCCTATAGAGTACTATAGATGCATTGGGTGCTAATACCTTCCCATTGTATAACCAACCCCCGAACCATAAGATCTCTTTTCAAAAACGCTTTGTATTTTCAGTATTATTTACATTGCATATTTAGGGTTTTATTTCGCTCTTTTCCCTTTTCCTTTGGAAACAATAAAGCGCGGTGGCGACTCTTGCTTTTGTGAGACGAATTAATCAATAATTCGATCTCCGATTTACCCCGCTACATTTTTTATCGCTACAGAATTGGCGACTCTGCTGGGGAAAGTATAAGTGGGTTAAGCCTAATTTGTCTTATCTGTTTTATTATTATTTGATATGTTTGATTATGTGTTTAAATTGGGGTGTTTGGGTTTTTTTGAAGGACAAATCCTATACCCGGATTAAGTAACACTTAAGGAATAGGACGGGCGGTATAGTCATGTTAACTTTGAGGGAGTAATCCCGAAGAAGGAGGCATGAGATCCCCCACTCAATGGAAGGCCCTCTTGGACTTAATATTTGTTTACCGAGTAATCGAGAAGACATTATTATTTTCGACCTAGGAGCCCGAGAAGTTGAGGACCGTAGAACCCTGACTCATCTTGGCCTTTTTAGGTGTAGCGCGGAGACTATCACGGAGTAATTCGGAAGTAGTTGTTACGCGATGCTACGCTCGGACGAGTTTCTCTTGAGAATATTGCTAATTATTGAGTAATCAAGACGTTGGTAATATCCGAAAGAGGGATGCAGACTCTGGGAACTCTTAGAACCTTGTCTTACAGGTGTGATCGAAACATTAGTACATACCTTTGGGTGGGCTTTACCCTCGACTCCATGCTGAACTTTGAACCTTTAAACCCCATGTTTGCAAACTTGTGTGTGACTGTCGCATTATCATTCATTCATGCATTCATCAACATCTTTGTAAAAACTCGTTTTTCAAGGAACTTTGGAATGATTTTTGCAAACGTCTCAGGGTATTATGGAACTTGGAAGGAGAAATACTCGAAGCTTTAGCTTCAAGGAGCCCGAGATTGAAGAATTGAAGAGTTTAATTCCGAAGATAGAGAGTCCGACAGATTTTCAGAAGAAATATGGGTCCATCGTACCGCTCATGAAGCGCAAGATGAAGAAGGGCATCCTCAACACTTTGGTTCAGTTCTATGATCCCTTGTATCGATGTTTCACCTTCCCGGATTATCAGTTGATGCCTACTTTAGAGGAGTACTCTTATATTCTCGGTTTGCCGATCGTCGACCGTGTTCCTTTTTCTGGGTTAGAAGAGGAGCCTAAATCTCATGAGATAGCAGCCGTCACCCATCTGAAGAAGTCAGAGATAGAAGAGAATATGACTACGAAAGGAGGAATCCGGGGTTTGCCGGCTCAGTTTCTGCTGAAGAAAGCTCGTCATTTTGCTGATACAAAGGATACCGTTGCCTTCGAGGACGTGTTTGCTTTACTCGCGTATGGTCTTTTCTTATTCCCTAACATTGATAAATTTGTGGATGTCAATGCCATCAGAGTTTTCCTGATTGGAAATCCGGTCCCTACGCTGCTAGGAGATGCATATTACTCCATCCACCTGCGAAACTCTCGTCAAGGAGGAATGATTATTTGTTGCGTGCCGTTGCTGTATCAGTGGTACGTCTCGCATTTACCTGGGTCCGATGCTTTCTGGGATCTCGAGAAAGAACCGCGTTGGGCGCCAAAGATTATGGCTCTCACTCATTTCGACATTGACTGGTACAATCGAGCTTACCATGACGTAGAGATCATTGACAGCTGTGGTGCTTTTCCCAATGTACCTCTTCTTGGTACGAAGGGTGGAATCAACTACAACCCTGTTCTAGCGCGCCGTCAGTTCGGGTACCCAATGAGAGATAAGCCGAACAGTATCCATGTGAGTGGTTTCTTTCTTCAGGAAGGACAAGACCATCAGACTGCTAAGAGAGAGATTGAAGGAGCTTGGCGCCATATCCACAAGAAAGGGAGAGATATGCTGGGACATAGAGGTGCCGTCTCTTTGGAACCTTACCTACAGTGGGTCCGTGCTAGGGCTTGTGCTCTCAAGATGCCATATAAACTTGAGAAACCTTTGTTCCCTGCCATCGCACCATCATCAGTTGCTATCCCAATCGCAGATGTAGGAGAGTATCAAGGGAACCTGGCAAGGATGAAGTCCGAGCGGGATGCTTGGAAGGAAAAGTACCATATGTCCGAATACGAGAATCGAGTCCTGACTCGACAGCTGAAAGAAAAGAAGGAGTTGTTGCTTATTCAAGATGGCCGGTTCGTTGACCACGATGAGAAGCTTCGCCAGAAGGATGCCTTGTTGAAGAAATACGCGAGTGAAAGGAAGAGAAAAAGGGAATGTTCAGTAAACGTGGCTCTCGTTCCTAATCCACAAGAAGAAATCATCGATCGACTGATAGCGGAAAAGAAAGATTTGGAAGACTTTTATGAAGAAAAGATCAAGAAGCTCCGACTACAGCTGGTGTTTGGTCCGTCATCTGAGGTTTCTGAGTGAACTTTAGCTTTAGTTTATTTTATTGATGTCATTTTGTAAAACTATGTAAAAGGGCTTCATGCTCCGAAGTTGTAATTTATTGTTTTCTTAAGGGCTTCATGCTCCGAAGTTGTAATTTATTGTTTTCTTAAGGGCTTCATGCTCCGAAGTTGTAATTTATTGTTTTCTTAAGGGCTTCATGCTCTAAAGTTGTAACTTATGGTCTTATTTCGGGCTTCATGCTCCAAGTTGTAATTTACTGCTTCATGTTTTAAAATGTAATTTATCACTTTATTATGGTTTTCAGGTTGTAAGTTGTAATTTATTGCTTTCGTTAGTGGATTTGTTATTCCAAGGTTGTAATTTACTATTCCAAATTGTAAGTTGTAATTTATCGCTTTAAATTAACGGATTGAGTTTTTATTATTCCAAATTCCTTTACTATTGATGTATGCAAAGTTACTAAAGTTCCTTGAAAAACTTTTAAAATGAGTCATCATTTGCATCACCATCATGCATCATTTCATATTCCACATCACATGTTTTCTAGAGTCTCATTCTTGTTCTTTTTCCACCGAAGGTTGCCAAGCTGTCTCACCAACACGACACTCGGGCCAGTCGTCAGAAAAGAATGGAAGATTTGGAACAGGAAAATCACGAGCTTCGTGGGGAAGTTGCTACGCTTCGTGCCGAGATGGAAAAGTTAACAGCGTTGGTGGAAAGTTTGGTGGCTGTTCAGAATCAGCCATCGACTACGGCTGCCGAGATTCAGACTTCAACTCCAGTGGTTTCCGAGATTGTTATCGCTCCTGCCTCTGCAACTCAAATCAACTCTCCGATCCAACATCAGATGCCGAAAGGTTTTCCTTGGGGAATGCCTTACAACTTTATGCCAGAAGGGTGTCAGCCTACCGCCCAACCTATATTTCAGCCTGCATTGTCTCTTCCTCAACCGGAGACGACTACACTGCCGCCAGTAATTCCATCTGTAACACCCTTTCCGCAACCAGTCATGACGACCGTTGCTCCTGTGGTCCACTCAGTGCCATACTTGAACGAACCAGTTTATCCTGCCGAACCTGCTGAAAGTATGGGCCTTTTTGATAGAATGGAGGAATTTCAGGATCAGTTCCAGGAAATGCAGAAAGAGCTTAGAGCCTTGAAGGGGAAGGATCTGTTTGGGAAGAGCACACATGATCTTTGCCTGGTTCCGAATGTCAAGATTCCGGCGAAGTTCAAAACACCAGACTTTGAAAGATACAAGGGGGATTCGTGTCCTAGAAGCCATTTGACAATGTACGTGAGGAAGATGTCCACGTATTCTGATAATCATGATTTATTGATTCATTATTTTCAAGATAGTTTGACGGGTGCTGCCTTGAAGTGGTATATGGGATTGGACAGCATTCGAATCCGCAATTTTAACGATCTCAGTGAAGCCTTTGTCCATCAGTACAAGTATAATGTTGACATGGCGCCGGACAGGGATCAACTCCGGGCAATGTCGCAAAGAGACCGGGAATCTTTTAAGGAGTACGCCCAGAGGTGGCGTGAAATTGCTGCTCAAATCCATCCACCTCTGGAGGAGAAAGAGATGACTAAGATATTTTTGAAGACTTTGGGATCCTTTTACTATGAGAGGATGATAGCCAGCGCGCCCAGTGACTTTACCGAGATGGTGAGCATGGGTATGCGATTAGAGGAAGGAATTCGTGAAGGACGTTTGATTAAAGAAGGGAGTACGTCCAGCAGTGTGAAGAAGTTCGGAGGTGTTTTCCCGAAGAGGAAAGAACAAGATGTTAGTGCTTTGTTTCCAGGTAGGCCTAGGAGAGGCTACTCTCACGTCGCGGCAGTCACTCCGGCTGTCCGCCCAGCTTTGGTAGCCCCATCTCATCAGATTCCGCCACCTCAACAACGACCTTTTCAACAGCAGCCTCGACAACAGGCCTATCCGCTCAACAATCAGAATCGCTCGCCCAGAAAGCCGCAGTTTGATGCCATCCCTATGACGTATACTGAATTGTTTCCCGCTCTCATTAGAAAGAATCTCATCACAACAAAACCACCTCCTGTCGCACCGAACAGTGCTTCCCCGTGGTACAAAGCGGATCAATTCTGTGAATATCATCAAGGGTCGCCGGGGCACAACCTTGAGAATTGCTTTGCGTTGAAGGCGGATGTGCAGAGATTAATTAAGCATGGCATTTTGTCTTTTAAGGATGTGAACCCGAATGTCAGAGATAATCCTTTGCCCCGACATGGGGCAGCTTCTGTGAATATGGTGGAGGGTTGCCCGGGGAAGTTCCGAGTTTTCCAGGTCGAGCACATCAGAGAATCATTGATCAGGTTACACCAAAGTTTGAGAAGACTTGCCTTTGTTAGGCACCAACATGACTATGACGTTTGCCAGTTTTGTTCAAGAGAAGAGGATTGTCCTATTGTGAAGGAGGACATTCAGAAGTTGCTAGATCAGAGAATTATTACTATTACCTATGACCGAAATCCCGAAGATGAAGTGAATGTTATCACCCCACAGTTTAATTTGCCAGAATCAGTAGAGATTGCTTACAACAGCCAGACTGCGTCTGCTGATCCTTTGATTATTTACCCACCTGGCCCAGTGCCTTATAGCTCAGACCAAGCCGTGCCGTACAAGTATAACGCCACCATGATCGAGAACGGGGTAGAAGTCCCCATACCAACTAGACCGTCTTTCGTTAATATTGCCGATGTAAGTAGAGTGACAAGAAGTGGGCGTGTTTTTGCCGCGGTACCGACAAGAAGACCAGAAGTTCAAGTAAAGAGGCCCATGCCGGCGGAGATTCCTGTAAGAAATGAACCAAGGGTTGAGATGGGTCGATCCAGTGGACCTATCCCTCACCCTGAAGAAGATGAAATCTTAAAGCTTATCAAAAGAAGCGAGTATAAAATTGTGGACCAGCTTCTGCAAACACCTTCCAAGATTTCCTTGCTTGCCTTATTGAGAGATTCTGGGGCACACAGAGAAGCCTTGATGAAAGTGTTGGACCAGGCGTTCGTAGACCATGATGTGACAGTTGATCAGTTTGACGGGATTGTGGGGAATATAACCTCGTGTAACAACTTGGGTTTCAGTGATGAAGAACTCCCGGAGGAGGGGAGAAACCATAATATGGCTCTGCACATTTCAGTAAGTTGTGGGAACGATACCTTATCAAGCGTGTTAGTGGATACCGGCTCGTCATTGAATGTGATGCCCAAGACCACGTTGTCTCGACTTTCATATCCAGGTGCTCCTATGAGGCCTAGCGGAGTAATTGTTAAAGCCTTTGACGGTTCCAGGAAGACAGTTATTGGTGAAGTGGATCTTCCCATAGTGATTGGTCCCCATACTTTTCAAATCACTTTCCAAGTGATGGACATACGTGCTGCTTATAGTTGCTTATTGGGCCGTCCCTGGATCCATGATGCCGGGGCAGTCACCTCCACGCTCCATCAGAGATTAAAGTTTGTGAGACATGGGAAACTAGTGATGATTGGGGGAGAGCAGGCCATGGTAGTAAGTCATTTATCATCGTTTTCTTTTATTGATGCTGACGAGGACGTCGGGACCCAGTTTCAGGGCCTATCTGTTGCTAAGGATACCGTGAAGAAGCAGGGGGCATCCATCTCTTCTTTTGAGGATGCACGGCGAGTAGTGGAGAGTGGTTCGACCGAAGGATGGGGCCAGGTGTTGACGTTACCCGAGAACAAGTCTGGGGAAGGTTTGGGTTTTCATCCAATAGCTGCAAGGGTCAAGGAAGAGGTGGTTGTTCGTCCAATTCAAGAGGTCTTTCGGAGTGCAGGGTTTGTGCATCCTGAGGTTGATGCTGTCATAGATGATGATTCCGAGGAGGATTTGCCCGTGTTTGTGACGCCTGGATTGGCTTGCCAAAACTGGATAGCTGTTGATATTCCTGTGGTTATGCACGTTTCCGAGTAATGTTTTGTTCATTTTTCTTTTAAAAAAATCGCTCTGCCCAAGGCGAAACGTATTTTGTGTCGGGCTATGAAAAATAACTCCTTTTGCTCTGCCCAAGGCAAAAGAGAAATGTCTGGGCTTGTTGTTTCAAGTATTTCCTCTTTAATGAATAAAAATGTTATTTTGTCCACTGCTGTTTTATTTTTCATTTTTCGGGAAATAATAATGAAAATTGATTAAGAGCATTTTGTTTTATTTGCACAAATCGATTTCTAAAATAAAGCATAATCATGTGTGCAGATTACTTCATGACTTAACCATCGAAAACAATGATCCTATGCCCTCTCCCAACTTTGAATTCCCTGTGTTCAGAGCCGAAGGAGAGGATGATGAAGAGGTTCCTGTTGAGATTTCCCGTTTGATCGAGCAAGATGAGAAGGTCATTCAACCGTTTGAAGAACCTGTAGAGTTGGTCAATTTGGGTGATGAAGAAGTTAGAAAGGAAGTCAAAGTCGGAGCTTTGCTTATCCCGGAAATTAAGGAGAAGATGTTGGAGCTTCTCAGAGAGTATGTTGATGTGTTCGCGTGGTCTTACCAAGATATGCCAGGGTTGGACAACGACATCGTAGAGCATCGTTTACCGTTGAGACCTGAGTGTCCACCGATCAAACAGAAGTTGAGAAGGACTCGTCCTGACATGGCCGACAAGATTAAAGAAGAAGTTCAGAAGCAGATCAACGCAGGTTTTCTTGTGACGTCGGTCTATCCTCAGTGGTTAGCCAACATCGTGCCTGTTGCTAAGAAGGATGGTAAGGTTCGGATGTGTGTAGACTACAGAGATCTGAACAGAGCTAGTCCGAAAGATGATTTCCCATTACCTCATATTGATGTATTGGTCGACAGTACTGCCAAGTTCAAAGTCTTTTCGTTCATGGATGGTTTCTCTGGTTACAACCAAATCAAGATGGCACCGGAAGATATGGAAAAGACCGCTTTCATTACACCGTGGGGAACTTTCTGTTATCGAGTTATGCCGTTTGGTTTGAGGAATGCTGGTGCAACGTACCAAAGGGCCATGACTGCTTTGTTCCACGACATGATGCATAAGGAGATCGAAGTGTATGTGGATGATATGATTGCCAAATCACAGACTGAAGAAGATCACTTGGAGCATTTGTTAAAGCTATTCCAGCGTTTGAGAAAGTACAAACTCCGTCTGAATCCCAATAAGTGCACTTTTGGCGTTCGTTCAGGAAGACTTTTAGGTTTCATTGTCAGTCAGAAAGGTATTGAAGTAGATCCCGATAAAGTCAAAGCTATTCGGGAAATGCCCGCACCCAAGACGGAAAAACAGGTAAGAGGATTCCTTGGGAGACTGAACTACATTTCTAGGTTCATATCTCACATGACTGCTACTTGTGGGCCGATTTTCAAGCTTCTCCGCAAGAACCAAGGATGTGTGTGGACGGAGGATTGTCAGAAAGCTTTCGATAGTATCAAAGAATATTTGCTCGAGCCTCCCATTTTGATTCCCCCGGTGGAAGGAAGGCCCTTGATTATGTATTTGACCATATTAGAGGATTCCATGGGATGTGTGCTTGGTCAGCAGGACGAGACTGGAAGAAAGGAGCACGCTGTATATTATCTGAGTAAGAAATTCACAGACTGTGAGTCTCGTTATTCATTGCTTGAGAAAACCTGTTGTGCTTTAGCCTGGGCTGCTCGCCGTCTGCGCCAGTATATGATTAATCACACTACTTGGTTGATCTCCAAAATGGACCCAATCAAGTATATCTTTGAGAAGCCCGCCTTATCTGGAAGGATAGCCCGTTGGCAGATGTTGTTATCTGAATATGACATTGAGTATCACACTCAGAAAGCGATCAAAGGGAGTATTCTGGCCGATCATTTGGCTCACCAACCAATTGAAGACTATCAGTCCATCAAGTTTGACTTCCCCGATGAAGATGTTATGTACTTGAAAGCTAAAGACTGTGAAGAGCCGTTACCTGAAGAAGGACCTGATCCTGAATCCCGATGGGGTTTGATATTTGACGGAGCTGTGAATTCCTATGGAAATGGAATTGGGGCAATCATCGTTACTCCCCGAGGTACTCATATCCCGTTCACGGCAAGACTGAAGTTTGACTGTACGAACAACATGGCGGAGTATGAAGCGTGTATTATGGGTCTCGAAGAAGCGGTGGATCTAAGGATTAAGATTCTGGATATTTACGGAGATTCGGCACTGGTGATTAATCAAATCAAAGGAGAATGGGAGACTCGTCATCCTGGTTTGATCCCTTACAGAGACTATGCTAGAAGGTTGTTAACCTTCTTCAACAAGGTGGAATTACATCATATCCCTAGGGATGAGAATCAAATGGCTGATGCTTTGGCTACTTTGTCTTCAATGTTTCAAGTGAATGATTGGAACGACGTGCCTACAATCCGAGTTATGCGCCTCGACCGACCTGCTCATGTGTTCGCAGTAGAAGAGGTCACCGACAACAAACCTTGGTTCTATGACATCAAACGTGTCCTTCAAACTCAAGAGTACCCGCCTGGGGCATCCAACAAAGATAGGAAGACGTTGAGAAGATTAGCAAGCAGTTTCTTTCTCAATGAAGAAGTGTTGTATAAGAGGAATTACGACATGGTCTTGCTCAGATGTGTAGACAGACGTGAAGCAGACATGCTGATGCAAGAGGTGCACGAAGGGTCCTTTGGCACTCATGCCAATGGACACGCAATGGCTAGAAAGATGTTGAGAGCTGGTTACTACTGGATGACCATGGAATCTGATTGCTGCAAGTATGTGAAGAAGTGTCATAAATGCCAGATTTATGCGGACAGGATGCACGTACCGCCGACCCTCCTCAATGTTATATCTTCACCTTGGCCTTTCTCCATGTGGGGCATTGATATGATTGGGATGATTGAACCCAAAGCTTCAAATGGTCATCGTTTCATCTTGGTAGCGATTGATTATTTTACTAAGTGGGTGGAAGCCGCATCTTATGCTAATGTAACCAGACAGGTGGTAGTCAGATTTGTCAAGAATCAGATTATTTGTCGGTATGGTATCCCGAGTAAGATCATCACTGACAATGGGTCGAATTTGAATAACAAGATGATGAAGGAGCTTTGTGAAGAGTTCAAAATCGAGCATCATAATTCCTCTCCTTACAGGCCGAAGATGAATGGGGCTGTTGAAGCTGCTAACAAGAATATCAAGAAGATCGTCCAGAAGATGGTGGTAACTTATAAGGACTGGCATGAAATGCTTCCGTTTGCTTTACACGGGTATCGTACTTCGGTTCGAACTTCAACAGGCGTGACCCCTTTCTCCCTGGTTTATGGTATGGAAGCAGTACTCCCCGTGGAGGTTGAGATTCCGTCTCTGAGAGTGTTGATGGAAGCCAAGCTTTCCGAGGCCGAATGGTGTCAAAGTAGGTACGATCAGTTGAATTTAATCGAAGAAAAGAGATTAACAGCTTTGTGTCACGGTCAGTTGTATCAGCAAAGAATGAAGAAGGCTTTCGATAAGAAGGTTCGGCCGCGCGAGTTCAGAGAAGGTGACCTCGTGCTCAAGAAGATATTATCTTTCCAACCCGATTCTAGGGGCAAATGGGCTCCTAACTATGAAGGACCGTTTGTTGTTAAGAAGGTTTTCTCCGGAGGTGCCATGATTCTCGCCAGTATGGATGGCGAAGATCTCCCGCGTCCCTTGAACGCCGATGCAGTCAAGAAGTATTTCGCTTAGGCAAATTTCTGGTCAAATCAGTCTTGGCATCTGAGCATATTCTGGAATTCAGAGTCGTTAGGGAGAATAGTGATCATTGTTTTTGTATGACCTTTTACTTCACATACTATTTCCCCAAACTTTTGTAAACCATTGGAGTCGCATTGTTAGCGAACTACCATCTTATTAATGAAATTTGAGCATTTACCTTTTGTGGGCAAAATTTTAATATTTTATGGAAATACTTGAAACAAATTTACTTAAGATATTCTTATTTCTAAAACGTGTCGTGAATAACGAAAGGAATATTAACAGTCGTTCCGAAAATAGTCAAGCCATGAAGTGCAAAACAGTACAGTAATTTATACTTGCATGATGAGTTTGTTTTCTTTCAAAATCGTCATTAAGTGTTGGCTGTGTACATGCTTGGTTATGGTGGTGCTAAACTTGGTGACTCCCCAGTTGTTCAGTTAAGTGTGGTTTTAGCTACCTTTGTTTGGGAGATTTTGAAGTGCGGTACACTTCGTCTTATGCCAGTGGTTTATTGGTGCTAGAAGATTGGATTTGTTTGTTCGTCTCTTCAGAAGACTTGGGCCTTGTAGCGTGACATCTTCCGACGTTGCTTTGTATTCCGTTTATCTTCCATCTTTTCAAGAGTGGCCGAGCATTTACGTTGCTGTGACACCTTATTATTTCCAAGATATCCCGTCTGTCTGTTTTGTCAGCATATACATGACATTCATTTATTCATCCACACTTGCATCATGCACACACAGTTGTATTTGTTAATGTCATTAAATTCGTACACCTTAGTTGTGTCTTTTTCAAATAACGTATTTGATCCTTCCAAATAGGGTGTCAGCTTAAGCATAAAGTGCGCCTCCTTTCTAATTCCCCAACTGAGCTAATCCTCGTGGAGGATTTTTGATTTAGCTTACCTTGTCCATTTCTCGATAGGATAATTTCCCCAATCGATTTACTTTCTCATTGGGAGGAGTCTTGTTTGACTGTTTTCTCTCTGGTTATTCCTGGATGAAGTTGTTGCCTCTTGCATAGGCTACCTCAGTGTTTTTCCCCAGTGAAACTGCAACCTAGACGGTTGGTGCATTTATTTCGCACGTTTAAATATGTGATCTCCTCGGGAAGGATTGATTCAGGGTTCTCTTTAATGAAGATTTTATTCTCTGCCAATATCATCGCAGTTTCCCTCTGAATTATGTTGGAAAACGACAAGCGGTAGCTCTTCACGAGCAACTTGTACGTTACTATCTTCGACAAGCGCCGAGCAGTAGTTCTTCATGAGCTACTAGTGCGTCAGTTATGACTTTGTGAAAGCGCCGAGCAGCAGTTCTTCATGAGCTACTAGTGCGTCACCGTCATTTTACCCTTTTTGGGAAGCGCCGAGCAGCAGTTCTTCATGAGCTACTAGTGCGTCAGTTATGACTTTGTGAAAGCGCCGAGCAGCAGTTCTTCATGAGCTACTAGTGCGTCACCGTCATTTTACCCTTTTTGGGAAGCGCCGAGCAGCAGTTCTTCATGAGCTACTAGTGCGTCAGTTATGACTTTGTGAAAGCGCCGAGCAGCAGTTCTTCATGAGCTACTAGTGCGTCACCGTCATTTTACCCTTTTTTGGGAAGCGCCGAGCAGCAGTTCTTCATGAACTACTAGTGCGTCATTTACTCTTTTTGAAAGCGACAAGCAGCAAACTCTTCATGAGTTACCAGTACGTTATTACTTTTCTGGACGACAGCAAGCGGCAACTTCTTTATTTGAGCAGCTTGTATGTTATTGGTATTTTCTTTGGACGACAGCAAGCGGCAGCTTCTTTATTTGAGCAGCTTGTATGTTATCGGTATTTTCTTTGGAAAACAGCAAGTGGCAGCTTCTTTATTTGAGCAGCTTGCATGTTATCGGTATTTTCTTTGGAAAACAGCAAGTGGCAGCTTCTTTATTTGAGCAGCTTGCATGTTATCGGTATTTTCTTTGGAAAACAGCAAGTGGCAGCTTCTTTATTTGAGCAACTTGTATGTTATCGGTATTTTCTGTGGACGACAACAACTGACAATTTTCTTTATTTGAACAACCTTCGTATCTACAGTCACATTACCTCAGCATTAATGAGTATACCTCCGAAACCTCGCAGAGAAGTCTGGTACGAATCTGTACCTCCAGAAGTCGGTAACCAGTTATCAGCAATTCGATACTCTCTGTCTACCGTTGACCTTGAGTTGCGAACTCACTGTTTTGGATCAATGATCTGTTATAGCCTATGCAAGATGCTCTCTTTGTTAGGGTTAGAGGTCGTATCCCCTCAATGTTTTCACTGTCAGGAGTCTGTCGTTTGAAGTCGATAGCTCGTTTCCCCAGTAGTGTATAGCCCGTGTCTCTATGATTTGTTGGTGTTCGATTCCTCCAACATTGCCTTGCTTCACACAATATCTTTCTCTGTGAATTCATGCACTACATTCATATCACTGCATGACGACGGCATCTTAGGACAAAATTTGCGTAGTTATGTATTTAAGTACCTTCAATCTCGTCAAAACGAAGATTTCAAATCTTCATATCTCCGGATAGAAGGAACTTAAATAGGGGCAGCTGTTGTACCCCAAATTTTGACCTAAGATACCGTCTCCCGTCTGCATCATTCGCATTGCAGGAGTTTTGACCTATTTTTATCAAATTTTTAAAGCAGTTTAAAATTCATGACTTTTTCAGGCCAAGAGCTATTTATGCTGAACATTAAATCATTTAATCGATTCGTGCAAAAATGATGTTTATTAATTTGTTCATTATCTAAAATTTAAATAATTGAAGTCCATCTTTTCGATTATTATTTAATTTAAAGATGTATGGATAATAAAATAAACATCATAGAGAGGCGCATTAATCATGCGGACGTTTTATTTATTTACTCATTATTTTTAAATTTAAGTAACTAGAATTTATTCTTAGTTATTATATAATTTAAAGGTTATGAATAATATAAATAAGCATTTGAGGAAATTCATTGGTCAATAACGACTGTTTAATCGTTCGTCGTTCTAGGTTAAATAATTGAAATCCTATTTTAATTATTATAATTTAGTTGAGAATGATGGATTAAATAATCGAAGGTATTAGTTGGTCAATGATAATTATTATTTATCTGTTTATTATTCTGAATGAAGGTAATTGGAAATTTGTTTTCAATTATTATTCGTTTGGAGAAATAATAAACGATAAATAAATAAAGAAGAAGAATTAATGGACAAATAGTTTCTTTTATTCATTTTTTTTTGGTACAAGCTATTTTGTAAATATTGTATATATTGCAATAAATTACAATAATGAATTGTCAAAATTAAAATGAAATAAACTAGTCTATCTTAATTCTAAAGCTTCCAATCCAATGCGTGTCCGCTCATTTAATTTTACCTGCACAATTAAAAGAAAAGAATTAGAATTCAAATAAATAATTAAATGCAGAAAATAAATTTTAATGTTCATCATTAAATGTAATGGCCGGAATCAGTTATTATTTTTTTGCAAATCACGGGATTACTCCCGGTTCACAAAAAAGAAAAGGATTTTAAAGCATATGCATAAATTATTTTCCAAAAAAAAACTGCATACTTAAGCTAATCACATTAGTTTTTAATCCCAAATGTAATTTCAAAGCATACAGCATAAGCAACAAATATGTAGTAACTAATATGCAAGCATGTTACTTGAACTTTTGCCTACACCAGCAGAAACAAAACAGATTTTGTATTAAAAGAAACATGCAGTTTGACCATACTTGCAAGCAATATGAAATTTCCTTTTTCATCATTTTCTGGCCATTACAGTTTCAGAAGTGTACAGCTTATCATCTTTTTATCAAAGCTATGCTGAGAGAAAAGAAAGAGAGGGAGAGGTGTGGGATTTGCAGGCTTAGCATAAGCATAAGGAGATATACAAGACAAACCAAGAAAATATAGCCAGTATAATTAATAACACAAAAGAGGAGTAGAGACAAATTGGGGGGACAGGAGTGCAGAGTGCTCAGAAAATCCCAGCAGCATATTTTCAAATTTTTCAATCTGTGGCGTTCAAGAAGAAGGAGAGAGCTGTTATATTAGAAAAAAAAAAGAAAACAAGGAGGGATATCCAACCTGATAAGACAGCAGAACCAACAACAAATCCACACAAGTTCTAAAGACACTTTGCAAAAACAAAGCCATCGATCCAAAAACCATCCTGCATATCAAAACCTGCAAGTTCTAAAGACACTTTGCAAAAACAAAGCCATCTATCCAAAAACCATCCTGCATATCAAAACCCGCAAGTTCTAAAGACACTTTGCAAAAACAAAGCCATCTATCCAAAAACCATCCTGCATATCAAAACCTGCAAGTTCTAAAGACACTTTGCAAAAACAAAGCCATCTATCCAAAAACCATCCTGCATATGGCATAACCTGCATCTAAACTATACAAACAATAGTCCATTATTTTCAACATAACCTGTTATCTGCTAAACAATAGGCTAGAGACCAAAACCACAAAATTGTGCCACACCAGAAATTTTCAGAAAAAAGAACACAACAAGACGTCATTCAACAGCAAAGCACAAGAATTGCAGCATACTATTGGAAGCGGGAAGAGAAGAGACTTACCTCGAGGAGTCGTCACTCCGATAACTTTCGGACAGGTAACACCGTTATTATCACATTGTTGCTTTGGTCTTAAGATTTTTCATGGTATCATAAGGATTATATCTACTGTGACATTTCTCTACTTCTCAAATATTTCTTTGTTGTTATGAATCTTTCTTGTTGTCTGAGCCGTTTTGGAAATAGAATCACTTCCTAATCCCGTATTACATCAATCATCCCTCCTCACCATTACTTCATCGTTAATTTTTAAAACTTCCATCTTTACACATAAAATCACCGAACTACCTGCATCAATAGTCGATAACATAAACCAGATCAAAAAAAAATCATTTCATGATATAGTTATCAGAGGAGTCCACAAATATAGACCGCAAAAAAAACACGCTCAAAACTCACCTCAAAAAAATATCCCTGCTAAAGTTACTGTATCTTCCTCCAACCTTCAACAAACCTGCATTCAAATAATACACAACAACGAAAACTATTTCAATCTCTCGATTCAGCGCCTTTGTTCTTTAGTTTAGGATTTTCTTCTTTCTCTTCTCTTTCACATACTCCCTGCGCCCTACAACCATAACCCTTTCTACGACAACTCCAACCTTCACCATCACAAAACTGCTACTTAACAGCCACAAAACACCTTAGAAACACTCACAGCCCCAACTTCACTAGTTAAACTAATCCCATAGATTCACGCTTCAACACACCAAATCGCAACAGAACCACAAAAAACCCAAAATTGAATCTCTCAAAATCTCACACAACACTCAACTCAGATGCAAACCTTCATCTCATTCAAACCCACGAAAATCACATAGCAACAAACCAAAAGAAGTAGAAGAAAAAGAATCGGGTATAAAAGAAGAGATCAAAATACCACGTACCAGATTCATATTGCAATACTTCTATATTATTTTCATGATTTCGTGCTTCCTTTTGATCTTCATCTTATAATCATCTGAACAAACATTGGGTTTGGGGTTTCTTTGGGGGATTAAGGTTTGTTGCTCTTTTGTCTTGTTCTAAAATCGCTGATGAGAAACGAAGAAGAAGGAATCACATGAGAAGCATGAGATAGAACAATGATAGAAGTTAAGAGATTGAGTTAGGAAGAGAGAAGAGAAGAAATCGAGGCTTACCGTGAACGACTCCTCGAACCGCTCCCTTTCACCGATTCTTCTTTTCTTTCCTGCGTTTCCTTTTTTCTTCTTGCGTTCTGGCTTCGATTTGTGGCGTTGTTGTTGTTCTGGAGGTGAGATGCAAAGGCGATGGAGGGGTTTTTGTTGAATCCAGCGGCGGCGGCCATGGTGCTCTCAGTTCCTAGGGTTTTCTTGTTACAAGCTTTGTGTTTCCCTTCCTGTGTTCTTCTTCATCGACCCGACCCGCTCCACTCCTCAACCCAACCCAATTCTTTTCTTACACTAAAAGCCCATTGCTAATTGTTATCCACCCCATCTTTATTTACTCTTTAGTTAATTTTATTTCATTTTCTTAACTTAATTAATTTAGATTAGTTAGTTTTTTTAGGAATAACACATAATCTTAAATAGATAATCTTTAATATATTTTACTCAAATCTCATTTAGTTTAAACTTATGTTTATTTAATAATCTTAGTCTTACTTATTTCTAATTCAATTTAAATTCATGGTTTGATTTAATTTGAAGAAAATATTTAATATCTCTAAAAAACATGCAAAAAATGAGAAAACTAAAAGACATTCTATTTTTCTTTAATTTACTCCCCTCTTTTGATTAAATACCAATATAATAAAAACATAAAAAATAGAAACATATAAAAATCTAAAAAACATTTCTCTTAATTCTCGTTACCCTTTTTATCATTAAAAATGCGTAAAAAAATGAAAACCAATTAAAACTTTTTCTTTTCGCATATTAAACAAAATCATATAAAAATGCATGTTCACACTTAATTGTTGTACGTCATTATCCGCATAATTTTCTGTCAATTATTTCATCGTACTTGTTTATTCTGTTTGCGTCAATCCAAAGGGAATAGTCTAATTTTTGTTGACTTCATGTCCTCAAAAATGATCGAGCGAGTACCCTCATTTCATTAAAACTTAGGATAATTTTTCCAAATATCCGATTTCTCCAAAACTCACACCTTTTAAAGTCAAAACTTCAACGTTAGGTTGTCGTATCTCCAAAAAACCGTCCGTATCCCTTTTTCGGCCAAAACGATTTATTTTCAATCAAGCGATCAATTTCAAATAAAACAGATATTTCAAAAGGTTCCTATAGAGTACTATAGATGCATTGGATGCTAATACCTTCCCATTGTATAACCAACCCCCGAACCATAAGATCTCTTTTCAAAAACGCTTTGTATTTTCAGTATTATTTACATTGCATATTTAGGGTTTTATTTCGCTCTTTTCCCTTTTCCTTTGGAAACAATAAAGCGCGGTGGCGACTCTTGCTTTTGTGAGACGAATTAATCAATAATTCGATCTCCGATTTACCCCGCTACATTTTTTATCGCTACACCACCCCAGTGGTAAAGCGCACGCCTGTTCACTATAAGGTCCTGGGTTCAAGCCCCAACGTGACCTTTTGTGATTTTTTACATTGTTTCACACTTTTTTTGACTTTTTTACAGCGCTGGGCTTCATTCCTTTGGGCCTATTCTTTTTGCTTATTTTGACCCCCCTGGACTATTCATACCCCTGGCCCATTTTATTTTCTTTTTCTCATTTTTTTTTCATTTATTTATTTTCTTTAATATTTTATCTAATATAAAAAATCAGAAAAAATATAAAAATATTAGATTTATATTTTGATATAGTTTATTTATTTTTTTTACAATAAAAATCATTTTTATTTAATCATAATTTATTTATTTTACTAATTGGTTTGTAAATTTAATTAAAAACCAGGGTTTTAGTTATTTTCTTTTACACAATTAAAATATATTATTTTAAAATATAAAAAGACCAAAAATATTTTATAATACTATAAATTATTTTTAAGACAAAAATACCAAAAATATTCTTCTTACAAACTTAATTTCTTTTTTAATCAATTAATATTTAGATTAGGGTTTTATTTAAATTCTTTTCCTAGTAAATTTAGGTTTAATTTTTACTAATTTAATTAATTATTTTCTTTTAGTTGATTAGGTTAAAACCAAACCCTTTCCTAAAAAAAATCCAAACAAAAAATCCATTTTTTCTTTCCATTTACATTCTTGTATATTTATTCATTTTTTGTACATTATTTATCCAAGTTCAATATGGTTGTAATAGATAATTAGGTTTATTTTCTTGCAACCCCCATTTATAATTTGTATATCCCCTTCCACAAGTATTGTAATAGCGTAGTAATTTTAAATTCTACAATTTATCGCTTTATATACAAATACTAGTAATTAGGATATTGTATGGAAAGACTAAAACCAATTAATTAGCAAACCCTAATCCAAGACAAAACCAAACATGCAAAACAACGCACTTGCACACAAGCACCGCTAGGGCAAAATCCACTTGGTTGCCTTACAAAATGGCCATGTTACGCATGTGAGGTATCTTAGCAAAAACAAACAAACACAAGATCATAGTCCCTCGATGACACTATCAAAAGTTGCCTTTCAAAATGATCTTAGTCCCTAGAGAAAGATGCTAAGATGCCTTGCAACATTGCTAATCATGGTTATACAATGACCCACACCGTCCCATTTACAATCAAAGATAGGGTTGCTTACCAAATCAATGGTGAGATAACAATGTCAAAGGAAAGAGGAAATAAACAAGAAAGAATTTTGAGTAGGTAGATTGTTCCTAGTTACTTGCTCACTTTCAAAAAAAAAAACATCCTTGCTATTTTCAAAAACCAAACACTTTCAAAAACATCTTTCAAAACTTGAAAACATTTTCAAAAGATCAACACTTTGTATACATTCTTATGAATGAGACTCATTACAAAGTTTGCCTAAACGATGGCGCCTTTTTCAAAATACTTTCAAAAAACCACATAAAGCACATTTTCAAACAAAAGCAAGTGATCTAGCAAGTAACTAAGATCCCATGGAAAACCATGGATGAAAAGGGTGATAATACCTTCCCTTTTCATAATATACCCCCCGAACTGAAGAAACAATTTCAAAGGTCTTTCCTGTGCTTTTTCACCTTTCCTTTTGGATAAAAGAAAAGTCGGTGGAGACTCTTGCTAACCGCTGTAATACCCCAAATTTGTCCTACCCTCTTACTTTTACATGGCTTACGCATCTCGCATTTTTCTCATGTATATAACCCTCATTAGGTCATCTAACACCTCATGCATCATTCATCAATAAATTTAGCACGAGATCAATGTTCATGAACAGGGTTAGGGTTTTATCAACTGACTGAGGTGTATATGTTCAATAGAGCTTGATTCTTCTGGTTATCTCTTTTAGGCAGTGAAATTTGAATTAGGGTTTTGTGTTCATGGGTGTTGTAGATATTTTCTTCATCAAGCTATAAGGTCATCCTCCATCAAGGATTCATCAACCACAGGTGTATTAGGGATTCACATCTTCTATCTGCAAATTCGTAATATCTATCGACTGAGGTTCATTGAGCTTCATATTACGTTTCTTTCTATACTTCAAGGCGCTTCCAAGGCAATGTTGTCATCCATAAAGTCAAGATATAGTATGGATTGGATTGCAAAATGCAAGCCATGGTACAAAAGATGAAGTTGTGGGTTCGTTGAGTTCAAAACTTCATCATTATTTCAAACAATTATTGCTTTGATTACAAGTTTACTAGGGTTCAAGAGAAATGAGATGCCAATTCGGATTCATTGAAACTTCTAATTGTGCTCAAGATTAATATTGGTTCAAGATCTCAATTTCATGATTTGTTAATGGTTAATTCAAGATAAGATTGGAAGATTCATGTAGTTCAAGTTGTCATCTTCAAGTTCACTTAATTCATCTACCATCATTCAAATCTAGGCATGACATATAAATGGATTCAGACTTAATTCTTTGTGAAATGTCAAATTGGATTCAAGTTTTGAAGAAAGGCGTCCCATGATAAAGTTCAATGTCAATTTGGGAAAGTTAAATTTTGGGACAAAATTCCATTTAAATTTATGATTGTTTCATTCAAGTTACAAGCATAATGGAGGGAAAGCAATTCAAATTTGAAATCAAGTCTCCATTATAAACAACCATTTCAAAGCATGGTATCTCAATCAAGTTCGGATCACAAAGCTAAATTCCAAATACATACAGCATCTGAGTTTCATCCAATTACATTCATAATCACAAACTTTTTTTCTTAGCCTAAGTCTTACTGCCCATACGTCTTCATGCTTGCTTCCCATGACCAAGCCACCATATCTTCAAGCTATGCCCAAAGCTTCATGTATCACTTGAATCCATCTCAGGTTTTCCCAATCCTGCAATTTCATAAAGCAATAGAAGTCGGTTCAGAATTCAAAAAAAACAATTGGCCCTGCATCAGTTAAAATACAAGTTCAGCTCTGTACCAAATTGGCCCTGCATCAATTAAAATACAAGTTCAGCCCTGTGTTTCGCAAAGCAAAGCAAATGTTTTTCAGTTTCATTCAGATTCCAAAATAACCCTTAACTATTTTTCTAAACGGAACTAAAAAAATGTAACCAACCTGCAGAATTTCTAACAAAAAATTAAACAGAAATTAACAGAATTATCCTAGCCTCTAACCATTTACCAAACCGCCAATAGAAAACTAACCGAATCCCAACTGTTTTTAACCACATAACTTCCTAACTGTCACAGACTTCTAACAGAAGAACCTATAACCAACTCCTCATAAAACCCTTAACTGTTTTTACTTTCTTCCCTCAACCTCTAACTTTCACCCTAACTGTTTCTAACAGAATCTTCAACTAACTTCTCAAAATCTCTAACAAACTTCTCAACTGACATAACAGATAACAGATGGGAGGAGAAAACAGAAAAAGGGGAGAGGATTCATTCACCAAAAAAGTCATAGAAAAATCACAGAATACTTACCTTTCAATCTGACTTTCTCGGCAACTCTTCAAGATCCTTCATCATCACCTTCAAAAGAATCACCAACGCTGAAAAATTCTCACCTCTCTAACTCTGCAAAATTCTTCTCTCTGCTTCCTTCTCCAAACACCTTCCACAATTCTTCAATCTGCTGAATAATCACCAAGAAATTTCATAAACTCTCTCTCTGCAATCTTCAATCTTCCTCTTCATACTTTTCTGCAATTCTTCATCTGCTTCATCAACCTTCAACAACAACAACCTTATTTTGTGTCATCTCAAGAAACACGTTAGGCCATGACGTTCAACAATAACGAATTTGCATCGCGTATCACAAAACAACAACACTGAGAAGCGCAACAGAAAAAAAAGTGAAAAAGAAGTAGAAGGAGAGGACTAAAGCAGTGGAACAAACCGAGGTACAGAGAAAAAAATATGAATGATTTTATACCTGAGTCACGCATCTCAACATTTCTTGTGTTGGCTATTGCATCTGAAACACTGTCGGAGTGACTCTGACAGTTCTATACATCATAATAGTTTGAATTCACGAACTAAACACAACTTGAGCAGTTGAGGAACAGATGAAGAGAGACGGAGTTTTAAGGTGATGAGCAGTGAGAATCAAGTGGACCGTTGATGTTCATGGCGTAGTTGTGAGGGTGAGAGCATCACTGAGTCGAATGAGAGCGAGTTCGCGAAGGCGATAAGGAAAGACGAAAAAGAACGTAAATCCAAGGTGAAGGGTTTGGAAAGGAGAAGATCAAGTTGTCGTAACGCTGCGATTGAGAACAGGGAAGAATCGATGGTGATGATAGCAAACCGCGATGAAGCTTGTGAAACAACTCAATCAGATCTGAATCGGCGACCGTAGATTAAGACGAAAGCCGATTGAAGAGGCAGAAGGAGAAGAGCTCACTTGCGCGGAGCCGTTGATGAATGAGGAGGATAACTCGATCTATCCCTAATCCCCTTTCATTCTCTTATTTAAATTTTTTATTTGTTTTATTTCTGATAGTAAATAATCATAGAAATTTTAATAATTGAAGCTTAATGATAATGGTTTGAAGATGGTAATGGCATGTGAGGTTTGCCGAATTTTCCACCATGGGCCCATTAGTTTTTTGGTAATCTGTTGCTAGGAACAAAAAAGGCTTTGCATTACTGATCTATCACACCTGATCCGGTTATACACCCCCTCTGTTTTACTACTACTACTTTTTCATGTTATCAATTTTAGCTTCATTTCTTTTTTATGATTTTTATGATAAAAATAATATACAAAAATAGTAGCATACTTTTTAGAATTCTTTAGGACTTTTCTTTAGAATTTTATTAGAACTTTCTATTATTTTATGTTTAACAATCATTTTCATTATCATTTTTTAGTTAAGATTTCGTGATATTATATTGATGTAACTTTCGCAATATGGAATGCTTGGAGCCTAATTCTTTGATAACTCGCGCAGAGCAGCTTCTGTAGAGCTTTCTTATGGCTTGCGTGGTTTTGAAGAGGTAACAGAACTTCTCCATTCGGTATCATCGCAACCTTATTTTATTCCCCATCTTTGCACTTTATTGCTTTCTAGATATCATGAGAAGTAGGAAATAAAGAGCGTGCACTCGAAGTCGCTGTTTAAAGACCTGTAGAAGGCATTCTGCACTTCATTTGTTATATGTGTTGTGGTTGTGTTTGTTTCTTTGTTGATTGATCGATGAGTCACTCAATTTAGAAATTGAGATCATGACTTCGCTCTCAGTGCATGCTCCCTATAGGACTTTATCGCTTTCCTTTAGTTCTTGTTGATCGATGAGTCACTCAATTTAGAAATTGAGATCACGACTTCGCTCTCATTGCATGTTCCCTATAGGATAGTTTTGTTAGACTTTCTATGGCATGCTAACTTAGATAGGATCTCTTTAGGTTTTCTCTGTTTGCTGGCTTGCTTGCTTTATCCTTGTACATTCCATGTTCCCTTAGGATGCACTTTCTCCGTTCGGATTAGACCTTAGGTTGTAAACCATGCATGCTAACATTAGGTAGACATTTCCCTTTCGTTCATCCTCGACATAGGACTACCATTGTATGATAACATTAGGTTAGAAATAGGCTAGTCTCCTGTATACTCTTTTTCTTCCCCTTTTTGCATCCTTGCATCTAAAACAAAAACTTCTCTTCTTAGCAAATCAAAAACATAATAATCTCACCTAAACCCTTTTTCAAGGTAACAAAAACACAAACCATTTCAAACCATTTTGTGCGCTCGAGCACCTTTTCTCTAAAACCCTCTTCAGGTAAGGACATGATTAATTTACTTCTGTGCCAACACATAAGTCTCCAAAGGTCGAGCTGCGGCAAAAGGCGGAATTAACTTCATCCATAAAAAACAAAAACAAACGAAAACACATGAGCCGAACTACGGTAGCTCTGATTCCTCAAAAAGGATACGTAGGCATTGGGGTAGGGCCCAGGCGAGCATAATTTTATTTTCCCTACATCGTTTTCTCATTTCTTTTGCATGCATTCTCCCTTCAGTAGTATAGTAAACAGTAAGCATAGATTGAACACACCCATAAGATAGATAACAAGAGTGGATACCGTAGAGTACTATGGGCGTGTGGGGTGCTAATACCTTCCCCTCGCGTAACAGACTCCCTTACCCAATCTCTCGGTCGCAAGACCGTGACTTCTCCCTTATCAGGTTTTCTCGATGTTTACCTTTCCCTACATGTGGGATAAAAGACATTCGATGGCGACTTCATTGTTTGATGAGTCTCAGCTGGAGACTTCACTGGGGACAGGTCGACCAAATGCTGGTCCATCTCGGAGTAGCTCCTAGCGCTTGCTTTCTTTTCTTTGGGTGTTTATTTTATGCTTTCAGTTTGTTCATTTATTTTGTATATACTTGAGCATATGTATGCATTACATTTTACTGTCTTCCATATACTACTGTTGTACTAGATCTACTTCTTATTGGGTGGGTGTTACTATGAGGTAAAAAGCCCAATACCCAGGCCATAGTTGTATACCATAGGAACCTAGGAATAAAGTGGAACATGAACGACTAGTTGACTTAGGTCTCACTATTGCCTCCATGTCGTCCATGCTCAGATGAGGTACAAATGAGGGGCTATCATTTTCACGTAGGTGATACGGCAATAGTTTTTCAGGAGTACCCTCGATTCTGAGTTACCACGACCTTACCCTGACCTAGTTTTCACCCGTGAGTGGGGAGGGAATTATTAACACAGGTACATATGTTGACTATGTTCAGATGGTTACTCATGTTCAGATGGTGACTATATTCAGACGGTGACTATTGGTTCTAATGGCTATGTTCTGGATTTCTGTTGATGACTTTATGCAAATGCTATATTCTGTTGGTGACCGTATGGTTCTCATATTTATTTTCTGAGTTCCTAACTTGTTTACCTGGAGATTCATTCGAGCCTTCGATCTTGGTATTCCCAGCATGTCCAGAAAAGGCTTAACAGTATCCGATGTTCCAGAAGCCTTGATCCCGTACAATGGGAGATCTACATGGTGCTTGGTTCTTATATATATGGAAGCTATGCCAGACCTTTGACTTGATGATATTCATATAATTCCTAAAAGTGCAACAATTATGTTCTGGAATGATGGAACCTTGATCCCATTTGACCCCATGCCTTTGCATACATAACATGGTTAACCACATGCTTAACATACATGTTCAATTATTTACAAGGAATCATATTTGCAAGCCTTGTGTTGAACCTTGTGATACGATGGCTAGAACCGGGACTGTTTTTAGGAATGCTGGTTTGCATTTTGCGTTTTTGTTTGCAAAATGTCGCGGTAAGCAAGAGTCGCCATCGACTTTTATTTTATCCAACAAGGAAAGGAAAAAAGCATAGAAAAATTCCTTTTTCGAGATTTTCTGAGTACGGGGGGTAGATTATAGAAAGAGAAGGTATTAACACCCTTTCTTTCCGTGGTTTTCCACGGGCTCTTAGGTACTTGCTCATCATTTTCAAAATTGCTTCTGTGTTTGTGTGATTTGAAAAGCTTTTGTCTTGACTTCAATTTAACCCTTGCTTCTGTCTTCAAGAGTGTTACGAAGTGTTTTTTGAAAACTTTGTTTGAAAAGGAGTGTAAGTGTGAAAAAGTTTGTTTTGATTGAACAAGTACTTAAGAACTAATCTACCTACTCAAAAAAAGAATTGTTCTATGTTTGTTTCCTTTAGACAACGCTATCCCACTATTAGTGAGTAGGTAGCACCGTCGTTGGAGTTTTGAGAGTCAATTCGAAAGGGACGTACGGTCACTAAAGCAATGTTAGGACATCTTAGTAATAACCTTAATGTCTTAGATCAATTATTCGAGGCAACAATTCCGAGGCAACCATTCTGAGGAAAGCATTCCGAGGCAACTTTTCCGAGCGGGACTTTGATCTTTGTTTAGACAAGAGAGCGACCACTAAAATATCATATACCTAATGACTGTTTACCGAAGGCAACCGAAGTGAGAGTGTACCCTAGGAGTGCACATGTGCGAGTGATTCAATTTCAAATTATTATCTTTGCACATTTTAGGGTTAGCTAACTGTTTTAAAGTTAATCATACATTCTTGTCATGCAACCCTAATTCATACATCTAATCGTTAATATTTTGCGGAAGTTAAAGTGCGGAAATTAAAGCTAAGCTATTACAAGGCTTCAGTATTTACATAGCCAAAAAAAAACCCTTGAAAAAAAAATGATAAATGAAAGTAAAAAGGTCCTAATTAAGCTATTACAACTTGTGAGCAATTACATCCATATGAAAAATAAAATAATAAAGCGCGCACGAGGAAATTAAGATCGGGAGAGAACTAGGGTTTTGACCCCTTCTAACCTAGTCGAAAGAAAAATTGTTTTTGTTGTTTTTTAATTATTTTTAAGAAAAGAATTGGGTTTTTTAAATTAAATACAAAATAATTAGTAATTAAATTAATTAAAGAAAATAATTAAATGGCCTATTTTTGTGTTTTGTTATTTTAAGAAAAAAAATAAAATAGAATTAAATTTAGACAAAACCCTAATTTCTAATTGTTTTTAATTTATTTACAAAAAAGAATTTAAATTACCCTAGAAGTTAAATAAAATAATAAAATTAATTAATTTATATAAAAAAAATAAATACCCTAATTCTAATTGAGTGAAAAATATTTTTTTGTGATTTTTTGAATAAAAGAATATTAAATTTGTTAGTAACATAAATAAATAAATTAAATAAAACAAAATATAAAAAGAAAAGATAAAGAGATATTGGGCCTGGTTGTGAGTGATTTGGGAGGTGCATACAGCAAGTCCTGGGCCCAAAAATCTGAGGTCCATGCTTTGCATTGACTAGGTCCTATGATGGTCCTTCAATGATGGCCTTCAGATCTAGATGGTTGGTGATCTGATGGTTAGGAGATGATGCCCCATGGTGGCCTTCGTGTCTTGTGGAACATTAGATCTGTAGAGAAAAATCCAGAAAAATGCAAATGTTGGAGGCAGGGGTCGAACCCCTGACCTCAAGCTCCCCAATGCCTTATCGCTTGCCTGGACACCACTGGGCCAATTGATTCAGTTGATTATTAAATGAAACAAAAATAACAAAAGGAACAAAATAACGTTAGCTGTAAACACGCGCATGAATTAAAATGCACGAATGGGATGGAGGCACGTATGTCATCTTCCTCCTTGCACCGTTGGTAAAAGTTACAGACTTTTACCTACGGCACTATGTCCATAGCTACAGGTCCTGCAATTCTCAAAATCCAATACAAGCATAATAAATAAAAACTAAGGCCATGGATATATTCGTCTGGACCTGCTGGGCACGATGGTGCCCCTTTCATGGCCCAATTTCACCTGTACACAAAGATACCAAATCGAAGCCACAAACCCTAACAATGGTGAAATCTCATACAGTCCAAAAAAATGCAATTAAACGTGCTAGATAGCTTGCAAATGTGATGGTGAACAAGAATATACCATTATTTCATGCTATAGATGCCAGAATTATGAAAATTGATTTAAAAAATACATCAAAGTCGTGGCTGACTTACAGTGAGTTTCAGGGCCTGAAAGTGCTTGTTCTTGATTGGTTTCGCTTGCTTGTGATCCCAGGAAGTGACTGGGATGGCTAGGAGGTCTTGAGGATGCCTGGAAATATGAAATCGTGTCTGCACTTTTTCTTTGATTTTTCAAGTTTGGTTCCTGTTCTTGCGCCTCTCTCTCGCTTCGTTTTAGGTCTGCAAATGCTCAATATATATCAAGGATTGGATTAGGGTTGAAAACCTGATCTCAATCTTCTTCCATCATTGCTTTTGATTCGGATTTGATTCCTTTGAATATCTTTCCAAAAATAGCCAAAACCAATCTTTTCATGCACATAAAGGCCTTGCACGAATTCAATCTCTTGCTAGCTGGATATAGGACATGAAACATGTACAAAATCTTGAGATTTCAATGTTTTGGATTTTTCCATGATTTGTTTTGATTAAAATTGATTTAATTCAAATAAAAATCAAAATAAATAATAAAAACAAGATAATTACAAGTGGCAAGAGCTAGGGCTCGTGGACCATGCTACTAACTCAAAATAAGTGCAAAAGATTGGGCCCATTTGGCAAAAATTGCAATTTGAGGCATAGTTTACTTTTGACAATTTTGCAAAAAGGGTCAACTTCACTAATACATAACTTCCTAAATTTTGAATCTTTGAAGGTGTTAATGGACTTTTTAGAAAGCTTGAGATGTCCTATAAGCAACAATTTTGGTCTCATATAAATTTGGTATTCCATGTTCATGTATGAAGCTTTGACAAAAAAGGTGTTTTTGTTGACTTTTCAAAATGACCTATAATGTCAAAATTCATAACTTCTTGTGAGTTCATATTTTGAACTTGTGAAATAAAAATGGATTGTATAGAATTGCATCCTCTTCAAAATGAGCTTTGGATGGGTCATTTCTCATAAATTATGAGAAAGTTATGCTTGGTCAAAGTTGAGTTGACTTTTCCTGCAAAACCCTAATTTAGCAACTTTTGAGTCTTGATGAATTATGAGCAATCCATGATAAATCATGATCAACCCTTGATAAAATGATGAAATATACTTCAAAATGAGGTTGTTTACCAAAAATCTTGAAGTTTGACTGTATGTAGGCCACAATTGACTTTTTCCCTAGCACAATCGATTTTCAGGCCTTTGAGCAATTGACTGAGCAAATTTCCTCTGCAAGGCTTGAAACTTGACATGGATGATCTTGAGAACATATTAGGACAATGGTGAGAATTTGGGATCCCTTAGGCTCAAGTATCTTGATGCAATATGAAACCCTAATTTGAGGTAGACTGCCTTAGGAGAGAGCTTGCATGGCCAACCCTTGGACTTCCTTGAGCACCTTGAGGATCTTTCTTGAAATGTTTTGAGAAATATGGGAGGGCAAATTTTGGGGTACAACAAAGCTTTCCATCTTTTACTTGCGTAAAATCAAAATCAAAACATGTAAATCCCTTGGAAATGACAGAACATGACATGGCATTCATTCATGCACCCCATGCATATTCATGCATTCATAACAAGTACTCGAAGATTGAGGATTCATACTCATACCATGTGTTCTCCCTAGAGGTTCAACTTGTTTCTTGCTGCACTTGTTCAGGGATCAGTTATGGAATAACTTCGTGTGGTATACATGCAAGCTTCGACCCGTGGTCAGAAATCTCTTCAAACAAGAAGATAATTGATTGAAGACTCAGATGAGCCAGGTCATGAAAGCTCTGATAATGATGTCAACAATCTTGCACTTGTTTCTGCAGTAGGTCCTCTCTCCTCCTCATCTTTTGGGAATTACTTTCAACCATAGAGTGCTACATAATCTTGAGTTCTTAGAGCATCTTATCAGCAGATGGTTCCCATATACTATGGGATCTATATTAGTGCTTCATTCATGATACTAATGTCAGATGTGGTTGCTACACCGGGGCATCATAGTATCCAATCAGGGGCGCTCCCCACAACTTTGCGTTCCCTGATCTGTTCAACAGCAGTCAATCTTCATTCCCCTAGTGAATTCAAAAAAATATTTTAAGCCAAAACAAAATAAGCCTGATGAGCATGTTGATGCGATCCCAATGCATTAAATCCTATTATTTCCCAACTCTGATCTTTGGGGTCTTCTTCCAACATCTCTTCTGATTGTGATACACATGCTAGATGTATCCCCTATTCTGGGGCACTCGGTTTTGATATCGAAGACTGTAAAGGGGTTGAAGTATAAAGCCCAACACATGTATGGCGTCTCTTTCAAAGGTCCAATTCCTATTTGGCCAATTTTGTACCCCAAAATTTGCCCTCCCATATTCCTCAAGATTGATCAAGAATCATCTTCAAATGGTTCAAGATTTCTCAAGGGGTTGCACAGTCAAACCTCCTCCTAAGCCAGTCAAAATTAGGGTTTTGTTTCTCTCAAGGAAGTTGAGGTTTTCAATGGCTCAATCAAGTCCCATATGCCTATATACATTGTCAAGCATCTACATGTCAAGTCTCAAGACTCACAGGGTCCAATTGCATAGTCAAAAGCCCTATTTGGTTCACAATCAACTGCAGGGGCAAAATGGTCATTTTACAGTCAAAAGTCAAAATTTTTGGTCAACATCTTATTTTGAGCACACAATCATCATTTGATCAAATCTTGATCATGATTCCTCAAGCATGGCTCAAAAATCATCAAGGATGCAAAAGTTTCTATTTTGGGACAGTTGAAAAGTCAACTGTAACTTGACCAAAGCATAACTTTTTCATGGTTCATCAGAAAAATCCCATCCAATGCTCATTTTGAAGGGGATGACATTTAATACAACTCATCTTCACATTCCAAGTCCAAGAAATGCTCTCACAAAATGTTATCAATTTCTACATTATAGGTCAATTTCAAAAGTCAAAAAAAAGGCATTTTAAGTCAAAGACCATAACTTGATATTGGTAAATCCAAATGACAAGGAACCAAAGGCATTGGTTAGAGGACTTCAAGACCTTTCCAAAATGTCAAAGAACATGTTCATAGGATCAAAATTGAGCAAGATATGCATTGGAGAAGTTGGGAAATTTTTGGGAATTTGCAAAAGTCAACTTTGCCTAAAACACCTTGTTTTTGCTAATGGGCCTCAAATTTCTTCTTGAATCTTTACCCAAAGCATATGCACGACCCATCAAGCCTATTTGAGCTTATTTTCTTATTTTTATTAATTAATTGAATTTTTTATTAATATTAATTCATTTAATTGATTTAAAATGTAGGAAAATATGAAGATATGGTTTTCAAACCTTTCCATGAAGCAAATATGACCAATATGAGCTGGAGATTTCTGTGCCAATCAAAGAGACAAGAACATCCAATTTTGGCAAGTTTTCTCAATCAAAAAGGTTGAAAAAGATTTGATTGAAATCAAATATTGAAAACATGAATTCCATGGATTCTTGGCCAAGATTGTAACCTAAAACCATTATACTATATATGCTAAAGCTAACCCTAATGTTGTTAACGTGAGAATTGCTGCAAAACACCATAAACCAATTCCAAAAATTCAAGAAAAATTTGAAAACTGAATTCCACGTTCTAGCACAATTCAAAGCCTTAGAACGATTCAAACACATTGCTAGGCTTCCCAGGAACGATTTGCAATCAGAACCAAGCTTCATAGCTCAAGAAACACGCCATAACAGTTTCACGGTTTGAATAACTTTTCCATAATCGTAACTCATGATTTGTGCATCATTAACATGTTCTAACCCTTGTTTTGCATTGCTTGAGTTCATACAAAGCTTTTGGCATAGGTTAATTGGACTGAAATGCCCTGAAATGGAAATCACCATTAATGGATTCTAGGGTTTCCAAGCTTCAAAATTAGGGGTTTCTTACTGAGGAAAAATTGGACCTTCTTACGCATATGGTTGAATTCGTCAAGGCCAGACGAATCAAACCCAACCCTCGCGTCCTATTTATATAACTCGTACATCTAATCGCTATTTTTTTCATTTGTAGTTTGTGGGGGTTAAAAGCCCCCGTTATTTGCTTTGTTTTTTTGCAGGTGAACGAAGAAGACGGTGAGCTGGCAATGAGCAATTGGTTCGTTCAAATATAATGGCGCGCGCTTTCATAAATTCCAGCATGTTGATTGATTATTAATATTATATTTTTTTAGCATTATACATACAAACGCGTGCAGGTTGGCTCAGTGGTTGGTGATCTGGCTGTGAATCATTGGGACCTGGGTTCGATTCCCAGGTCCCCCAAACCTTTGTTTCTATTTTGTTTAACGTGATTACATGCAGCTTCCTAAACGTGTTCCACCATGCATCCCACGTATCAGCCAACCATGTGTCTCCTAACACAAATCCAATGGCTAAAAGGGAAGGAACACCATGTTCCTCAGTCAACGTGCACGTGGACAATTCCAGAAGTCAACAGGCTTGAGTGCTATTGGGCCTATGTTTCCAGAACAACACCTCCATCTAGGCCAGCATACCCCCCTGGTTCTTTCATATTTTCTTTTGTTTTCTTTTTCTTTTTTATTTCCTTTTAACTAATTATTTTTATTAACTCTTATTAATTATTATTATTAATTCATAAATTAATTAATTTTCATATTAAATTCAGAAACTTAAAATATTAAATACTTTTATTATTTACTATTTTCACTACTAATTATTTTTGTAAATAAACATTAACATTAATTAATTTAGTTGTTTAATTAGGACTATTTTAATCTTTTTTCATACTAAATAAAATAAACTTAGAATTAGGGTTCTCTTGACTTTTAATTTCTTTTTATGTTTATTTTCATTAAAACCTAAAAAACATAAAAAAGCATTTTTTTCTTTTAATTAAAAAATTAATTAGTTATTAGGTTTAATATTTAATTTAATTGCAAAAAAGGACAATTTTCATTCTCTTCTCAAAAAGGGTCAAAACCCTAAGGATGTCCCGATTCAATTCTTTCGCGCTTTAATTTATTTTAATCATATTGATGTAACTGTTTCCGAGGATGTAATAGTTAATTATATTTTACCGCTTTCTTTTACTTTCCGCATTTATTTCCAAACGGGTTATGTTTTTGGCGATGTATAGACCCGCGCCTTGTAATAGTGTAGATTTACCTTTCCGCAATTTATTTTCCGCACTCTTAACTGTTAATATGCATGAAAGACTTGTATGACAAATAAAAACAATCCGTAGCTCACAAATGCATGTTCAAAGATAAACATTAACTGAAAAACAACACACATGCACATGCCACTCTTAGGGTACGCCTCACTGGTTGCCTCGATGTGGTCGTCAAGTATAGGGTGTTTTAGAGGTCGCCCTCCTGTCTAAGATCCAGTTGCCTCGAAACGGTTGCCTCGGATAAAAAGGATCTAGGACATTAGGGTTACCGCTAAGGCGTCCTACTATTGCTTCAGTGACCACACATGTCCCTTATAATCGAATTGACCCGAATACCTCCAACGACGGTGCTACCTACTTCTCAATAGTGGGATAGTACTATCTAAAGGACTCTTGCACAGCCTAATTCCTTAGAGTAGGTAGATTTCTCATAGGTACTTGCTCTCTCAAACAAACAAAACAACTTTTCGCACTGACACTTTCAAAAAGTTTTCAAACAAATTTTTCATACACTCTTGAGGACAGATACAAGAGTTACTTAGAAATTTTTCAAACGAAACTTTTTCAAAACACACGCACACTTGAAAAGCAAACAAATTTTGAAAACATAAGAGAAAGTACATAAGAGCCCGTGGATAGCCACTGATAGAAAGGGTGCTAACACCTTCCCTTTCTATAAATCTACCTCCCGAACCGAGAAACATTCTCGAAAAGGAATTTTGCTGTGCTTTTGTCCTTTCCATGTTGGAGAACATAAAAGACGGTGGCGACTCTTGCTTACCGCGACATTTCGCGAACCAGCTAAAAAACAGTCAGTTCTATTTCCACCGATCACAGAACTGGCGACTCTGCTGGGGAAATCTATAAAAAGTGAGGTGTACCTTAGGATTAGATCATACTTATGTTTTCAATTGCTTGCTTTGATTTCTTTATATTTGTGGGCATTGCATCGGAGTTTCATAGATCCTAACCCGGATCTGGGGAATACCCTTTTAGGTAGCATAAGCTGTGAGGGACCCGTCCGGCATAGACCGACACGGGTGAAGCAGTGGCTACATTGGTGTGGCACCTTGGTCTGTACCGATATCCCTTGTGTTGCAACGAGGAGAATATGGGTCTTCTGAGGAGTCATTAAGCACCAACCGACCTTAGAACCCTAAATTGACCCAACTTGGCCATAGAACAGTAGCAGTATGCTACACTCATTGAGGCTAAACTCTCGCGATGGTTCTGGCCGCAAGAAAAGATTGCGATGCTGGAGTTATGACCGATCGAGGGTAGTCGATGATATTGAGATCCTCTAGAACCCGATTACTTTTGATAGGACAGGTCTTAACCAACGAAACTGAAAGAGGGTAGTACCTGAACTTCATGCTGGCCTAAACTCTAAGGGCTGTCTTGTGTGACTTGTGTGCCTTATCAATTTTGCCTTTGTGAATACTTGTGGTGTGCTTTATCATAACATCATACCATCATACCATTGCATGCATCCTGCATAAGGACTGACCCATTTCAAAGACAAGAGGGTTTCATCTTTGCTCTGTTTTGTAGGACATTATGATGCCCATGCGAAGGAACACTATCCGGCTCAACTTTGTTCACCCACCTGATTTGCTTAAAGAATTGGTTGACAGAATTCCAAATACTACTTCCTTCATCCAGAGGCATGGTTCTCTTCTCGGTTTAGTCACTTCAAAGTGGGACCAACAACTGATGAGTGTCCTAACACAGTTTTATGATCCTCTATACCATTGCTTCACCTTTCAAGACTTCCAGCTGGTCCCTACCCTAGAAGAATTCTCTGATTTGCTTGGTATCCCTGTTCTGGAACAGACTCCTTTCACTGGTTGGGAAAAGACTCTTAGGCTTGAGGAGATTGCTGCAGCCCTTCCCTTGACCAACAAAGAGGTAATGGATAACTGGGTGACTAGAAGAGGAGTTAAGGGCTTTTTGGCTAAGTTTCTGATTGGTAAAGCTAACAGTTTCTGGAATGACTTAGACTTCAGGGCGTACGAAGACATTCTGGCTCTCTTAATCTATGGTTTGGTACTGTTTCCGAATCCTGATAACTTCGTCAATGTCAATTCCATAAGGATCTTCATGTCTCGGAATCCTGTACCCACTCTCTTGGGTGATATCCTGCAACAACTCTATGCTCGTACTGCCCGAAGACGGGGAACTCTGTGGTGTTGTGCTCCTTTGTTAGTGAGGTGGTTTATTTCGCACCTCCCTAAGTTCATGCTGAAGAACAAAGAAGGAAGGGGCTGGGCTCATAGGTTAATGTCTCTCACTGATAGTGACATCACTTGGACTCTCAGAGGCTTGGATAAGGTAGCTGTTATTGATTGTTGCGGAGAGTATCCTAATGTTCCTTTGATCGGTACTCAGGGCGGAATCTCTTATAATCCATGTCTAGCTCTCCGTCAGTTTGGAAGAGCCAGAAGAGCAGGGCCTCATGAGATGTTGGTACCTCACATCAGTTTTGAGTTTCAGGTAGACAGTGACGAGCTGCGTCGTAGATTCATCCGGGCTTGGGACAGAATCCACAAAGCTGATCCACATAAGTTGAGACCGAAGACTTCTCTACCTATGGAACCCTACTACAGATGGGTCCGCATCCGTGCTCAGAAGTTAGGTATGCCATACGAAGCTGTCAGACCTATCATTCTGGAGTTTCCTGACAGAGACGGGGTTCCTCCAACTGTACTCCCTCCTCAGATACCCACTGATGTTGATACATTAAAGAGATCTTGGGCGCAACTACAGGAAGAACGGGATTCTTATCGGGAAAAGTTCAATGAACAAGAACAGAAAATCCAGAAGCTGACTAAGCAATTGGAGAACGAACGAACCCTGAATGACTATATTCGCTCTGAGAAGAGGAGGCCATGGGAGCACTGATGAGCCTTGGATGTTTCTTTTGCAGCTTTCATTTCCTTTTCAGTATTTTCATTTATGTAACGCCTAAGGGCAATTTCTTGAACAATTTAAAGTTTGAATCTAATAAAGTGTGTTTCCTTTTTATCTACAAAGTTGAATCCCGATTGTCTTTGAAAACATAAATCATACGCATTCCATTCATCATATGCATAACAAGTACTCTTTTCTACAGGTTGCTTAATCTTCTTCGCTGTTTATTTCAGCAATCATCATGAATCCTGAATCATCCAACGAACAAGCTATCAAGGCCCTCCAGGCCCAGAACGCCCAGTTTCAAGAGTTGGTCATGAGCTTAGCCCAGGGTCAACAGGAGTTGAAGACCTTGCTTTTGAAGAAGAAGAAGAGGACTGTGCTGTTTAACACTGGACGGAGGTTTGGGAATACACTGCATAATGAGGCTGATCAGGCTACTTCTTCCGTAGGAAAAGACAGTCCCCAAGGGGGAAGGGTTCCTAGTCCCGTGGTCTCCGACAACGAGATAGATTTCAATGATGAACAGTACCCTCCTGCTGAGGACAGGTACAAACAATTGGAGGACCGTCTGAGTGCTATGGAGATTCAGCATGTGCCCGGGTTGGATTTTGGCGATCTAGGTTTATCTTCTGGGATGGTGATCCCACACAAGTTCAAGGCACCTTCTTTTGCGAAGTATGACGGAGCTTCCTGCCCTAAGCTGCATCTCAGATCATATGTGAGGAAGATCCAACCTTACACTGCAGACAAGAATCTATGGATCCATTTCTTCCAGGATAGTCTTTTTGGGACTCAATTCGAATGGTTCTATCAGCTGGATGGAACCAGTATTCGTAACTGGGAGGACTTGGCTACTGCATTTTATAAGCAGTATCAGTATAATGCCGACCTCGCTCCTACACGTACCCAACTCCAGGGTATGTCGCTAGGGACGGGAGAAGGTTTTAAGGAGTACGCGCAAAAGTGGATAGACCTGGCTGGAAGGGTGCAACCACCGTTGACTGACCGTGAACTCGTGGACATGTTCTTGGGGACCCTGTCTGGTCCATTCTTTAACCACCTGATTGGTAATTCTTCTGCTGGGTTTACAGATCTGATCTTAACTGGTGAGAGGATAGAAGCGGGTATTAAGTCGGGGAAGATACATAAAGGTGCCTCCTCGAGCTCTGAAAAGAAGCCTTTCAAGAAGGAAGCTAGCGCTGTTTATGGGTCAAGGAGACAAAATAAACCGGAACGCCGCCAAGCTGTCAACGCGGTGGTAATTTCAAAGCCTGCTGCTGCTCCTCAGCAATACAACCAGCCAAGAGGTGAGAGGCCCAAAAGGCAGTACACTCGGCTCAGCATGACCCTGTCTCAGATATTGCCGCAACTGCTGTCGACCAATCTGGTAACTGTCAAAGAAGCCCCGAAGGTAGTGAACACCACATCTCCGAAGTATAACCCCAACGCCCACTGTGCTTATCACTCTGACAGCCCGGGGCATTCTACTGATGATTGTTGGGCTCTAAGGAATAAGGTTCAGGACCTTATTGATGCTAAAGAAATACAGTTCGAGGCGCTCGAAAGGCCCAATGTTGTGACTGCTCCCATGCCCCAGCATGGAGTGAATGCTGTGGAAGAAGACCTGTATGTAGCCTCCGTGGATGAGATTGTTACTCCGTTGCTGACTATCAAAAGGAATATGTTGCTAGCCGGTTTATTTCCGGGATGTAGTAAAGGTTGCCTTCTATGTTCTGTTTCACCTACTGGTTGTCCTTTGTTGAAATCAGGTATCCAAAACCTGATGGATAACAAAGAGATCTTGTTCGAGAAGATTGATGTTCCTGTTGTCCCTACCAAAGAAGTTTCTATTGTCACTATTTTTAACAACCCTCCTAAGGCTCCCTCAAAGAAGCCTGTCAAAATCATGTCTACTCAGAAGGTTGCACCTATCATCATCACTGTTCCGGGGCCCCTCCCCTATACGTCCGACAAAGCTGTCCCTTGGCACTATGGGGCATATGTTTATGTGCTTGGAGTAAAACAAGAGTTTAATACTAGTACTGGTGTCAGCAACATCACCGGGCCTGCCAAGGTTACTCGTAGTGGTAGGCTCTTTTCACCAGATATTGCACCTCCAGCCATTCAGAGACCTCTTGTCATCACACCTGCCAGTGTGCCCACTTCCTTGCCTGACCAAGTTCCTGTTTCTACCCCTGCTGCCGAGTCATCTGACGCTCGGGGAAAAGGGATTGCTACTGATGTGCCTACCCAGATGGAGGCACCGAAGACCGTCAATGTTGAAGCTTCCAAGCAAGAGATGGAAGAGATTCTCAAAATTATCAAGAAGAGTGATTTAAATGTAGTTGAGCAGCTGGGGCACACCCCCTCATAGATATCTATGCTATCACTGTTGTTGTGTCCAGAGGCCCATGCCAAGGCCCTGGTTTCCTTCCTGAAGACGGCCCATGTGCCACAAGAAACGTCTGCCGATCAGTTTACCGATTGTGTGGCCAATTTGACTGCTGATAATGGGTTGGGTTTCTCTGACGCTGATCTGACTACCAAAGGAAAGAACCATAACGACGCCATGCATGTCTCCATTGAATGCAGGGGCACTACTCTTGCCCATGTGCTGGTAGACACCGGTTCTTCGTTGAACTTATTATCCAAGAAAGCTCTAGAGAGGTTGGATTGTGAGGGTTTAGAGCTCAAGCCTAGTAACATTGTTGTCCGGGCCTTTGACGGGTCCAAGAGGATGGTACATGGTGAAGTTGACATTCCAATCAGGGTTGGTTCGCAGGTCTTTGATTCAACATTCTATGTGATGGACATCCGACCATCCTATTCTTGTTTGCTGGGTCGTCCATGGATCCACAAGGCTGGAGCTGTGACCTCCACACTACATCAGAAGCTGAAGTACCCGGCCAAAGGGAAGATTGTGACAGTTCAGGGGGAGGAAGAATATATGGTCAGCCACCTCAACTCGTTCCGGTACATAGAGATGGATGTGGAGTTCATAGAGACCCCCTTTCAACATTTTGAAGAGGTCCCTCAGACATTGGCAGCAGCAGAGACCGTGATTGATGATTCTCCTTTGAAGATGGCTTCCTAGAAGGATGCCCGAGCTGTGGTTGAGAAGGGTGAGTGTGCAAACTGGGGCCGACTTCCTGATTTCACTCCGAAGACTGACAAATTTGGTTTGGGTTTCACGGCAGAAGCTCAGAGGGCTGTGCGTAAGGCAAGGATTGGAAGACCTCCCGTGTTCATCACTAACCCGGGAGTAAATGCTATTGAAGACGATGCGGAGGAATCTGAATTCAACAGCTGGATCTACCCAACGACCAACGGTGGACCAAGCAACTGGACTGCTAAAGACTACATACCTATTACTTTTGTCACTCAGTAATGAACTCCTTTGTTTTGGATTTGTAACGAACAATAATTTGAAACTTTATGGCTCGGTGTCTTACCCGGGGCACCGTGGCTTCATTTGTGAGGGCTTATTATTTGTCATTTTCATATATCATGAATAAAAGCATTGGACGTTTTTCGCATTTCAAATCTTGCGCTCCCTTTATTTCTTTATTATATATATTGCAAAATAGCTATATTTACACACACTCACCTATACATGTTCCAATCCACTTTGGATCTCACTGGTAACGACTCTGCTACTGCCAGTTATGACTTCGAAAATCCGATCAACTTAGCCGAGGATGAAGGTGAAGATGATTGTGAAGTGCCAGGTGAGCTTGCAAGACTACTACTCCAGGAGGAGAGGGCCATTCAGCCACATGAAGAGCCAGTGGAAACGGTAAATCTGGGTACTGAGACAGACAGAAAGGAAGTCAAGATTGGTGCCAATCTGGAGCTCAGTATGAAACAACGGTTGATTCAGATGCTGCATGACTATGTGGAAATCTTTGTCTGGTCTTACGAAGACATGCCTGGGTTGGATACCGACATTGTGGTTCATCACTTGCCTACCAAGGAAGACTGCCCTCCGGTTAAACAGAAGGTCCGCCGTATGCGTCCAGAAATGTCTGAGAAAATCAAAGCTGAGGTTATGAAACAATTTGATGTCGGGTTTCTAGCAGTGACTTCTTACCCTCAGTGGGTTGCCAACGTGGTCCCGGTGCCAAAGAAAGATGGTAAGGTCAGAATGTGTGTTGACTACGGGGATTTGAACAGGGCGAGCCCCAAGGATGACTTCCCTCTGCCTCATATCGACGTTCTGGTTGACAACACTGCTCAGCATAAAGTATTCTCTTTCATGGACGGCTTCTCCGATTATAATCAGATCAAGATGGCTCCTGAAGACATGGAGAAGACCACTTTTATTACTCAGTGGGGCACCTTTTGCTACAAGGTCATGCCATTTGGGTTGAAAAATGCTGGGGCAATCTACCAACGTGCCATGGTTGCTTTGTTTCATGACATGATCCATCACGAGATCGAGGTGTATGTCAATGATATGATTGCAAGGTCCCAAACCGAGGAGGAACACCTTGACCATCTACAGAAGCTGTTTGACCATCTGAAGTTGTACAAGGTGAGGTTGAACCCAAACAAGTGCACCTTCGGGGTGAGGTCTGGAAAACTACTAGGTTTCGTCGTGAGCGACAAAGGTATTCAAGTGGACCCTGCCAAGGTGAAAGCCATACAAGAGATGCCAATTCCAAAGATAGAGAAAGAAGTCAGAGGCTTTCTAGGACGACTGAATTACATTGCCCGATTCATCTCACATCTAACTGCTACCTGTGAACCAATCTTCAAGTTGCTGAAGAAAGATCAAGTAGTACATTGGAACAATGAATGTCAGGCCGCTTTCGACAGAATCAAATAGTATTCTTATGCCACCGGTTGAAGGGAGACCTCTAATCTTATACTTGACAGTATTGGACAACTCAATGGGGTGTGTGCTGGGGCAGCATGACGAGTCTGGCCGAAAAGAGCACGCCATTTATTACCTTAGCAAAAATTTTACCGACTGTGAGACCCGATACTCACTGCTCGAGAAAACTTGCTGCACTTTGGTATGGGCTGCTCGCCGGCTGAGACAGTATATGTTGACTCACACTACTCTGTTGATTTCAAAAATGGATCCAATAAAGTATATCTTTGAAAAGCCTGCCTTGTCCGGGAGAATAGCAAGATGGCAGATGATCTTGATGAAATACGACATCCAATACATGACTCAGAAAGCAATCAAGGGAAATGTGTTGGCAGACCATTTGGCACACCAGGCAGTGGACGACTACCAATCTATGAACTTTGAGTTTCCATACGAGAACATCATGGTAGTGACTGATTGTGAAGTACCTGGACCAGATGAAGGACCTGAGGAAGGATCCCGATGGTCTATGCACTTTGACGGAGCCTCAAACGCTTTGGGCAATGGTATTGGCACTGTGATCATATCCCCTAAAGGCACTCATACTCCACTCACTGCCCGACTATGTTTCAACTGCACTAACAACATGGCAGAGTATAAAGCATGTATCATGGGTCTTCAAGCTGCAATTGACTTAAGGATTAATTTTCTGAGTGTCTTCGGAGATTCTGCTCTCGTGATCAGCCAGATCAAAGGCGAGTGGGATACGAAACATCGAAATCTTATTCCTTACATGGAGTACGTATTGACATTGATCCCCCATTTCGAGGAGATAACTTTTGAACACTTCCCAAGAGAGGAGAATCAGTTGGCGGACGCGCTAGCTACAATGTCTTCTATGTTCAAAGTCAAATGGGACAACGAGGCTCCCCGGATCATTATATGGAAATTGGACGAACCTGCACATTACTGTGATCTTGAGGATGAAGAGGTAATTGAAAAACCTTGGTATCATGAAGTGAAGAGGTACTTGGAAGCTCAAGAATACCCCGAGGGTGCATCTGTCAACGACAAAAAGTTCCTGAGAAGGTTCGCTGCAAAGTTCTTCCTCAGCAATGGCATTCTGTACAAGCGAAACCATGATTCGACCTTACTGCGTTGTGTGGATAAGACTGAAGCAGAAAGGATCATGGCAGAGCTGCATGAGGGTACCTTCGGAACACATTCCAGTGGGCATACCATGGCAAAGAAGATCCTTCGGGCAGGATATTTCTGGTCCACAATGGAAGCCGACTGTTACCAATATTCTCGGACATGTCACAAGTGCCAGATTTATGCAGATAAGGTGCACATTCCTCCAGTACCTCTGAACGTCTTGACAACACCTTGGCCTTTTGCAATGTGGGGCATTGATATGATCGGCGAGATCAGACCTACGACATCCAACGGGCATCGCTTCATCCTGGTAGCGATTGATTACTTTACAAAGTGGGTTGAAGCAGCTTCCTACGCTACGGTAACCAAGAACGTCGTGGCACGGTTCATTCGGCACAACCTGATCTGTCGATACGGTATCCCGGAAAGGATCATTACGGACAATGGTACCAATCTTAACGGCAAGATAATCACTGAGCTCTGTGAGCAATTCAAAATACAGCATCACAACTCTTCTCCCTACCGGCCGAAGATGAATGGGGCTGTCGAAGCGGCAAATAAGAATATCAAGAAGATTGTGCAGAAGATGACAGTGACCTATAAAGATTGGCACGAGATGTTACCGTTTGCTCTTCATGGGTACCGTACCTCAGCACGAACGTCAACAGGGGCAACTCCCTTTTCCTTGGTCTATGGCATGGAGGCAGTCTTGCCTATTGAAGTCCAGATACCCTCTCTCCGGATAATGAAGGATGCGGGTTTGAGCGAAGATGACTGGACCCAGACTCGGCTTGGTCAATTAAACCTGATTGATGAAAAGAGACTCACTGCTATTTGTCATGGTCAAACGTACCAAAAACAGATGATCAGGGCATTTAACAAGAAAATCAGACGACAAGAGTATCAAGTCGGAGACCTGGTAATCAGGCGCATCATTCTTCCTCAAAGTGATCCCAGGGGAAAATGGACCCCCACGTACGAAGGGCCATTTGTGGTTAAGCATATCTTCTCAGGAGGAGCTATGATTATAACCACCATGGATGGTGACGACCTTCCTCACCCCGCCAATGCAGACATAGTAAAAAGATACTACGCATGAATAAAAGACCCGCTAGGTTGACACACCTAGGCAAAAATAAGGGCTTCCCGGCGAACCAAAAGGGTTCGGGCAAAAATAAGGGATGAAATGAAAAAATCTGTACACCCGGCAAGTCGAAAACCTGAAAAGGCGGCTTGGGCAAAAATGGGTATCCCGGTGGACTGAAAACCCGAAAGGGCAGTCCAGGCAAAAGTTAGGGATTGAAGCGTAATACTATGTCTCATTGGATCACCTTGCATCCAGACTTCGGCACCAACTATCAGGTTCAGACGGTATCGATCAATCAGCTTCATCTCCAACTAAGCAGCAAAGTGATGAGACGCTTGAAGACATAAAGGCGATATCAGAGTTGGAACCCAGTGGGATTATTTTTCACATAGCTGTTTTGTTTTCCTTTTCAAAATTGTATAAACTCTATGTCGTTCAGCGACGTTCTCTTACTAGGACGTCAACCTCTTGTACACAACGCCTATTTACAGGAAAATTTCAAAATCAATACAAATCCACTTTTCCAGACAAATTGCCAATTGTTTTTCCTTTATCTGTTTTGTTTTGCGAAGAACGTCCAATGTACATTTTTTATATATGAATTTGACACTAATTGCTAACTCATAAATACTTGCATACGAAACAAAGGATTAATTACAGGTGACATTAGAAGCAGGGGCAATAATGAGTTGTCTAAGCGATCTGGTTGCTCTGTCCACCAAGGTACCAAGGTAGGTTCGGCTGAAGAATATGACCAAGATACCTTCACTCTCCACAGAGTAAGACAGATTTCAGCAATACTCTCCTCAAGCTGAGTTGGTCTCCCATCAGCCCTGAAAAGGCACAGTATCTCCAGCAAGTCAGCGACACTCTCCCCAAGCAGAGTTAGCCTACTATCAGCCTTAGGGAAGTTGGGTATCCCCAGAAGATCTCAATATTCCCCAGCGGAGTATACAGATGTTCCTAAGCAAGCATCCCTGGCAGTCTTAATATAAGATTGTTCCCCGGTGGAATACCAGACACCCCAGTGGAGCCACTTCCCAGTACAGTCTAAAAGTTTCCTCAGGAGAGTTGAATCAATCTCCCCAGTAGATTCTGGAAGCTTATCCACAGTAGATTCTGAAACCTTGTCCCCTGCAGAGTAGGAAAGCATGTCCCCGGCTTTATTCAGAAGGTTATTCCCCACCAGAGCTTATAACTGGGTTATCCTCAGCTAATTACCATGGAAAGATCGTCCTCGGCGAAGTTCTTCCTATTCCCCAGCGAAGTTCATCAAATTCCCCAACAAACTTATCAACGGAATCCCCAGCGGAGTTATCATTAAAACCTCAGCGAAGTATCTCTTCCCACAGAGTAATTCCCCGCAGAGTAATCTCTTCGCCAAGTTTATTCCCCAACGGAGTCATCTTCTCCTACCAGTTTATTCTTGCAACCATCATCCCCAGCGGAAACGAAGAACTCCACTCTTCAACATCAGCCCGGGATTCAACTTCCCGGCATGCGTCAAGGATTTATTTTCCTAGACGAAAATACATCCATAGACATTTCACACATCCTGCTTACATACATGATAAAGTGTATACGACACTATCTCATTTATTTCGAGAACATCATGACATCATGCATTTCATACATCATGACATTGCATACAACTGATGTTTTGCCTTTTCAGGAAAAAGGTTAATCCAAAGATGATTACTATCAACTATCGCAATTCCAGATTCGATACCTGTATCTAGCCAGGGCATATCTGTGAGCGATTGATTGTAGATTCGATACCTGTATCTAGCCAGGGCATATCTGCATGAAGAGTTTAGAGATTCGACACCGGTATCCAGCCAGGGCATATTTGTAGACGACTAATTCCAGATTCGATTCCTGTATCCAGCCAGGGCATATCTGTGAGTGACTGATTGTAGATTCGATACCTGTATCCAGCCAGGGCATGTCTGCATGAGGAGTTTAGAGATTCGATACCTGTATCCAGCCAGGGCATATCTGTAGACGACTAATTCCAGATTCGATTCCTGTATCCAGCCAGGGCATATCTGTGAGTGACTGATTGTAGATTCGATACCTGTATCCAGCCAGGGCATGTCTGCATGAGGAGTTTAGAGATTCGATACATGTATCCAGCCAGGGCATATCTGTAGACGACTAATTCCAGATTCGATTCCTGTATCCAGCCAGAGCATATCTGTGAGTGACTGATTGTAGATTCGATACCTGTATCCAGTCAGGGCATGTCTGCATGAGGAGTTTAGAGATTCGATACCTGTATCCAGCCAAGGCATATTTGTAGACGAATAATTCCAGATTCGATTCCTATATCCAGCCAGGGCATATCTGTGAGTGACTGATTGTAGATTCGATACCTGTATCCAGCCAGGGGATGTCTGCATGAGGAGTTTAGAGATTCGATACCTGTATCCAGCCAGGGCATATCTGTAAACGACTAATTCCAGATTCGATTCCTGTACCCAGCCAGGGCATATCTGTGAGTGACTGATTGTAGATTCGATACCTGTATCTAGCCAGGGCATATCTTCATGAAGAGTTTAGAGATTCGATACCTGTATCCAGCCAGGGCATATCTATAGACGACTAATCCCAGATTCGATACCTGCATCTAGCCAGGGCATATCTGTGAGTGATTGATCGTAGATTCGACACCTATATCTAGCCAGGGAATATCTGCATGAAGAGTTTGAAGATCAACACCTGTAACAGGCCAGGAAATTATCTTTCTTTCTCAGGTACGCAAGTTCTCGCTAAGGAATCTCTTACGCGATCGACACTTCCAAATGGCATCTATAAGCCCATTCCCGACAAGGTTCTGTCACATCTCCAGATGGCATCTATAAGCCCATCCTCCTATCCACCATCTTTCCAAATGGCATCTGTGATCGGTGGATCTGGAACTGACTGTTTAACGCTGGTTTCGCGAAATGTCGCGGAAGAAAGAGTCGCCACCGTCTTTTATTTTCTCCAACATGGAAAGGACAAAAGCACAGAAAAATTCCTTATTGAGATTAGTTCTCGGTTCGGGAGGTAGATTTATAGAAAGGGAAGGTGTTTGCACCCTTTCTATCCATGGTTATCCATGGGCTCTTAGATACTTGCTCATTTGTGTTTTCAAAATTGTTTGTTTGCTTTTCAGAGTGAGTGGGTTTTGAAAAAGTTCCGTTTAAAATTTCAGTTCGACTCTTGTATCAGTCCTCAAGAGTGTTTGAAAAGTTGTTTTTGAAATCTTTTTGCAAAGTGTCGGTGTGAAAAGAAGTTTTTGATTTGTTTTGAATTAGAGCAAGTATCTACGAGTCATCTACCTACCCTAAGGAATTAGTCTGTGTAAATGTCCTTAAAGTAGTGCCATCCCACCATTGAGAGGTAGGTAGCACCACCATTGGAGGTGTTCAGGTCAATTCGAGGGTTCGGGACATTGTGGTCACCAGAGCAATAGGAAGACACCTTAGAAGCTACCCTCATGCCATGTTCATGGACATGAGGACTTACTAAAACGTCCTCTACTCGACGACCACATTTCGAGGGGCAAGGCAATAGTGAGACGTACCCTAGGGGTGGTGTGTGAACTGTGTGTCATTTTCAATTATGTTTATCTTGTCATGTATTGGTGATCTACGCTTTGCTTTTATTTTTGACATTCATTCTTTTGACATTCATTCTTTCATGTGGTTATTAACAGTTAAAAGGTGCGGAAAGATAAAAGTCCTACGCTATTACAAAGGCGCGGGTCTACATCGCCAAATTAATCCAAGACCCGATTTGAAATAAATAAAATGCGGAAAGTAAATACCCTAATTAATCTATTACAAGGCTTTGGGGCAAGTACATGAAATTTAAAAAAGGGAAATAAAAGTAAATGTGCGAAAAGAAATAAAATCGAGAATGCGAGGGCGTTGGACCCTTTTAAAGAAATTAAATCGAAATCGTGAATTAATTAAATTAAATAAAAGCAAGAACTTATTTTTTGGAGTTTTTGTACTTATGGAATTAAGAAAATTAATTGGAATTAACCCTAATTCTAAGCGTTTTTAATTATTAAAGAAATAAATTCAAGTTTGACCTAATTTACATTAATTATTTACATGGCATATTTATTTATAAAAATAATTAATTATTAATAATAATAAGAAGAAATTTTAATTATAAAAAGAAAGAGTAAAAAAGCTAGAAACCCTAATTTTTATATTTTTAGTTTATTGAAGAAACATTAAAATTAAACCTGAAATTAAAGCTAAATTGGTTAATAAAATTTATTTACAAAATAGCATTAAATAAAATATATTTTTATTTTCATGATTTTCTGATTTTTTTGGTATTTTTATATTATTAAAATTAATTTTATGAATTAAAAGAAAATAATTAAAACAAATAAAATAAAAAGAAAGAAAAAAAAAAGGGAAAGAGATACAAACAAGAGGGGTGTTGACCCAAAGTTGGAGGTGAATTCACAGCAATTTGGCCCATTTGAAGAAGGCCCTTTTGACTTTTCTAGCTTGCATATGGATGTGTTGACTGATGCGTATGGAGGATAGCTGGTGATAGCCACTAGATTGATCTCCAGGGACATGTGGCAAGCTTTGGCGCTGGGGAATTTGGTGAACTTCTGGGCGTGTTGGACACCTAATCATGTTATAAGAAAAAATAGAAGGAAATATGGGGGACCTGGGGATCGAACCCAGGTCCCAACGTTCATCACTATTGCTTTCAACCACTACACCATTCAGCGCGTTTGGAATATGTAATGCAAAATAAACAACATAACGTAAAACAATGATTAGTGGTAAAAGACGCGCCAGAATATGAATGGCCCTATCACGTGAGGACACCTAATCTTCTTCGTTTTCCTGTAACAAAACGCGTTAGATAGCGGGGGTTTTAAACCCCCACTAAATGAAACACAAAAAAATAGCGAATAGGAATTGAGCTATCATAAAAAGGGCGCGATGGTATGGTTTTGTTCGTCATGAGCTTCTGATTTCAATGGTGCTATTTAGATTGGCCAATTTTTCCTCAAGCGTAAAGCCCCAATTCATGGTTCCTGAAACCCTAAAAAATAGCCATGGCAATTTTCTATACAAGCAATATTAATTCAATTCAATGGTACCATCAGTTTCAGTGAGTCCATATTAGTATAAAACAATAATTAGAATGTATGAAAAATGCCTGCAAATCAAAATACGAATATGCAAATGTCCATGGACAGGGCGACTTCGTGCTACCGTTTCTTGAGGTTAGAGGCTATGGTTTTGATTCAGAAAGCTTCCTTGATGCGTCAGGAAGGTAATGGAATCGTTCTTTGGCTTGGAAAAGTGCTCTAGCTATGGAATCAGATTTGAAATTTTTGGTGAAAAATGCAAAGTTATGCTTTGGTTTGAGGCGCAGCTTCCAGGTTCTTTTGATTAGGTTTTGGTTTGTGCTTATATGAGGAATGAATTAGGGTAAAAATCCAAGCCAAGAAACCTTTGCATTGATGTTTTTGAGATTTGATTTTCATGTGATCTTTTTTCAATCTTTTTCATGCCCTTTTGATACCAATCATTGCCAATTATTTCCATATTGAGTGTGCACGAAATATTTAGGCTTTATTGAGGGAATATGCTGCAAAAAAGGATTGGAAAACATGATTTTCTATTTTTGTCATATTTTATTTTAATTAAATGAACTAATAATAATAATAATTCAAATAATTAATAAAAAATGATAAAATAACTCCCTTTAAAGTCAATGGGTCTTGCATAGCTTTTGGGTGATGATTCTTGGAAGAAATTGAGGCCCATTAGCAATTTTGAGGCATTTGAAGCAAAGTTGACTTTTCAAAATTCCCAAATATTTCCCAACTTCCACAAGGCATATCTTGCTCAATTTTTAAGATTTGATCATGTTCTTGGACATTTTGGAAAGGTCTTGAAGTCCTCTAACCAATGCCTTTTGTCCCATGTCATTTTGATTTACCAATCTTAAGTTATGGTCTTTGACTTAAAGTGCCTTTTTGTTGACTTTTGAAAATGACCTATAATGTTGAGATTGATAACTTTTTGTGAGAGAATTTCTTGGGCTTGAAGTGTGAAGAGGAGTTGTAGGAAATGTCTTTCTCTTCAAAATGAGCTTTGGATGGAATTTTTATGATAAACCATGTGGAAGTTATGCCTTGGTAAAGTTTAGTTGACTTTTTCAACTGTCCAAAAATGGAAATTTTTGCATCTTGAGACTTTTTGAGCCATGCCTTGAAAATCATGATCAAGAATTGATCAAATGATGTTTATGGCTTCAAAATAAGATGTTGACCAAAAATTTGGACTTTTGACTGTCAAATGACCATTTTGCCCCTACAGTTGACTGTTGAGCAATTAGGGTTTTTGACTGTGCAATTTTGTGCTGTAAGTCTTGAAACTTGGCATGTGGATGCTTGACCATGTTTATAGGCATATAGGACTTGTTTGGACCCTTGGAAACTTCAATTTCTTTGACAGAACCAAAACCCTAATTTTGACTGTTAGGAGGCAATTGAACTGTGCAACCTTAGGGAGACTTTGAAGCATACTCTTAGCAAATCTTGAAGAATATGGGAGGGAAAATTTTGGGGTACAACAACATCTGTAAGCCCATTCCCGACATCACATTGCTGATATTCTACTATGCGAGTGCAAATTTCTGGGCACTCTAGTGTTCAATCATCTTTCACCTTCGGATCACGAAATGCGCGCTAGCCAATCTACATCCTCACGTTTAAGAAGATTGAATAGGGGCAACTGTTGTACCCCAAAATTTGCCCTCCCTTATTCCTCAAGATTTATCAAGAATCATCTTCAAATGGTTCAAGATTTCTCAAGGGGTTGCACAGTTAAACCTCCTCCTAAGCCAGTCAAAATTAGGGTTTTGTTTCTCTCAAGGAAGTTGAGGTTTTCAATGGCTCAATCAAGTCCCATATGCCTATATACATTGTCAAGCCTCTACATGTCAAGTCTCAAGACTCACATGGTCTAATTGCACAGTCAAAAGCCCTATTTGGTTCACAATCAACATCGGGGGGAAAATGGTCATTTTACAGTCAAAAGTCAAAAAAATTGGTCAGCATCTTATTTTGAGCACACAATCATCATTTGATCAAATCTTGATCATGATTCCTCAAGCATGGCTCAAAAATCATCAAGGATGCAAAAGTTTCTATTTTGGGACAGTTGAAAAGTCAACTGTAACTTGACCAAAGAATAACTTTTTCATGGTTCATCAAAAAAATCCCATCCAATGCTCATTTTGAAGGGGATGACATTTCCTACAACTCATCTTCACATTCCAAGTCCAAGAAATGCTCTCACAAAAAGTTATCTATTTCTACATTATAGGTCAATTTCAAAAGTCAACAAAAAGGCATTTTAAGTCAAAGACCATAACTTGAGATTGGTAAATCCAAATGACAAGGGACCAAAGGAATTGGTTAGAGGACTTCAAGACCTTTCCAAAATGTCCAAGAACATGTTCATAGGATCAAAATTGAGCAAGATATGCAATGGAGAAGTTGGGAAATTTTTGGGAATTTGCAAAAGTCAACTTTGCCTAAAACACCTTGTTTTTGCTAATGGGCCTCAAATTCCTTCTTGAATCTTTACCCAAAGCATATGCACGACCCATCAAGCCTATTTGAGCTTATTTTCTTATTTTTATTAATTAATTGAATTTTTTATTAATATTAATTAATTTAATTGATTTAAAATGTAGGAAAATATGAAGATATGGTTTTCAAACCTTTTCATGAAGCAAATACGACCAATATGAACTGGAGATTTCGTGTGCCAATCAAAGAGACAAGAACATCCAATTTTGGCAAGTTTTCTCAATCAAAAAGGTTGAAAAAGATTTGATTGAAATCAATTATTGAAAACATGAATTCCATGGATTCTTGGCCAAGATTATAACGTAAAACCATTATACTATATATGCTAAAGCTAACCCTAATGCTGTTAACGTGAGAATTGCTGCAAAACACCATAAACCAATTCCAAAAATTCAAGAAAAATTTGAAAACTGAATTCCACGTTCTAGCACAATTCAAAGCCTTAGAACGATTCAAACACATTGCTAGGCTTCCCAGGAACGATTTGCAATCAGAACCAAGCTTCATAGCTCTAGAAACACGCCATAACAGTTTCACGGTTTGAATAACTTTTCCATAATCGTAACTCATGATTTGTGCATCATTAACATGTTTTAACCCTTGTTTTGCATTGCTTGAGTTCATACAAAGCTTTTGGCATAGGTTAATTGGACTGAAATGCCCTGAAATGGAAATCACCATTAATGGATTCTAGGGTTTCCAAGCTTCAAAATTAGGGGTTTCTTACTGAGGAAAAATTGGACCTTCTTACGCATATGGTTGAATTCGTCAAGGCCAGACGAATCAAACCCAACCCTCGCGCCCTATTTATATAACTCGTACATCTAATCGTTATTTTTTTCATTTGTAGTTTGTGGGGGTTAAAAACCCCCGCTATTTGCTTTGTTTTTTTGCAGGTCAACGAAGAAGACGGTGAGCTGGCAATGAGCAATTGGTTCGTTCAAATATAATGGCGCGCGCTTTCATAAATTCCAGCATGTTGATTTATTATTAATATTATATTTGTTTAGCATTATACATACAAATGCGTGCAGGTTGGCTCAGTGGTTGGTGATCTGGCTGTGAATCATTGGGACCTGGGTTCGATTCCCAGGTCCCCCAAACCTTTGTTTCTATTTTGTTTAACGTGATTACATGCAGCTTCCTAAATGTGTTCCACCATGCATCCTACGTATCAGCCAGCCATGTGTCTCCTAACACAAATCCAATGGCTACAAGGGAAGGAACACCATGTTCCTCAGTCAATGTGCACATGGACAATTCCAGAAGTCAACAGGCTTGAGTGCTATTGGGCCTAAATTTCCAGAACAACACCTCCATCTGGGCCAGCATACCCCCCCTGGTTCTTTCATATTTTCTTTTGTTTTCTTTTTCTTTTTTATTTCCTTTTAACTAATTATTTTTATTAACTCTTATTAATTATTATTATTAATTCATAAATTAATTAATTTTCATATTAAATTCAGAAACTTAAAATATTAAATACTTTTATTATTTACTATTTTCACTATTAATTATTTTTGTAAATAAACATTAACATTAATTAATTTAGTTGTTTAATTAGGACTATTTTAATCTTTTTTCATACTAAATAAAATAAACTTAGAATTAGGGTTCTCTTGACTTTTAATTTCTTTTTATTTTTATTTTCATTAAAACCTAAAAAACATAAAAAAGCATTTTTTTCTTTTAATTAAAAAATTAATTAGTTATTAGGTTTAATATTTAATTTAATTGCAAAAAGGATAATTTTCATTCTCTTCTCAAAAAGGGTCAAAACCCTAAGGACGTCCCGATTCGATTCTTTCGCGCTTTAATTTATTTTAATCATATTGATGTAACTGTTTCCGAGGATGTAATAGTTAATTAGATTTTACCGCTTTCTTTTACTTTCCGCATTTATTTCCAAACGGGTTATGTTTTTGGCGATGTATAGACCCGCGCCTTGTAATAGTATAGATTTACCTTTCCGCAATTTATTTTCCGCACTCTTAACTGTTAACATGCATGAAAGACTTGTATGACAAATAAAAACAATCCGTAGCTCACAAATGCATGTTCAAAGATAAACATTAACTGAAAAACAACACACATGCACATGCCACTCTTAGGGTACGCCTCACTGGTTGCCTCGACGTGGTCGTCAAGTATAGGGTGTTTTAGAGGTCGCCCTCCTGTCTAAGATCCAGTTGCCTCGAAACGGTTGCCTCGGATAAAAAGGATCTAGGACATTAGGGTTACCGCTAAGGCGTCCTACTATTGCTTCGGTGACCACACATGTCCCTTATAATTGAATTGACCCGAATACCTCCAACGGCGGTGCTACGTACTTCTCAATAGTGGGATAGTACTGTCTAAAGGACTCTTACACAGCCTAATTCCTTAGAGTAGGTAGATTTCTCATAGGTACTTGCTCTCTCAAACAAACAAAACAACTTTTCGCACTGACACTTTCAAAAAGTTTTCAAACAAATTTTTCATACACTCTTGAGGACAGATACAAGAGTTACTTAGAAATTTTTCAAACGAAACTTTTTCAAAACCCACGCACACTTGAAAAGCAAACAAATTTTGAAAACTTAAGAGCAAGTACCTAAGAGCCCGTGGATAACCACGGATAGAAAGGGTGCTAACACCTCCCCTTTCTATAAATCTACCTCCCGAACCGAGAAACATTCTCGAAAAGGAATTTTGATGTGCTTTTGTCCTTTCCATGTTGGAGAACATAAAAGACGGTGACGACTCTTGCTTACCGCGACATTTTGCGAACCAGCTAAAAAACAGTCAGTTCTATTTCCACCGATCACAGCCAGCTGCTAGGATCTTTCTCACGAGTCAGATGTCTCTGTTGTTCTGAGAGAAGACGAACTGTATTATTTCTTTGAGACACGATATGCATGGTGATGCAGCTTATACCGATTCGTTGGGTAAGTCATTCATTCGTTCTCCTGAAAGGAACTTCTATGCATATTATACTAGGGCACTTGGCCAATCGATTGAAGATGGTATGTCATCCAGAAACAGAGTTCAAGATAAGATCAATTCAAAAACTATCATGTTCACATCAGATCTAAAGGGGAATTCTCTCGCCCATTTAAGCATCAAGACTACAGAAAGTCGTCAGAATCAAGAAATCCATACGGAGTCAAGTCTCCTCAACGATGGCAACCGTTGGTTCTTTAGTGCATTTTCATTTGCATTCTTCCTTGTTTATTTAAACATTGCTTGTATATAGAAACTTGTCTATTTTTGAATGAAAATCTTAATGCAATAAGTATGCTTGTCTTGAAGTGTTCCTTTTTTTCTTTCATTCATTCGTTATCACTCTTTAAATGTTTTACTTTCATATTGATGCCGAGTTTCCAAGTCTTATGATTAGGTAAAGAATTGGAAGGAGGATGACGATAATCTAAAAACGCAAAAATCTCTGGTTGGCATGCTTTTGAGTAAGACCCTGCTGACGATGTACAGGCCTTGTTTCAATTCCTAAACACCGGAGATATAAGGGAGATAGACCCTCACCAACCCCTCTGAGCCTTTGAAGTAGGAGTTTCTTTTTTGTTCAGAAAAAAAACCCTCATTTTAACCCTGGGGCGGGTAGTGTTCAGTTAATCTGATCAAGTGTTCAGAACTCATCAAGAGTGTGCATCTAAGGATACAACAATGGTTATCCATCAAAAGGTTGAGTAAAGTTAAAACCACAATGGTTAACCCTCATCTAACAACAACGTGCGTCTATTGACAATATCCCAATGGGTATCTCTCGCACATCAGGAGGTCGATAGATGACGATACAACAATGGCTATCCCTCATTTACTAAAGACTCCAATAGTCACGTTCACTTCCAACAAATCAAAGACAACGTAAAGATCAATGACTTGTCAAAAATGGAAATATAAATAAGAAAGAAACAAAAATCCCCGCTAAGTCGAAACTTGAAAACAAGTCGCTTAGGCAAAAATTGGGGCATCCCGCTGGACTACCAAATCGAAATTCAAAAGAATTTGTCCAGGAATAAATTAGGGAAAGTGTGATACGGTGGGATAACTAACTTGGGTGTTTTGCATTTGTGTTTGCAAATGTTGCGGTTTAGCAAGAGTCGCCACCGGCTTTTCTTTTATCCAAAAGGAAAGGTGAAAAAGCACAGGAAAGACCTTTAGAGATGTTTTCTTGAGTTCGGGAGGTAGATTATGAAAAAGGAAGGTATTAGCACCCATTTCATCAATGGTTTTCCATGGGCTCTTAGTTACTTTCTAGATCACTTGCTTTTGTTTGAATATGTGCTTTGTGATATGGATTTTTGAAAGTATTTTGAAAATGTAACTTCGTAATGGTTCTCGTCTCTATTAAGAATGCATACAAAGTGTTTGTTTTGAAAATGTTTTCAAGAAAGTGTTGGTTTATAAAATTTTTGTTGTTGTGAGCAAGCGAGAAACTAGGAGATAATCTACATACTCAAAAGGTCTTAGATATGCTTTTCCTCCTCCTTTAGATGTTGCTAGCTTACCATTGTTTTGGTAAGAAGCCCCATCGTTGGATGTGAAGGGACGGGCGTTGGGTCATCGTATGACCATGATATCAATGTTGTGAGGTATCTTAACATTTCTTTTTGAGGGACTAAGATCATTTAGAAAGGCAATTTTGATAGCGTCATTGAGGGACTATGATCTTGTATTTCAATTGATTATGCTAAGACACCCCACATGCATAACATGACCATTTTTTAGGCAACAAGTGGAGTTAACCTTAAGGGTGCATGTGTGAATAGTGTGTTTGATTTGCATGCATTTAATCTTTAATTAGGGTTATTTACTTGTTGATTTTATCTTTCCATACACACCCTAATTACTAGCATTTACATTTGAAAGTGATAAATTGCAGAAATGTAAAGTCCTACGCTATTACAATATTTTAGGGATGGGGGTACATATTTACAAAAGGGGATTGCAAGGAATTTAAGTCCTAATTATCTATTACAACCATATTGAAATACATAATGTAAGAAAGAAATGGACTTGTTTAGAAAATGTTTTTGTCTTAAGGAAATAAATTAAAAGGAAAATATTTTTATGTTTTTTATGTTAATATAAAAAAATGATGAAAAGGGAAATAAATGAAAGACATAAACAACGTGCTTGCTGCAGGCAAAACAACAAGGATCAGAAGTTCTAAAGCCAGGCGTGTGGTGATTCAGAAGGAAGCGTCAGAAGTTCTGGATTGATGCACTCTGAGGTCCTACAAGACACGTTAGAGGGAAAACACAAAAAATTTGGGTGGTGTTCAGACAGTGAGCCAAAAGTCAGAAGTTCTATGTTACGCTAAAACAGTGAGTAAACATCAGCAGTTCAGTGTGTTATCAACATGTAAAAATTAGAAACTCTGAGTGTGTAAAAACAGCGAATGGAAACATCAGAAGTTCAATATATTTGACATGTAATGAGAACTCAGAAGTTTTGTGCTGTTTTAGGACAGTGAGTGAATCATCAGAAGTTCTGAATTATGCTGAGCCAGTGAGTGAATATTAGCGGTTCACTGCTTTATCAGCATGTAAGAGTCAGAAGTTCAGTGTGTTTTAACAGTGAGAAAAATCATAGAAGTTCTGTATGTTAAAACAGTGAGGAGAACTCGAAAGTTTTCTGTGTGTTAACAGTGAGAAAAATCATAGAAGTTATGTATGTTAAAACTATGAATGAACATTAAGTTTTAATGCCATATTTCAACACTCAATCAGTACATCAGTAATCTATTCAGTTTTCAACAATCAACAAGTCAGAAGCATAAAAGCACAACAGTTTACAAAAGTTCTAATCCTAAATCTGAACCTAGCCCTAATCAAGAAGTTCTGATCCACAGTTTTTCTACTTAAGCAATGATGTGTACAACATTAATACTATGATATTCACATATTTAATGATATTCTGAATAAAAAAGATGCAAAGTCAGAAAGAATTACCTTGAACCTGGAACGTGGGCTTGGAGCTTTGAGCTGCTACCTTTGGATGTTCTGGAATTAGCAAGAGTAACGGAAGAGGAAGTGCCAAGCTCTTCGATTCAAAAGGAAGAACAAAGGTTTGGTTTTCTGGATTTTTTATGAAGGTTTCAACTTCCTTTTCTCTCTTTTTATGATTCTCTCCCTTCAAAAGCCAGCCTCTCCCTCAAAGCCCTGCCCCTTTGAACGTGTGATGGAGCAAAGTATTTATAGGTGAATTTGTTGTAATTTTGGGGGGAAAGACAAATGGGATTTTAAATCAATTTGGCATCCTGCTCCCTTGCTTTTTCATCACTGTTTTTGTATGCTAGTTTGGTGCAATTATGGGATACAGGCGTAGGCTGAATTAACTGTTGGTTATAGGTCTGCAGCGGGTTCTATAAACAAGGTTTTGGGATTTGGTCAAGTTCTAACCAAAGCGTTGAATATAGCCTTCATATGCTGAAGCACTGCCTTGTTCTTGAAACAAGCATGGTGGTTGTCAGCAGGAATTAAGGAAAAGAAAAAAGTAAAGTATGGGCTTAGTACCAAAGTTGCTATTCCAAGACAGTAGAGGTACACGTGGTGAAAATCCTTTGGATAAAGACTCAGAAAGTGGTTGTGAGCATTAAATGATGATGAGACTTATCACAACCAGAAATCCTGCAACGTGAGATTCTACACCATGGCTTAGTTCTGGATCAGAAGTTCTGCTTCAGCGTAGCATCCAATCTTCTGATCCTCTTATCTTCTGGCTCCAGCATGTTCTGAAGGAACTTTCAGACTTTCTAGAAAGCTTGCAGCATGCTTTTTAACCTTCTTTGAATTACCCTGGAAAACTCTGACTGAAGCTTTCGTGAAAACTTGCCCAGAAGTTCTGACCAAACTCTGCCTTGAGAGTGTCCAGAATTTGTTGAGTGTTATGGTGATAATCTGGTCAGAAGTTCTGAGCTTTGTCATGCTTCTTAAACACCTAGAAAAATTTCTAAGTATTTAGAATTTGACTTTTCCAAAGTAAAATTTGACTTTTGAAATTCTTGATGAAATAAACTTCATATTCCAACATGTCTTGATGAAATATGATTTTACGAGATTTGATTTTAATCCAGAAGTCAAAGTTAGACTTCTCAGTATGCAAATGACCATTTTTCCCTTATGAATGACTTTCTTGAAAAATTGCAGTTCAAGGCTTAGAATTGGTCGGAAGCAAACTTGAGGATCCAGGGTGATTCCTTGAGAAATGAGAGGGCAAATTTTGGGGTACAACAGCTGCCCCTGTTCAATCTTCTTACACCTGAAGAGTTACATTGGTAAATCTGCCATTCGTAACTTGAAGGTGGAAGATGATTGAACACTAGAATGCCCAGAAATTTGCACTTGATGATGTTGTGATTGATTGTGTAGGGAATGGGCTTAAAGATTCCATTTGGAGAGATAATGGATAATTGTTGGAGATGGGCTTGTAGATGCCATCCAAAAGTGATTGCTGAATTGTAATTTGTAAGCTGAAGGAATGAGTATCAAAATGGCATCCGTATCTGGAGCATATCTGAACTGTATTTGAATGAGTGACAGAATGACATCTGAATTTGGATCGTATCTGGACTTTATTTGAATGAGTGACAGAATGACATCTAAATCTGGATCATATCTGGACTATATTTGAATGAGTGATAGAATGACATCCGAATCTGGATCGTATCTGGACTGTATTTGAATGAGTGACAAAATGACATCCGAATCTGGATCGTATCTGGACTATATTTGAATGAGTGACATAATGACATCTGAATCTGGATCGTATCTGGATTGTATTTGAAGGAGTGACAGAATGACATCTGAATCTGGATCGTATCTGGACTGTATTTGAATGAGTGACAGAATGACATCCTAATCGGGATCATATCTGGACTGTATTTGAATGAGTGATAGAATAACATCTGAATCTGGATCGTATCTGGACTGTATTTGAATGAGTGACAGAATGACATCCGAATCTGGATTGTATCTGGACTGTATTTGAAGGAATCTGGAGTAAGTATCAGAATGCCAGCCATATCTAGATCACATCTGAACTGTCTCTAGAAGGAATCTGGAATAAGTATCAGAATGTCAGCCATATCTAGATCGCATCTGAACTGTCTCTAGAAGGAATCTGGAATAAGTATCAGAATGTCAGCCATATCTGGTTTGCATCTGAATTGTCTCTAGAAGGAATCTGGAATAAGTATCAGAATGTCAACTATATCTGGATCGCATATGAACCGTCTCTAGAAGAAATCTGGAATAAGTATCAGAATGTCAGCCATATCTAGATCGCATCTGAACTGTCTCTAGAAGGAATCTGGAATAAGTATCAGAATGTCAGCCATTTCTGGATCGCATCTGAACTGTCTCTAGAAGGAATCTGGAATAAGTATCAGAATGTCATCCATATCTGGATCGCATCTAAACTGTCTCTAGAAGGAATCTGGAACAAGTATCAGAATGTCAGCCATATCTGGATCGCATCTGAACTGTGTCTAGAAGGAATCTGGAATAAGTATCAAAATGTCAGCCATATCTGGATCGCATCTGAACTGTCTCTAGAATGAATCTGAAATAAGTATCAGAATGTCAGCCATATCTGGATCGCATCTGAATTGTCTCTAGAAGGAATCTGGAATAAGTATCATAATGACAACCATATATGGATCGCATCTGAACTGTCTCTAGAAGGAATCTGGAATAATTATCAGAATGTCAGCCATATCTGGATCGCATCTGAATTGTCTCTAGAAGGAATCTGGAATAAGTATCATAATGACAACCATATATGGATCGCATCTGAACTGTCTCTAGAAGGAATCTGGAATAAGTATCAGAATGTCAGCCATATCTGGATCGCATCTGAACTGTCTCTAGAAGGAATCTGGAATAAGTATCAGAATGTCAGCCATATTTGGATCGCATCTGAACTGTCTCTAGAAGGAATCTGGAATAAGTATCAAAATGTCAGTCATATCTGGATCGCATCTGAACTGTCTCTAGAAGGAATCTGGAATAAGTATCAGAATGTCAGCCATATCTGGATCGCATCCAAACTGTCTCTAGAAGGAATATGGAATAAGTATAAGAATGTCAGCCATATCTGGATCGCATCTGAACTATCTCTAGAAGGAACCTGGAATAAGTATCAGAATGTCAGCCATATCTGGATCACATCTAAACTGTCTCTAGAAGAGAATCTGGAATAAGTATCAGAATGTCAGCCATATCTGGATCTCATCTGAACTGTTTCTAGAAGAGAATCTAGAATAAGTATCAGAATGTCACCCATATCTGGATTGCATCTGAACTGTATCGGAAGGTTGGGTTGTTTGAGCTGGTCGAGTAGATAGTTGTCCTTTCTGGTTTCAGGTATTAATCTTTGACCTGAGAAAGAAAGATAGTTTTCCTGGCTTGTTACAGATGTTAATCTTCAATCTCTTCATGTAGATAGTTTTCCTGGCTTGTTACAAGTATTAATCTACAATCAGTCATCCACAAATAGTTTTCTTGGCTTGTTACAGGTATTAATCTGGAACTTGAAAAGGTTGGTCGATGAGATAGTTGTCCTGTCTGGTTTCAGGTATTAATATCTGACCTAAGAAAGAAAGATAAATTTCCTGGCTTGTTATAGGTGTTAATCTTCAATCTCTTCATATAGATATTTTTCCTGGCTTGTTACAGGTATTAATATACAATCAATCGTCCACAAATAGTTTTCCTGGCTTGTTACAGGTATTAATCTGGAACTTGAAAAGTTTGGTTGATGAGATAGTTGTCCTGTCTGGTTTCAGGTATTAATCTTTTACCTGAGAAAGAAAGATAGTTTTCCGGAATTGTTACAGGTGTTAATCCTCAATCTCTTCATGTAGATAGTTTTCCTGGCTTGTTACAGGTATTAATCTACAATCAGTCGTCCACAGGTAGTTTTCCTGGCTTGTTATAGGTATTAATCTGGAACTTGAAAAGGTTAGTCGATGAGATAGTTGTCTTGTCTGGTTTCAGGTATTAATCTCTGACCTGAGAAATAAAGATAGTTTTCCTGGCTTGTTGCAGGTGTTAATCTTCAATCTCTTTATGTAGATAGTTTTCCTGGCTTGTTACAAGTATTAATCTATAATCAGTCGTCCACAAATAGTTTTCCTGGCTTGTTACAATTCTTAATCTGGAACTTGAAAAGGTTGGTCGATTAGATAGTTGTCATGTCTGGTTTCAGGTATTAATCTCTGACCTGAGAAAGAAAGATAGTTTTCCTGGCTTGTTATAGGTATTAATCTTCAATCTCTTCATGTAGATAGTTTTCCTGGCTTGGTACATGTATTAATCTACAATCAGTCGTCCACAGATAGTTTTCCTGGCTTGTTACAGGTATTAATCTGGAACTTGAAAAGGTTGGTCGATGAGATAGTTTTCCTGTCTAGTTTAAGGTATTAATCTCTGACCTGAGAAAGAAAGATAGTTTTCCTGGCTTGTTACAGGTATTAATCTTCAATCTCTTCATGTAGATAGTTTTCCTGGCTTGTTACAAGTATTAATCTACAATCAGTCGTATACAGATAGTTTTCCTGGCTTGTTACCGGTATTAATCTGGAACTTGAAAAGGTTGATGGTAGCCATCTGTTGATTGACCTTTCCTGAAAAAGGTAGAACGTGAGTTGTATGCAATGTCGTGATGCATGAAATGCATGATGTCATGATGTTCTCAAAATAAATGAGATTGTGTCGTATGCACTTATCATGTATGCAAATAGGATGTATGAAATGTGACATGTTTATTGAAGTGTATCTTCGTCTGGAAAATAAATCCTTGACAAATACTGGGGAGTCGTTAAATCCTGGATTGCTGTTGAAGAGTAGGTGTGTCTTCAAACTTTGCTCAGAATGTTTCCACCGGTGATTCCTGTTTTATTGTTTGTTTGAGGAGAACTCCACTGGGAGATGTTGAAATCTCTGTATAGAGTGTTGATTCCTGCCTGGGGAAAAAAGTTCAGGAATCTTAGTCGTATGTTGCTCTACTGGGGAGTCGAAGTTGAACTAATGTCTGGTTGGGTCCAAGCTTCACAGTAACTTGTCGGGGATTGTAGAGTAGTCTACTGGGGAAGAGGAGTTCTGGTCCTTTGATTTGTAGTAGTTGGAGAGGCAAACTCAAGCTGGGGAATCCTACCGTTTGTTGGGGAAATAAACCCTGTTGCCGGTCTGCTTGAGAGGTGACGACTTCGCTGGCAAAAATCCTCGAGAATTCTTGAAGTCGACTCAGTTGGGGAAAGGTTTTCAGAGATTAAACTCTTGTTGGGAGTCATCCTATGAGAAGGATTTTTGGGAGATTTTTCATTGCCCCTAGTAGCAAGTGTTTGTAACCCTTTGCTGAGATTGATGTTCAATACCCCAAGTGACAGAGATGGAGACCTGCCCCTGGTTACTCTGCAATTCTTGAGAGATTTCTTGGAATTTTGACTGGACTGCCCCAGGTGTGCTGGATAGTGACATGTCATGTCCCCTTGTTGATAGGAGATCTGTTATGGGAGGCGTCTTCCCGCTTGAAATGATTTTGTTCATTGAGAGAGTTTTTGTTCACTGGATCTTCCTTGTGTGAATTTTTATGCTATCAAACAAATAGCCATATGCAAACAACGATATTCAACTAATGCAAAGTTTATGCTTGTGTTGAAATTTTTTTTTGAAAATGCGTTTTAGCGAGTAAAGAAATTTTGTAAGAAAAATTCAACTCAGGATTTTGAGTAAAGCCTTACAGGAGTCAGGATACCTTTTGTAACAGTATGCTTTCGAACTAACCCATGCTTCAATTAATACTTTTGAAGGGTCTTAATGTGGCTTGGTTCACGGTTTAAGAAACAAAGGATAAAGGCTCAAAGTGTATTTGTACCCACCCGTTCTTCGTGATGTTCTTCGGTCCAAAACTCAGCTAATTGTACGTTTGAACTCCAATTGAGTATGGAAAGACATTTTGGTGATGGTTCAAACAAGTTAAGTTTGTCGGAAGGCAGCCATTTTTTGCAATATTTTTTTTCATGTTGTTGAGGATTTGTAGTGACCTCTTTCTTTTGATTTGTTATCCCTAATTTTTGCCTGACTGTTCTTGTTTTGAGATTACAGTCAGCAGGATGCCCCAACTTTCTTTAAGTCTCCTTCGTAGGTTTTGACTTAGTGGGCTTTTCTCTTTGAGAGATAATGACTGCCTATGCGATAGGGAACCATCACTATCTTTTGATTCCAGAGGAATATTTTTGATGTCATTCGTTGTATTACAAGATGAGAGTTTGCGGCCAAACACGCGCTTGAATCAACTGAGAGACTACCCTGCCCCAGGTTTTGATTAAAGGTTTTAATTTGTGTAAGAAAGAAAACTTCTGCTTCTTTGGCTTGAAGGGGATGACTAGGGATTATCTTTCTTATAACTCCAGTGTTTAGGATTTGAAAGAATGCCTGTACATCGTCAGCAAGTTCTGTCCAAAAGCATACTGTATGAGATTATGGCATTGTTTTCGTCATCCTCCCTCTAAAGGCTTGTAAGTTTTAGCGAGAGTTGAATGTCATAAAGTGAGTAAAAAGCATAGTCTAAATGTAATGAAAATGAGTGGATCAAATCAAGACAAACATACGCAATGCATTAATGAAACAAAGTTTGACATTAATAGATAATTGTTTGAATGACAAAAGGAATTACAACTGAAAATTCAAATGAAACAAAAGCCTCTTTGTCTGAACTTGTCACTTTAGGTGGTGAGCCTTTGAAGAACGGCAGAAGAACTCAGTCTGGCCATCTTGTGTGAACTCCAGCACTCCTCTGTCAATCAAGTCTTGGATCTTATTTTTCAAAGCCCAACAGTCATTCGTATCATGCCCAGGTTATTGGAGGGGTATGCACATAATTCATTGGGATGATAGTTAGGAGCAGGGGTATTGGGATTCCGAGGAGGATCCCTTAACGTGACCAAATTCAATTTTAGCAGGTGTTGTAAGACTTGCGATATAGGCATATCGAGTTTGGTAAACTGCCTAACGACTGTGGCCTGCTTACTTTGGTTACCCTGTCCTTGTTGACGAGGTAGTTGCTGGGCTCGTGACGTGGAAGCAACTTGAAAAGGCACACTCTTCATCGAAGTCTGATTAATGACTCGATCTCTAATTCTGGTTGTTTTCCCCATTTGGTTGCATCTGTCTTGATAAAGCCTGTTAAGGGCTTTCAGCTCTTCCTATCCTTGAGCCAGGTTTTGGATAAGAGCCATCTGGCCCACCAGTTGTCCCATCATCTGGACTTTCATTGTTGCCATTTTAATTTGTAGCCTTTCCAACTGATCATCCTTGGTGCCCTCTGGATTTTTGATGACCATCCCCCTTGTGAGGAGAGCTTTCACCTCTTTTTCCCCCTTGGACAGGTTCAAGAACATCTCTTGAAGTTGAGCGTTTTGAGCCTGGATGCCTTTCACCGTTTGTTCCATATCCATCTTACTGAAATAAACAGTAGGAAGATAAGGACACCTGTATGGGAGAAACTTGTCATGATATGATGCATGATATGTGGATGCATGTTTTCAAGGATCTCGCGGGGTAAACACAAGAAAAAGTTAGAAGTTGAACTTTGATCAACATCTTTGATTGGATAACTTTGTATCGGTGGATGTCCTTCCACGAGAATCAAGCTCACCGTGTCAAGTGGGTCATAGCCCTTGACTCCGGTTGTTGTACTTAATTTTTGACGATGTTTGGTCAGAGGAAAATAAATCCTCTTGTCCCTTGATAGACGTATGGTTCAATGTTACCCTGCATCAAAGACCCTTGAGATCCTTGAAATGTTATGGTTCAATATTATTGAAAATTCTATGGTATGATGTTTATGATGTTATGTACAGATATGCGAGGTAAGCAAATTTATATACAAATAATCATATTCACACAAAGAAGACAAATCCTTAGGTTTAGGCTTGTATGGAATTTGTAGGTAAGTACCCTCTTGAAGTTTAGTTGGCTCAACCTGCCCTAGTTAATAGTAACTGGGTTATAAGGGATCTCAATATCACCGATCTTTCTCCCAGCTTTGTTTAATAGGTGATTGACTCACTAACAAACAAAGCTCAAGAGTCCAACCTCAATGAATGTAGCATCGAGTATCTACCAACTTCGGTCTGCACCAAAGTCGGTCATCTCAATACGTCCTAATGGCCAAGTTGGTCAAGTAAGGTTCTAAGGTTAGTTGATGCTTCATGATACCACGAGGCGGCCCCGTACTCTCCTTGATTGACTCAAGGGTTACCGGTACCAACCAAAGTGCCACATCAACGTAGATACTGCTTCAACTGTGTCGATATACCCTGCACAGTTCCATCACAATTTATTGCTACTTACCTAAAAGGTGTCCCAAAATCCGGGTGTAGGATTTTTAACAGTAACCCAAACAAGTACCCATAATGTAAAGCAAACAAATCAAACAATGTAAGCAAGTAAATATGATCTAACCCTAAGGTAACCCCACTTTTAGAGATTTCCCCAGCAGAGTCGCCAATTATGTGATACGGTGGGAGAACTGACTTGGGTGTTTTGCGTTTGTGTTCTCAAATGTTGCGGTTTAGCAAGAGTCGCCACCGACTTTTCTTTTATCCAAAAGGAAAGGTGAAAAAGCACAGGAAAGACCTTTAGAGATGTTTTCTTGAGTGCGGGGGGGGGGGGGGGTAGATTATGAAAAGGGAAGGTATTAGCACCCCTTTCATCCATGGTTTTCCATGGGCTCTTAGTTACTTGCTAGATCACTTGCTTTTATTTGAATATGTGCTTTGTGATGTGGATTTTTGAAAGTATTTTGAAAATTTAACTTCGTAATGGTTCTTGTCTCTATTAAGAACGCATACAAAGTGTTTGTTTCGAAAATGTTTTCAAGAAAGTGTTGGTGTATAAAAATGTTTTTATTGTGAGCAAGCGAGCAACTAGGAGCGAATCTACCTACTCAAAAGGTATTAGATGTGCGTTTCCTCCTCCTTTAGATGTTGCTATCTTACCATTGTTTTGGTAAGAAGCCCCATCGTTGGATGTGAAGGGACGGGCGTTGGGTCATCGTAGGACCATGATAACAATGTTGTGAGGTATCTTAGCATTTCTTTTTGAGGGACTAAGATCATTTAGAAAGGAAATTTTGATAGCATCACCGAGGGACTATGATCTTGTATTTCGATTGTTTTTGCTAAGACACCCAACATGCATAACAAGACCGTTTTTTAGGCAACAAGTGGAGTTAACCTTAAGGGTGTATGTGTGAATAGTGTGTTTGATTTGCATGTATTTAATCTTTGATTAGGGTTATCTACTTGTTGATTTTATCTTTCCATACACACCCTAATTACTAGCATTTACATTTGAAAGTGATAAATTGTAGAAATGTAAAGTGCTACTCTATTACAATATTTTAGGGATGGGGGTACATATTTACAAATGGGGATTGCAAGGAATTTAAGTCCTAATTATCTATTACAACCATATTGAAATACATAATGTAAGAAAGAAATTGACTTGTTTAGAAAATGTTTTTGCCTTAAGGAAATAAATTAAAAGGAAAATATTTTTATGTTTTTTATGTTAATATAAAAAAAAATGATGAAAAGGGAAATAAATGAAAGACAGAAACATCGTTCTTACTGCAGGAAAAACAGCAAGGATCAGAAGTTCTGAAGCCAGGCGCGTGGTGATTCAGAAGGAAGCGTCAGAAGTTCTGGATTGATGCATTTTGAGGTCCTGCAAGACACGTTAGAGGGAAAACACAAAAATTCTGGGTGGTGTTCAAACAGTGAGCCAAAAGTCAGAAGTTCTGTGTTACGCTAAAACAATGAGTAAACATCAACAGTTCAGTGCGTTATCAGCATGTAAAAATCAGAAACTCTGAGTGTGTAAAAACAGCGAATGGAAACATTAGAAGTTCAATATATTTGACATGTGATGAGAACTCAGAAGTTCTGTGTTGTGTTAGGACAGTGAGTGAATCATCAGAAGTTCTGAATTATGCTGAGCCAGTGAGTGAATATTAGCAGTTCAGTGTGTTATCAACATGTAAGAATCAGAAGTTCAGTGTGAGTTAACAGTGAGAAAAATCATAGAAGTTCTGTATGTTAAAATAGTGAGGAGAACTCAAAAGTTTTGTGTGTGTTAACAGTGAGAAAAATCATAGAAGTTTTGTATGTTAAAACTATGAATGAACATCAGAAGTTTTAATGCCATATTTCAACACTCAATTAGCACATCAGTAATCTATTCAGTTTTCAATAATCTGCAAGTCAAAAGGATAAAAGCACAACAGTTTACAGAAGTTCCAATCCTAAATCTGAACCTAGCCCTAATCAAGAAGTTCTGATCCACAGTTTTTCTACTTAAGCAATGATATGTACAACATTAATACTATGATATTCACATATTTAATGATGTTCTGAATAAAAAAGATGCAAAGTCAGAAAGACTTACCTTGAACCTGGAACGTGGGCTTGGAGCTTTAAGTTGCTATCTTTGGATGTTCTGGAATCAGCAAGAGTAATGGAAGAGGAAGTTCCAAGTTCTTTGATTCAAAAGGAAGAACAAAGGTTTGGTTTTCTGTTTGGGATTTCTGGATTTTTATGAAGGTTTCAACTTCCTTTTCTCTCTTTTTATGATTCTCTCCCTTCAAAAGCCAGCCTCTCCCTCAAAGCCCAGCCCCTTTGAACGTGTGATGGAGCAAAGTATTTATAGGTGAATTTCTTGTAATTTTGGGGGGAAAGACAAATGGGATTTTAAATCAATTTGGCATCCTGCTCCCTTGCTTTTTCATCACTGTTATCGTATGCTAGTTTGGTGCAATTATGGGATGCAAGCGTAGGCTGAATTAGCTGTTGGTTATAGGTCTGTAGCGGGTTCTATAAACAAGGTTTTTGGATTTGGTCAAGTTCTGACCAAAGCGTTGAATATAGCCTTCATATGCTGAAGCGCTGCCTTGTTCTTGAAGCAAGCATGGTGGTTGTCAGTAGGAATTAAGGAAAAGCAAAAAGCAAAGTATGGGCTTAGTACCAAAGTTGCTATCCCAAGACAGTAGAGGTACACGTGGTGAAAATCCTTTGGATAAAGACTCAGAAAGTGGCTGTGAGCTTTAAATGATGATGAGTGTGATCAGTGGATCTGGAACTGACTGTTTAAAGCTGGTTCGCGAAATGTCGCGGAAGCAAGAGTCGCCACCGTCTTTTATTTTCTCCAACATGGACAGGACAAAAGCACAACAAAATTCCTTATGAGATTTGTTCTCGGTTCGGGAGGTAGATTTATAGAAAGGGAAGGTGTTAGCACCCTTTCTATCCATGGTTATCCATGGGCTCTTAGATACTTGCTCATTTGTGTTTTCAAAATGTGTTTGCTTTTCAAATGTGAGTGGGTTTGAAAAAGTTTCTTTGAAAGTTTCAGATCGACTCTTGTATCAGTCCTCAAGAGTGTTTGAAAAATTGTTTTGAAAGCCTTTTTTGGAAAGTGTCGGTTTGAAAAGAGTTTTGATTTTTTTTTGAAATAGAGCAAGTATCTATGAGTCATCTACCTACCCTAAGGAATTAGGCTGTGTAAATGTCCTTAAGGTAGCGCCATCCCACCATTGAGAGGTAGGTAGCACCACCGTTGGAGGTGTTCGGGTCAATTCGTTTATTAGGGACAGTGTGGTCACCAGAGCAACAGTAGGACACCTTAGAAGCTACCATTATGCCATGTTCATGGACATAAGGACTTACTAAAACGTCCTATACTCGACGACCACGTTTCGAGGGGCAAGGCAACAGTGAGGCGTACCCTAAGAGTGGTGTGTGAATTGTGTGTCATTTTCAATTATGTTTTATCTTGATCATGCATTGGGTGAGCTACACTTTGATTTTATTTGGGCCATTCATTCTTTCATGCAAAATTTAGCAGTTAAAAGGTGCGGAAATTAAAATGCGGAAAATAAAGGTCCTACGCTATTACAAGGCGCGGGTCTATACATCGCCAAATTAACAAAGACCCGTTTTGAATAAAATGCGGAAAGTAAATAAATTTCCTAATTACTATTACAAGGCTTGAACAATTACATTATATTTGCAATAAAAATAAAAACAAACACGCGAAAAGAAATTAGAATCGAATATGCGAGGGCGTTGGACCCTTTAAAGAAATTAAATGAAATTAAAAAGGCTAATTAATTATTTAATAAGAAAATAAATGTTTTTTTATGGTTTTTGGTATTTATGAAACAAAGAAAATTAATTGAAATTAGAAATTAAATAAAACCCTAGTTCTAAATTATTTTTAATGTTTAAAGAAAAATATTTAAGTTTTAACCTAATTTACCCTAATTAATTAATTACATGTTTATTTACAAAATTAATTAATAGTTAATAATAATAATAAGAAGAAGAAAAAAAATTGTTTATTAAAAAAGGATAAAAAATGTTAAAAAACCTAATTTCTACATATTTTAGTTATTTAAGAAAAAACATTAAAATTTTAACCTAAATTAACCTAAATTGATTATTAAAAATTTATTTACAAAAATATATTTAATGAACAAATTAATTAACATATTTTTTAGTTTGATTTTTCTGGTTTTTTTTATAGTGAAAATTATTTTTGTGAATTAAATAAAAAACAATTAAAATAAAAAGAAGAAAAGAAAAGGGAATTAGGAAAAAGAAATACAAACAATGGGGGGTATCTGGCCCAATTTGGAGGTCAATTTGAAGCATTTTGGCCCAATGAACAAGAGGCCTGGTTGACTTTTCCAGCGCGTGTGTGGGATGATTGACAAGCGTGCATGGTGGACTGCACATCTTGGCCATTGGATGAGACTTCCTGGGCGCGTGGCAAGCACAGGCGTTGGGCGTTTGGTGGACCACTGGAAAGGAATAACACCTGAACACGTTATAACAAAAACTATTGAGAAATATGGGGGACCTGGGAATCGAACCCAGGTCCCAATACCTGCAAGCCAGCGTAACAACCATCTAAACCAACGCGTTTCTTTGTTTACATTATAGAGCATAATTAATATATGTGAAAAACAAGCATTATACTGAAGCACTCAAAAAACGCGCTAACATTCAAATCTCCCAATCATGTTCCAACAGCTCAGCGTCTTCTTCATTTTTCCCTGTAAATAACATCAAATAGCGGGGGTTTTAAACCTCCACTAACTGTAATACACAAAAATAACGATTAGCATATGAGGAAACATAAAAAGGGCGCGAGGTGGTTGTTCAATTCGTCCTGATGTCCTGATTTCAATGGTGCCAGTTTGATTGTCCAATTGTTCCTTATGTGTAAAACCCCAAATCTGGAGCTCTGAAACCCTAGCGAATGTCAATGGCAACTTTTGATACAAGCACTGTTAGTTCAATTAAAGGGCACCAATAGCTTCAGAATATTCATGTTAACATAAATCAACCATTAAAAAACATGAATCATGCATGAAAAGTGAAACACGAATATGAAAAATCTTATGAACAGGGAGACTTCATTCTACCAATTCCTTGAGTATGGAGGGCCGGCTTTGATTGGAATCGCTTCCTGGATGTCTTGGCAAGCTTTTTGAATACTTTTCAAGCCTTGAAACGGGCTCTAGCTAGGTTTTCAGTTTTCAATCTTTTTGTCAAAAATGCAAGTTTGTTCTCTTGTGTTTTGCGCAGCTTCTTGTGTCTAGGGCCTTAGGTTTCGATTGTGCACATGTATATGAATAGAATTAGGTAAAAAAGCCAACCCAAAATCCATCCATTGATGATCCAAATATTTGATTTTATTACATCCTTTTTCAAATCTTTTTGCCATGGAAACTTGCCTATTTTGGAAGATTTTGTCTCTTGAGATTGGTACACGAGATATTGAGCATATAATGAGTGAAATCTCTGCATAAAAAGATTCAAAAAAACATTGTTTAGTATTTTTCTCATATTTAATTTTAATTAAAGGAATTAATAAGATTAAGAATTCAATTAATTAATTAAAAATAAGAAAATAACTCTGTTTTAGCTTAATGGGTCGTGCATAGCCTTTGGGTAATGATTCATGGAGGAAATTGAGGCCCATTAGCAATTTTGAGGCATTTGAAGCAAAGTTGACTTTTCAAAATTACCAAAAATTTCCCAACTTCCACAAGGCATATCTTGCTCAATTTATAAGCTTTGATCATGTTCTTGGACATTTTGGAAAGGTCTTGAAGTCCTCTAACCAATGCCTTTGGTCCCATGTCATTTGGATTTACCAATCTCAAGTTATGGTCTTTGACTTAAAGTGCCTTTTTGTTGACTTTTGAAAATGACCTATAATGTTGAAATTGATAACTTTTTGTGAGAGCATTTATTGGACTTGAAGTGTGAAGATGACTTGTAGGAAATTTCATTATCTTCAAAATGAGCTTTGGATGGAATTTTCCTGATAAACCATGTGGAAGTTATGCCCTGGTCAATTTGCAGTTGACTTTTTCAGCTGTCCAAAAATAGAAACTTTTGCATCTTGAGACTTTTTGAGCCATGCCTTGAGAATCATGATCAAGAATTGATCAAATGATGTTTGTGGCTTCAAAATAAGATGTTGACCAAAAATTTTGACTTTTGACTGTCAAATGACCATTTTGCCCCTGCAGTTGACTGTGAAGCATTTAGGGTTTTTGACTGTGCAATTTGATGTTGTGAGTCTTGAAACTTGGTATATGGATGCTTGACAATGTATCTAGGCATGTGGGACTTGTTTGGACCCTTGGAAACTTCAATTTCTTTGCCAGAACCAAAACCCTAATTTTTGACTGTATTAGGAGGCAATTGGACTGTGCAACCCTTGAGAGATTCTGAAGCTTGATCTTGACAAATCTTGAAGAATATGGGAGGGAAAATTTTGGGGTACAACAATGAGAATTATCACAACCAGAAATCCTGCAACGTGAGATTCTACACCATGGCTTAGTTCTGGATCAGAAGTTCTGCTTCAATGTAGCATCCAATCTTCTGATCCTCTTATCTTCTGGCTCCAGCATGTTCTGAAGGAACTTTCAGACTTTCTAGAAAGCTTGCAGCATGCTTCTTAACCTTCTTTGAATTACCCTGGCAAACTCTGATTGAAGCTTTTGTAAAAACTTACCCAGAAGTTCTGACCAAACTCTGCCTTGAGAGTGTCCAGAATTTGCTGAGTGTTATGGTGATAATCTGTTCAAAAGTTCTGAGCTTTGTCATGCTTCTTAAACACTTAGAAACATTTCTAAGTATTTAGAATTTGACTTTTCCAAAGTAAAATTTGACTTTTGAAATTCTTGATGAAACAAACTTCATATTCCAACACGTCTTGATGAAATATGATTTTTGATATTTGATTTTGATCCAGAAGTCAAAGTTAGACTTCTCAGTATGCAAATGACGATTTTGCCCTTATGAATGACTTTTTTGAAAAATTGCAGTTCAAGGCTTGGAATTGGATGGAAGCAAAGTTGAGGATCCAGGGTGATTCCTTGAGAAATGAGAGGGAAAATTTTGGGGTACAACAGAAAGCAAGAAGGAAATTGAAAAGCCTAAAAGGCAAGAAAAGGATTACCAATGAAAATCCCCATGAAAGAACAAAGTCATGTGATCAGACACCAAAAGCAAGAGGTAAAGTGACTGTCGTGTCTAAGAAACCACAGTGATTCCTCAATCATCGCAAACTCTTCTCGAGAGATGAACGCTTGTATCGGGTAAACTGAATGTAGGAATGGAGAACATCATGGAGAATGGGTGGGCACCAAATAATTTTGAGCCTTAAATCCTTTTTTCTAAAACCGTGAACTAGGCCACGTTACAACCCGTAAAAGTCCTAATTGAAGCAGGGTCAATTTGAAAGCGTGCTACAACAAGATAGCGTTTAACTGACTCCTAAGAGGTATGTTTGAATATCTGTGTTGGCATCATATGCTTGCATTATCTTTCATAAAAAAGGAATTTGAAAATGTCTCTCTCTAGCTAGTGACTTGTTCACAACAGAGTTGTGACGTCATTTCATTCAAAGTTTTTTAAACTTCAAGAATTACATATGTGTTGCATTAGAATTATCATTCTCATAATAAACATTCTTCTGCATACAAAACAACTGATCAACATCAAGTAAGTTTACACAATGAACAATCAGGAAAAGAGCTCAATCTTGTCAGAGAAGAGAGGCTTGAATAGCCTGTTGAAGCAAGAGTCAGCTGTCACAAGAGAAATGACTTATCCAACAGCATGTTAACCTTTTGTCAAGAGACAACATCTTGGTGCTTCACAGTCTAAGTATCCTTCAAGGATGAAGTTAGCAGAGTCCGCCAATCTGGGGAAATTAAGTCGAGAATCGATCTCTCCAAGCTCATCCAAGTTTGAGGCATTCCCTCAAAACTGTCAATCAGAAAGCTATCGTGTCGATTCATCTCTTCAAGCTCGACCAATCAGAGGCTATCACGTCGATAAATCTCTTCAAGTTACCATCAATCAGGAGCTATCACATCGATAAATATATTCAGAATTCATTCAACCTGGGAGAGTTAAGTCGAGATTCGACAAATCTCTCCATGAAAGTTATAATCAAAGTAGTTTATTTCGTGACTCAAGACATTGGGGCAGGCCACTTCATATCGTATTGTGGCACGAACATTCTGGTATTCTATTCAACATAGAGCTTCTCAGAGATCCCACAGATAGGGGCATTCCTCATCCGTACTTACAAAGTTGCTTAAGCCAATTATGTTGTACGAGACGAATCAAGCTAGAAGCATCATAACGGTCACCTTGACCTCGCCAGTGCACAAAGCCGCCTTTATCTCCTACAGACCATTTCAAAACCTGATTCCCCAAGTAAATTCAGAAAAATCGGAGTTCCCATTTGACTCGGTACGTGCATGTGCATCCCCAGTGGAGTTAATCAAGAACATCCCAGTGGAGCTAAACCAGGGCATCCGTAGAGCTAAACTGGGGCATTCACAGAGCTAAACCGGGGAATTCGTAGGTCCATGCCCATCTCTTATCCCCAAGTGATTCAAGAGGCAACTCCCCAGTGTGTGTAAACTTGGGGCATGTATTCAAAGAGATCCACATGGTGTTTAGTATCAATTCTTCGGCATATTCAGTTCTACCATCTTCTTCAGTTCAGGATGTGTGGAAGTCTATCCGGATTATCTCTTCCCCAACGGTACGATTCAGAATCTAGCAGAGTACCCGAATACTCGCTTCGTCCGCGATTCAATCTTCGGCAGAGTCATCAACAATCTTCGGTATCATGGGCTCCCCAATGAAATTCTTATTAGTATCCTCAACGACCTTCGGTACTGTAGGCTTCCAGCGCCGATATGTATTGACATCCCCAGTAATGAGCAGCGGTTCCCAATGGGCCTTCTCTTATCCCCAAGAAATCTATTTTTTTGCATTTCATATAGCAATCACTGTATAACATTGCATCTCCAAAAGCGCGTAGCTGATCCATCAGAGTGGATCTTTGCGACAAAAGAAATTCAAACATGCATACGAAGCATAAGCCAGATCAGGTACCTTACACAAAATATCGGAATCATTCAAGGACAATAATACATCCCTACAAGAGGATATCATCCCCATAATCCCTAGTCAATGACCTTCACCTTTTCAATGCCCAACAAAATCGATACACCAAGCCTAAACCCAACATTCATCTGTGTCAGCATCCCAAACACTCGTCCGTGTTCAAACTTTGATACTCGTCCGTATCTTCTTTCAATACTCGTCCGTATTGATTCAAACACTCGTCCGTGTTTAACCTTTTAATACTCGCCTGTATCTTCTTTCACTCGTCCTTATTGATTCAAACACTCTTCAGTGTTTAACCTTTGATACTCGTCCGTATCTTCTTTCAATACTTGTTCGTATTGATTCAAACACTCGTCTGTGTTTAACCTTTTGATACTCGCCCGTATCTTCTTTCAATACTCGTCTGTATTGATTCAAATACTTGTCCGTGTTTAACCTTTGATACTTGCCTGTATATTCTTTCAATATTCTTCCGTATTGATTCAAACACTCGTCCGTGTTTAACCTTTGATACTCGTCCGTATCTTCTTTCAATACTCATCCATATTGATTCAAACACTCGTCCGTGTTTAACCTTTGATAATCGCCTGTATCTTCTTTCAATACTCGTCCGTATTGATTCAAACACTCGTCCGTGTTTAACCTTTGATACTCGTCCGTATCTTCTTTCAATACTCGTCCGTATTGATTCAAACACTCGTCTGTGTTTAGCATTTTGATACTCGCCTGTATCTTCTTTGAATACTCGTTCGTATTGATTCAAACACTCGTCCGTGTTTAACCTTTGATACTCTCTTGTATCTTCTTTCAATACTCGTCCGTATTGATTCAAACACTCGTCCGTGTTTAACCTTTTGGTACTCGCCTGTGTGATACGGTGGGAAGAACTGACTGTTTTTTGGAATGCTGGTTTGCGTTTTGCATTTGTTTTCGCAAAATGTCGCGGTAAGCAAGAGTCGCCACCGAATTTTATTTTATCCAACAAGGAAAGGAAAAAATCACAGAAAAATTCCTTTTTCAAGATATTTCTCGGGTTCGGGGGGTAGATTATAGAAAGGGAAGGTATTAGCACCCTTTCTATTCGTGGTTATCCACGGGCTCTTAGGTACTTGCTCATTTGTTTTCAAAAATTGCTTTTCTTTGTGTTTGTGGATTTGAAAAAGTTTTTGTTTGAAAGGTGTAAGTGTGAAAAAGAATTTTTTTTTTGAAAGAGCAAGTACTTAAGAACTATCTACCTACTCGAAAAAGGAATCGTTCTAGGCTATCTTCCTTTAGACAATGCTATCCCACTATTGATGAGTAGGTAGCATCGTCATTGGAGTTTAAGGGTCAATTCGATTAAGGGACGTGCGGTCACTAAAGCAATGTTAGGACGCCTTAGCGGTAACCCTAATGTCTTAGATCATTTTATCTGAGGCAACTGTTTTGAGGAAACTATGATCTTTGGCAAGAGGGCGACCTCTAAAACTTCCTATACTCAATGACTGCGTACGAAGGCAACCAAGTGAGGTGTACCCTAAGAGTGCGCATGTGCGAGTGTGTTGTTTTCAGTTTATTTTATCTTTGTACATGTTAGTGGTTATCTATGTTGATTTTAGGTTTAAACGTTCAATCTTGTCATGCATCCCTATTATCAAACATCTAACAGTTTATAAGTTGCGGAAAATAAATTGCGGGAATTTAAACTAACTATTACAAGGCGTCGGGTATTTACATCGCCAAAGACAAACCCTTTAAAATAAATGCGGAAAATAAATAAAGCGATAAAAGTATTTAAAGTCCTATTAAGCTATTACATTCTGGAAACAGATACAATATTGAAATAAAATGGATCGCGTGCGGGAAATTAAATCGGGCGCAAGTTTTTTAGGGTTTTGACCCTTTAATTATTAAAGAAAAGATTTTTTTTGTTTGCTTTTGAATTAAGAAAGAAATTAAACTAAATTAATTATTAAATTAATAAACTAATTAATTAATTAATGAAAATAATATTTTTGTATTTTTGTGTTATTTAAAGAAATAAAAATAAATTTAGTCAATGTTAATAAAAACCTAATTGTCTAAGTTAATTTTAATTATTGCAAAATATATTAAAAGTTATTCCTAATTAAAACTAAATTAATTAAATTAATATTATTAACAAAAGTAAAATACTGAAATTTAAATTAATAAAGAAAATATTTTTGGTTTTAATTTTATTAAGAAAAAAAGTTTGATTGGTTAATTAATCATGAAAATAATTAAACAAACAATTAAATAAAATAAATAAAAAGAATGAAATAGAAAGACTTAGGGGGGGTTTAGGCCCAATTAGAAGGTCTGAACAGCAGTTTGGTGGCCCAATTGGCGCAGGCCTGGCTGACTTTGAGAGATTCAATGTGCGCCTTTGACTTGATTCCATGGTGGACGTTCCATCTAGGCCATCAGATTTGGCCTGGGGCCATCTGTCCATTGATTGAATGAGGAAGTATTGTAGGCTACACGCTTGGGTCAGCACTGGATCACCTTAATGAAAAATATAACAAATAATATGGGGACCTGAGATTCGAACCCAGGTCCTGTTGGTATTTGGATGCACGCATTCACCACTAGGCCATTGTGTATTACTTGTTAGTATAATGGAAAATAATAATAATAAGAAAAAATGGATCAATATGCCAAAACAAAAAATAACGCGTGCTAAGTTTGAACCGACCACTAAGAAGGGGACACGTTTGTCGTCCCTGACCTTCAGACCCTGTAAATTTACCTGCGGATTTAGATCCACAGCTAAATTTGTAGGACGTTCCCAAAATCAATTCTAGGCCATGAAAATTAAATCCAAGCGCATGGTTGAGTTCGTTTGGGCATCCTGAGTAAACCTATACCCTTCTTGAATCTTGATTTCCCAGAGATTTTGAGCGTGTATGGAGACTGGCTTTAGGTTGGTTATGCTTAAGTGATCCTCTAGCAAGCGATTGGTGTTGAGTTTTTCCTCTGAAAATGCCTCTAAGTGTGATTTTGGTTTCACACTTTTTACACCTTTTTCCAAGTTTTGTTTTCAATGTTCTTGCAGCCTCTAGGTCCCAAATTCGTGTGCCTTGACTTGTATATGTAATATGCAATGCATTAGGTCAACATTTGTGGATTGAATCTTTGCACATCATGGCTATGGGATTTGATTTGATACACCATTGAAAGCTTGCCTATTTTGTCACAAATCCAATCTTTTTGCACATGGAATGCTTGATACGAATTTGATCATGATATTGATGATGATTAAGTTCTGAAAATAGAAAAAGATCTCATGTAATCAAGTTTTGGGATTTTATTTGATTTAAATTGATTTAAAATGAAATAATTCAATAAAAAATCAAATAAAATAAAAAAAATTGATAAATGGACACAAGGCTGAAGCTAGGATACGTGTGTGATGTGGCAAGTCCAAATTAAGTGGAAAGGAATGGGCCCATTTGACAAAATTTGAAGTTTTGGGGATAGTGGACTTTTGGCAATTTTGCAAAAATGCCCAACTTCAACAATGCATAACTTCTTCAATTTTGAACTTTTGGAAGTTTTCTTGGACTTTTTAGAAAGCTTGAGATGTCCTCTAACCAAAGATTTTGGTATCATCTCATTTTGATATTCCATTATCAAGTTATAAGCTTTTTTAAAAAAAGGTGTTTTTGTTGACTTTCAAAAATGACCTATAATGTCCAAATTTATAACTTCTTGTGAGTGCATTTTCTGATTTTTGGGTATGAAAATGGATTGTAGGAAATTGCATCCTATTCCAAATGAGCTTTGGATGGGTCATTTCTCATAAAGTATAATAAAGTTATGCTTGGTCAAAGTTGAGTTGACTTTTCCTACAAAACCCTAATTTAGCAACTTTTGAGTCTTGATGAATTTTGAGAAAACCTTGATGAATCATGATCAAACCTTGATCAAATGATGAAATATCCTTCAAAATGATAGTGTTTACAAAAAATCTTGAAGTTTGACTGTATTTAGGTCACAGTTGACTTTTTCTCTAGCACATTCGATTTTTGGACCCTTTGAGCAATTGACTGAGCAAACTTCCTCTGCAAGGCTTGAAACTTGAAATGGATGATATTGAGAACATATTATGACATTGGGGAGAACTTGAGGTCATTTGGATGCAAGGACCTTGATGCAAGGTCACTTGGAGATTTTTCTTGCCATGTTTTGGGAAATATGAGAGGGCAAATTTTGGGGTACAACAGCCTGTATCTTCTTTCAATACTCGTCCGTATTGATTCAAACGCTCGTCTGTGTTTAAACTTTTGATACTCTCCTATATATTCTTTCAATACTCGTCTGTATTGATTCAAACACTCGTCCATGTTTAACCTTTGATACTCGTCCGTATCTTCTTTCAATACTCGTTCGTATTGATTCAAACACTCGTCCATGTTTAACCTTTGATACTCATTCGTATCTTCTTTCAGAACTCGTCCGTATTGATTCAAACACTCGTCTGTGTTATACCTTCCTTGTATTGGCATCACGCCACGTTACAAGTCCAATCTCCGTCTCTTCACTGAAAAAACAAAATAATTCTTTCCCCCAACAAATATCAAAAATAAAAATAAAACACTTACACTTTCTCTCAGGATAAATTTTTGGTATTGATATTTAATCATCTTCTACCTCGAACTTCTGAAAGGCACGCACCAATCGTACTTTCAGGTTTAATACGATTAAATAGGGGCAACTATAATACCCCAAATTTGTCATACCCTCTTACTTTTACCTGGCTTACGCATCTCGCACTTTTCTCATGTATATAACCCTCATTAGGCCAGCTAACACCTCATGCATCATTCATCAATAAATTTAGCACGAGATCAATGTTCATGAACAGGGTTAGGGTTTTATCAACTGACTGAGGTGTATATGTTCAATAGAGCTTGATTCTTCTGGTTATCTCTTTTAGGCAGTGAAATTTGAATTAGGGTTTTGTGTTCATGGGTGTTGTGGATCTTTTCTTCATCAAGCTATAAGGTCATCCTCCATCAAGGATTCATCAAACACAGGTGTATTAGGGATTCACATCTTCCATGTGTGAATTCATAATATCTATCGACTAAGGTTCATTGAGCTTCATATTACGTTTCTTTCTATACTTCAAGGCGCTCCCAAGGCAATGTTGACATCCACAAAGTCAAGATATAGTATGGATTGGATTGCAAAATGCAAGCCATGGTACAAAAGATAAAGTTGTGGGTTCGTTGAGTTCAAAACTTCATCATTATTTCAAACAATTATTGCTTCGATTACAAGTTTACTAGGGTTCAAGAGAAATGAGATGCCAACTCGGATTCATTGAAACTTATAATTGTGCTCAAGATTAATATTGGTTCAAGATCTCAATTTCATGATCTGTTAATGGTTGATTCAAGATAAGATTCGAAGATTCATGTAGTTCAAGTTGTCATCTTCAAGTTCACTTAATTCATCTCCCATCATTCAAATCTAGGCATGACATATAAATGGATTTGGACTCAATTCTTTGTGAAATGTCAAATTGGATTCAAGTTTTGAAGCAAGGCGTCCCATGATAAAGTTCAAAGTCAATTTGGGAAAGTTAAATTTTTGGACAAAATTCCATTTAAATTTATGATTATTTCATTCAAGTTACAAGCATAATGGAGGGAAAGCAATTCAAATTTTAAATCAAGTCTCCATTATAAAAAACCATTTCAAAGCATGGTATCTCAATCAAGTTCAGATCATAAAGCTAAATTCCAAATATATACAACATCTGAGTTTCATCCAATTACATTCATAATCACAAACTTTTGTTCTAAGCCTAAGTCTTACTGCCCATACGCCTTCATGCTTGCTTCCCATGACCAAGCCACCATATCTTCAAGCTATGCCCAAAGCTTCATGTATCACTTGAATCCATCTCAAGTTTTCTCAATCCTGCAATTTCGCAAAGCAATAGAAGTCGGTTCAGAATTCAAAAAAAAAAACAATTGGCCCTGCATCAGTTAAAATACAAGTTTGTCCCTGTAACAAATTGGCCATGCCTCAATTAAAATACAAGTTCAGCCTTGAGTTTCTCAAAGCAAAGCAAATGTTTTTCAGTTTCATTCAGATTCCAAAACAACCCTTAACTGTTTTTCTAAATGGAACTAACAAACTGTAACCAACCTGCAGAATTTCTAACCAAAACTTAAACAAAAAATAGAGGAATTGTCCTAGCCTCTAACCATTTTCCAAATTGCCAATAGAAAACTAACCGAATCCCAACTGTTTTTAACCATATAACTTCCTAACTGTCACAGACTTCTAACAGAAGAACTTATAACCAACTCCTCATAAAACCATTAACTGTTTTTACTTTCTTCCCTCAACCTCTAACTTTCACCCTAATTGTTTCTAACAGAATCTTCAACTAACTTCTCAAAATCTCTAACAAACTTCTTAATTGACATAACAGATAACAGATGGGAGGAGAAAATAGAAAAAGGGGAGAGGATTCATTCACCAAAAAAGTCATAGAAAAATCACAGAATACTTACCTTTCAATATGACTTTCTCGGAAACTCTTCAAGATCCTTCATCATCACCTTCAGAGGAATCACCAACGCTGAAAAATTCTCACCTCTCTAACTCTGCAAAATTCTTCTCTCTACTTCCTTCTCTAAACACCTTCCACAATTCTTCAATCTGCTGAACAATCACCAAGAAATTTCATAAACTCTCTCTCTCTGCAATCTTCAATCTTCCTCTTCAGACTTTTCTGAAATTCTTCATCTACTTCATCAACCTTCAACAACAATAACAACCTTATTTTGTGTCATCTCAAGAAACGCGTTAGGCCGTGACGTTCAACAACAACGAATTTACATCGCGTATCACAAAACAACAACACTGAGAAGCGCAATAGAAAACAAAGTGAAAAAGAAGTAGAAGTAGAGGACTAAAGCAGTGGAAGAAAACGATGTACAATGAAAAAAATACGAATGATTTTATTCCCGAGTCACGCATCTCCGCATTTCTTGTGTTGGCTATTGCATCTGAAACACCGTCGGAGTGACTCTGACATTTCTATACAACATCTTGGTGCTTCACAGTCTAAGTATCCTTCAAGGATGAAGTTAGCAGAGTCCGCCAATCTGGGGAAATTAAGTCGAGAATCGATCTCTCCAAGCTCATCCAAGTTTGAGGCATTCCCTCAAAGCTGTCAATCAGAAAGCTATCGCGTTGATTCATCTCTTCAAGCTCGACCAATCAGAGGCTATCACGTCGATAAATCTCTTCAAGTTACCATCAATCAGGAGCTATCACATCGATAAATATATTCAGAATTCATTCAACCTGGGAGAGTTAAGTCGAGATTCGACAAATCTCTCCATGAAAGTTATAATCAAAGCAGTTTATTTCGTGACTCAAGACATTGGGGCAGGCCACTTCATATCGTATTGTGGCACGAACATTCTGGTATTCTATTCAACATAGAGCTTCTCAGAGATCCCACAGATAGGGGAATTCCTCATTCGTACTTACAAAGTTGCTCAAGCCAATTATGTTATACGAGACGAATCAAGCTAGAAGCATCATAACGGTCACCTTGACCTCGCCAGCGCACAAAGCCGCCTTTATCTCCTACAGACCATTTCAAAACCTGATTCCCCAAGTAAATTCAGAAAGTTCGGAGTTCCCATTTGACTCGGCACGTGCATGTGCATCCCCAGTGGAGTTAATCAAGAACATCCCAGTGGAGCTAAACCGGGGCATCCGCAGAGCTAAACTGGGGCATTCACAGAGCTAAACCGGGGAATTCGTAGGTCCATGCCCATCTCTTATCCCCAAGTGATTCAAGAGGCAACTCCCCAGTGTGTGTAAACTTGGGGAATGTATTCAAAGAGATCCACATGGTGTTTAGTATCAATTCTTCGGCATATTCAGTTCTACCATCTTCTTCAGTTCAGGATGTGTGGAAGTCTATCCGGATTATCTCTTCCCCAACGGTACGATTCAGAATCTAGCAGAGTACCCGAATACTCGCTTCGTCCGCGATTCAATCTTCGGCAGAGTCATCAACAATCTTCGGTATCATGGGCTCCCCAATGCAATTCTTATCAGTATCCCCAACGACCTTCGGTACTGTAGGCTTCCAGCGCCGATATGTATTGACATCCCCAGTAATGAGCAGCGGTTCCCAATGGGCCTTCTCTTATCCCCAAGAAATCTATTTTTTTCCATTTCATATAGCAATCACTGTATAACATTGCATCTCTAAAAGCGCGTAGCTGATCCATCAGAGTGGATCTTTGCGACAAAAGAAATTCAAACATGCATACGAAGCATAAGCCAGATCAGGTACCTTAGAGAAAATATCAGAATCATTCAAGGACAATAATACATCCCTACAAGAGGATATCATCCCCATAATCCCTAGTCAATGACCTTCACCTTTTCAATGCCCAACAAAATTGATACACCAAGCCTAAACCCAACATTCATCTATGTCAGCCTCCCAAACACTCGTCCGTGTTCAAACTTTGATACTCGTCCGTATCTTCTTTCAATACTCGTCCATATTGATTCAAACACTCGTCCGTGTTTAACCTTTTAATACTCGCCTGTATCTTCTTTCACTCGTCCGTATTGATTCAAACACTCTTCAGTGTTTAACCTTTGATACTCGTCTGTATCTTCTTTCAATACTTGTTCGTATTGATTCAAACACTCGTCCGTGTTTAACCTTTTGATACTCGCCTGTATCTTCTTTCAATACTCGTCTGTATTGATTCAAGCACTTGTCCGTGTTTAACCTTTGATACTTGCCTGTATATTCTTTCAATATTCTTCCGTATTGATTCAAACACTCGTTCGTGTTTAACCTTTGATACTCGTCTGTATCTTCTTTCAATACTCATCCATATTGATTCAAACACTCGTCCGTGTTTAACCTTTGATAATCGCCTGTATCTTCTTTCAATACTCGTCCGTATTGATTCAAACACTCGTCCGTGTTTAACCTTTGATACTCGTCCGTATCTTCTTTCAATACTCGTCCGTATTGATTCAAACACTCGTCTGTGTTTAGCCTTTTGATACTCGCCTGTATCTTCTTTGAATACTCGTTCGTATTGATTCAAACACTCGTCCGTGTTTAACCTTTGATACTCTCCTGTATCTTCTTTCAATACTCGTCCGTATTGATTCAAACACTCGTCCGTGTTTAACCTTTTGGTACTCGCCTGTGTGATACGGTGGGAAGAACTGACTATTTTTTGGAATGCTGGTTTGCGTTTTGCGTTTGTTTTCGCAAAATGTCGCGGTAAGCAAGAGTCGCCACCGAATTTTATTTTATCCAACAAGGAAAGGAAAAAATCACAGAAAAATTCCTTTTTCAAGATATTTCTCGGGTTCGGGGGGTAGATTATAGAAAGGGAAGGTATTAGCACCCTTTCTATTCGTGGTTATCCACGGGCTCTTAGGTACTTGCTCATTTGTTTTCAAAAATTGCTTTTCTTTGTGTTTGTGGATTTGAAAAAGTTTTTGTTTGAAAGGTGTAAGTGTGAAAAAGATTTTTTTTTTTGAAAGAGCAAGTACTTAAGAACTATCTACCTACTCGAAAAAGGAATCGTTCTAGGCTATCTTCCTTTAGACAATGCTTTCCCATTATTGATGAGTAGGTAGCATCGTCATTGGAGTTTAAGGGTCAATTCGATTAAGGGACGTGCGGTCACTAAAGCAATGTTAGGACGCCTTAGCGGTAACCCTAATGTCTTAGATCATTTTATCCGAGGCAACTGTTTTGAGGAAACTATGATCTTTGGACAAGAGGGCGACCTCTAAAACTTCCTATACTCAATGACCGCGTACGAAGGCAACCAAGTGAGGTGTACCCTAAGAGTGCGCATGTGCGAGTGTGTTGTTTTCAGTTTATTTTATCTTTGTACATGTTAGTGGTTATCTATGTTGATTTTAGGTTTAAACGTTCAATCTTGTCATGCATCCCTATTATCAAACATCTAACAGTTTATAAGTTGCGGAAAATTAATTGCGGGAATTTAAACTAACTATTACAAGGCGTCGGGTATTTACATCGCCAAAGACAAACCCTTTAAAATAAATGCGGAAAATAAATAAATCGATAAAAGTATTTAAAGTCCTATTAAGCTATTACATTATGGAAACAAATACAATATTGAAATAAAATGGATCGCGTGCGGGAAATTAAATCGGGCGCAAGTTTTTTAGGGTTTTGACCCTTTAATTATTAAAGAAAAGATTTTTTTGTTTGCTTTTGAATTAAGAAAGAAATTAAACTAAATTAATTATTAAATTAATAAACTAATTAATTAATTAATGAAAATAATATTTTTGTATTTTTGTGTTATTTAAAGAAATAAAAATAAATTTAGTCAATGTTAATAAAAACCTAATTGTCTAAGTTAATTTTAATTATTGCAAAATATATTAAAAGTTATTCCTAATTAAAACTAAATTAATTAAATTAATATTATTAACAAAAGTAAAATACTGAAATTTAAATTAATAAAGAAAATATTTTTGGTTTTAATTTTATTAAGAAAAAAAGTTTGATTGGTTAATTAATCATGAAAATAATTAAACAAGCAATTAAATAAAATAAATAAAAAGAATGAAATAGAAAGACTTAGGGGGGGTTTAGGCCCAATTAGAAGGTCTGAACAGCAGTTTGGTGGCCCAAATGGCGCAGGCCTGGCTGACTTTGAGAGATTCAATGTGCGCCTTTGACTTGATTCCATGGTGGACGTTCCATCTAGGCCATCAGATTTGGCCTGGGGCCATCTGTCCATTGATTGAATGAGGAAGTATTGTAGGCTACACGCTTGGGTCAGCACTGGATCACCTGAATGAAAAATATAACAAATAATATGGGGACCTGAGATTCGAACCCAGGTCCTGTTGGTATTTGGATGCACGCATTCACCACTAGGCCATTGTGTATTACTTGTTAGTATAATGGAAAATAATAATAATAAGAAAAAATGGATCAATATGCCAAAACAAAAAATAACGCGTGCTAAGTTTGAACCGACCACTAAGAAGGGGACACGTTTGTCGTCCCTGACCTTCAGACCCTGTAAATTTACCTGCGGATTTAGATCCGCAGCTAAATTTGTAGGACGTTCCCAAAATCAATTCTAGGCCATGAAAATTAAATCCAAGCGCATGGTTGAGTTCATTTGGGCATCCTGAGTAAACCTATACCCTTCTTGAATCTTGATTTCCCAGAGCTTTTGAGCGTGTATGGAGACTGGCTTTAGGTTGGTTATGCTTCAGTGATCCTCTAGCAAGCGATTGGTGTTGAGTTTTTCCTCTGAAAATGCCTCTAAGTGTGATTTTGGTTTCACACTTTTTACACCTTTTTCCAAGTTTTGTTTTCAATGTTCTTGCAGCCTCTAGGTCCCAAATTCGTGTGCCTTGACTTGTATATGTAATATGCAATGCATTAGGTCAACATTTGTGGATTGAATCTTTGCACATCATGGCTATGGGATTTGATTTGATCCACCATTGAAAGCTTGCCTATTTTGTCACAAATCCAATCTTTTTGCACATGGAATGCTTGATACGAATTTGATCATGATATTGATGATGATTAAGTTCTGAAAATAGAAAAAGATCTCATGTAATCAAGTTTTGGGATTTTATTTGATTTAAATTGATTTAAAATGAAATAATTCAATAAAAAATCAAATAAAATAAAAAAATTGATAAATGGACACAAGGCTGAAGTTAGGACACGTGTGTGATGTGGCAAGTCCAAATCAAGTGGAAAGGAATGGGCCCATTTGACAAAATTTGAAGTTTTGGGGATAGTGGACTTTTGGCAATTTTGCAAAAATGCCCAACTTCAACAATGCATAACTTCTTCAATTTTGAACTTTTGGAAGTGTTCTTGGACTTTTTAGAAAGCTTGAGATGTCCTATAACCAAAGATTTTGGTATCATCTCATTTTGATATTCCATTATCAAGTTATAAGCTTTTAAAAAAAAGGTGTTTTTGTTGACTTTCAAAAATGACCTATAATGTCCAAATTTATAACTTCTTGTGAGTGCATTTTCTGATTTTTGGGTATGAAGATGGATTGTAGGAAATTTCATCCTATTCCAAATGAGCTTTGGATGGGTCATTTCTCATAAAGTATGATAAAGTTATGCTTGGTCAAAGTTGAGTTGACTTTTCCTACAAAACCCTAATTTAACAACTTTTGAGTCTTGATGAATTTTGAGAAAACCTTGATGAATCATGATCAAACCTTGATCAAATGATGAAATATCCTTCAAAATGATAGTATTTACAAAAAATCTTGAAGTTTGACTGTATTTGGGTCACAGTTGACTTTTTCCCTAGCACATTCGATTTTTGGACCCTTTGAGCAATTGACTGAGCAAACTTCCTCTGCAAGGCTTGAAACTTGAAATGGATGATCTTGAGAACATATTATGACATTGGGGAGAACTTGAGGTCATTTGGATGCAAGGAACTTGATGCAAGGTCACTTGGAGATTTTTCTTGCCATGTTTTGGGAAATATGAGAGGGCAAATTTGGGGTACAACAGCCTGTATCTTCTTTCAATACTCGTCCGTATTGATTCAAACGCTCGTCTGTGTTTAACCTTTTGAGGTGCCTGGTAGCTTGCCTGAACTTCACTTGGTCTTTTCCAATAGCTAGTTTGCTTCGAATGTTCCTGAATCAGCCTCCAGAAGTCAACCTGCACAAACTTGAAATGAAAATGGTGAACACTGTAAATGGAGTTACAATTGGCAATGGAGGTTTTGGATAGCTTGAGTGAGTTGAATGGAAGGTATTGGAACAGGTTTGAGGCCAAATGCAAGAGTGGTTTGTGTGATGGATGTGAATCTGCAGGGAGTGCCCTGTTTTGCAAGAAGAATGTGACTTGGTGTTTTGGAAGGCTTAAGGGATCAACAATTCGTGTTTCTGGCTCAAGGCAATTCACAAACTTGTTTGGAATGTTGGCAAGAGTTGAATATATCAGATGCTCATGTTCTTGACCTTTTGCATAATTACTTGGTTTTGAAGTAAAAGTGAGAGTTGACAATGCTATGGCTGTACTGGCTTGTACCCTAGCTGCACAAAGTTGTTGAACTTTTCCTGACATTAGGGAGCCTTGTTTGCAGTAAAGGGCTTGGTGTATGGCTCAAGAAATGCAATTTAACATAAAGCATGCTTTATGTAAATGGAAGTGCTACCTTTATGCCATAAATGGATTTATTCATTGTGCCAAGCTTTGTTGATCAGCATAAGACCAATGTCCAATGTATTTGCATTTAATTTTTTGAGTTTTGAAGGGTTTAGAGACCTGTAATCAAGTACAAATCTAGTTTGGACAGATTTTGCAACTTGTGTCAACATGAAAATGCCATGGATCAAAGTGAGTTTTTGCCAACTTCAAGCATTCGATTCTCCCTAACCACAAATGTGTTTGAGGAGTTCTTGGACAATTTGGAAAGCTTGCAACATGTACTATAATCCATATTTGAAATTCAACTTGAGACTTCAAGTGGAACTATGTGAAAAATGGCCAAGAAGATGGGTCAAAATCCTGCCTAAACTAGGGCAAAATTTCTCTAAGTTAAAAGTTCTAGGGACCCTTGTTCCAAAAATCATTACTTGAGATCTAAGCTTCTTTTGAGAAAAATTTGTGAATAAAAGTTGTAGAATTTGTGGAGGACTACAACTTTCATGTTGTAAGTTTTGTTTGAATCCATTTGCATCATGATGAAAATGTGGGGCAAAGTTAGGAAAAATTAAGAAAATTTCATAACTTAGAAAATTTGTAAGTTATGAAAATTTTCAATTTCAAGCCCTAATTTGCAATTTTGGGTTTCTTGATGAACAAGTTTCATAATTTGACACATCGCGATGAAAAATGACCATTGGCACTTGATTTTGACCAAAAAGTCAAAGTTTGACTTTTCAGTGTACAATCAAATTTTGATCAGTTGACTGAAAAATGCATATGTCAATCCAATGCATTTGAGATATTTTGAACTTGTTGAATAGGCCAAGATAATGTCATTGAGTCCTTGAGTCCATGGTTGAACTTGATTTGCCATTGGTTAGGTCAAACAGTCAAAAATTGCCTTTGTACAGTAAAAACCCTAAAAATGACCATTTTGCCCTTTTGGTGATCTGATCAAATTTCTTGTGGATTTGTAGTCCAAACTTGATCAAATGGTTCATATGAGTTCATAATGTTGATGTGGGTCAAAACTCATGAGGTTTGACTGTAAATTGGTCACAATTGACTTTTTCCCCAATACAACTGATTTCTAGGTCAACTGTCCAATTGACTGGGCAACAATTTGATTCAAGGCTTGAAACTTGGTATGGACAAACTTATGAGTCCAACATGAAGTATGAAAGTAAATTTAGGCATTGTAAGTCAAAAAATCCCTGTGCAAACTCAAACCCTAATTTAGGTCAACAGTGCAAGGAGATGTCTTGAGCAGAGCAAACCCTAGCTTGATCTTGAATTCCAAGAGCCTTGTGATGAGAAATGTTGATAAAATGAGAGGGAAAATTTTGGGGTACAACGGTTTCCCCTGTTCAATCTTCTTGAACCTGAAGAGTTAGATTGGCAAGTTTTGTCTTTCGTGACTCGAAGGTAAAAGAGGATTGGACACTAGAGTGCCCGTAAATTTGCACTCGTCAAAATATTATTGAGGGAATGGGCTTAAAGATGCCATTTAGAGATGGTAGAATCTTGCTGGAGATGGGCTTAAAGATGCCATCCAAGAATGTTTGTTGAACTACAATGTTGTAGGTCACAAGAATGAGCATCAAGATGGTATCTGTGTCTGGAATGCATTTGAACTGTATCTGGAGACTAGGTTTGTATGAGCAAAAGAATGGCGTCTGTGTCTAGAGCGTATCTGAGCTGTAACTGTATTTGATCTTTGAATGAATATCAGAATGACTGCTGTGTCTGGAGTGTACCTATATTCTGAATGGGTAACAGAGAAACATCTGTGTATGGAGCATCTAGGTGCTGGGGGAAAAGTTCCGAATGAGTGGCAGAATGGCAACCGTGTCTGGAGCGTATCTGGACTGTATCTGAAATTGAGATCTGTATGATTAGCAGAAAGAGTTCCGTGTCTGGAGTGTATCTGAAACTGTAACTGGGATCTGAATAAGTGACAAAATGACTTACGTGGCGACTGCACTGGGGAGAATCAAACTTCTGGTATAAGGGCCAGAATGGCATCCGTGTTTGGAGCGTATCTAAACTTAAAGTTGATAGTTGAATCTGAATGAGAGATAGAATGGCCGCCATGTCTGGAGCGTATCTAGTCTGTATCTGATTGCTGAAGTCTGAATGAGTAGTAGAATGACTGTCGTGTCTGGGGTATATTCGTACTGTATTTTGACTTGAAATTCAGAATGAGTAATAGAATGACCGCCGTGTCTGGGGTGTATCCATACTGTATCTGAATAATTGTTAATGATAGCCTTTTAATCTTATCCTGAAAAGGGTAAAATGTTAGCTAAAACACAAAGTTATGTTGCATGATATGTATGATGCAATGAAATGTGTTCCATCAATGTTTATGATATATGAATGTAATGGATGTGCATGTAAGTTGAGTAGCTGTCTTGCTGAGGAAAATAAATCCTTGATAACGGGAGATAATGAAATCCTTGACTGCTTCCGGAGAAAGTAATTTCCTGACCGATGCTGAGGATTCAAAAATCTTTGATTGTTGAAGATGAGAAATCCTTGCTGACTGCTTGGGGATTAAATATCTTTGATTGTTGAGAAATGAGAAATCCTGGGACCACTGCTGGGGATTAAAAATCCTTGGTGACTGGTGGGGATTTAACAAGAGCTTTGACAACTTGTGCAGGGAATGAGACTCTTTCCTGACTTTCTTGGGAAATAAGGAAAACTCTAAAAATCTCTACTAGGGAATTAAAACTTGAGAGGCTTCAAATGGAGAAACATGAACTAGAATCTTCGTTCCGTTGGGAAATAACTCTGTGGGGAGAGTGTTTATTTTGCCGGAGAAAATCAGGAGCTTTGGGTTGTATGCCAAACTACTGGGGGATTATCCTAGTCGGGGATAAGACAAGAAGTTAACTGTTATCTGATTTATTCTTAGACTTTTTAAGATAACCTGCTGGGGAAGTTGGGGAAAACTGAATGGTTCCCACTGGGGAATTATAGTTGGAAATTTGACTTCGCTGGGGAAGAAGGTTTAGAATATTCTAGCTCCGTTGGGGATATATATTTCAGGGTTTTTGGGCTCCACTGGGGATCGGGAGTTTGGAGACTTAACTCTGATGGGAACCTTGAAACTTAACTCCACTGGGGAATAAAGTTTAAAATACACTGGCTCCGCTGGGGATCTTGCAATTTAACTCCGCTGGGGATATATACTCCAAGGTTTTAGCTTTGTTCAGGATCTGAATGATGTACTGCAGGGGATTTCTGGAATAGCACAAGGATATCTTCCTACACCTTCAACCTATCAGTAATTATCCTTTCTCAATTTCGTTTTATTTGTAAGCAGTGATTATATTCAAATGCATATGCCTATTTAACAAAACATTGGATGTTTTCAAATAAAACATAAGTGTAAAAAGAAAGGAAAGGCAAGCAAATTTCTACACTTTGAAGTATTTTTGTATTAACTTTTGTAAGTATCTTTGTACAAAGGAGACAGACATCCTAGTAAGAGAATGTTGTCGTAAAATTGAGAAAAATTTTATACAAAAGAAAGATGGCTATGTGCAATAATTCCATGGGGTTCCCATTCTGCTATAGCCTTCACAACTCTGAGTATCTTGTCCACTCGATGCTTCGTCCGCCGATGATTGGATTGATCAGAAGCCTGGAGCTTGTTGGTGAAGAGGTTGTCTTTAAAGTGATCCGACAAGACATAGTCATACGCTTTAATTCCCTAATTTTTGCCTGGACCTCCCTTTCGGGTTTTCAGTCCACCGGGAAACTCTTTTTTGCCCTAGTCGCCCTTTCGGGTTTTCAACTTGCCGGGTGTATAGATTTTTTTGTTTATCCCTAATTTTTGCCTGAACCGCCCTTTCGGGTTTTCGATTCACCGGGATGCCCATTTTTTGCCCAAGTTGCCCTTTCGGGTTTTCAACTTGTCGGGTCATTTTATGCGTAGTATCTTTTAACTATGTATGCGTTCGTAGGGTGCGGCAAGTCGTCGCCGTACATGGTGGTCAGAATCATTGCCCCACCAGAAAAGATGTTCTTGATCACAAATGGTCCTTCGTAAGTAGGAGTCCACTTGCCCCTGGGATCACTTTGCGGAAAGATGATCCGCTTGATTACAAGATCTCCGACTTGATATATCTGACGCCTAACTTTCTTGTTGAAAGCCTTGATCATTCGTTTTTGATACGTCTGACCATGACAAACAACAGTAAGTCGCTTCTCGTCGATCAAATTAAGTTGGTCAAGTCGGGTCTGAATCCAATCGTCTTCACTCAAACCAGTATCCTTCATAATCCTCGAGGAGGGAATCTGAACTTCCATAGGTAGAACAGCCTCCATGCCATATACCAAAGAAAAGGGGGTTGCCCCAGTTAAAGTACGCGCCGTGGTATGATATCCGTGTAGAGCAAACAGTAACATCTCATGCCAGTCCTTGTAGGTGACTGTCATCTTTTGAATGATCTTCTTGATATTTTTGTTCGCGGCTTCAACAACACCGTTCATCTTTGGCCGATAGGGAGATGAAATATTGATGATAAATCTTGAACTTCTCGCACAGAGCGGTGATCACAGTGTTATTCAAATTTGTACCGTTGTCTGTGATAATCCTGTCAGGGATACCATACTGGCATATGAGGTTCTGCTTAATGAAGCGGGTAACCACATTCTTTGTAACAGAGGCGTAGGAAGCTGCTTCAACCCACTTGGTAAAATAATCAATAGCAACCAAGATGAAGCGATGTCGATTGGATGCTGTAGGCTTGATCTCTCCAATCATGTCGATGCCCCACATTACGAATGGCCAAGGAGCTGTTAGAACGTTGAGAGGAACAAGATGAATATGTACCTTGTCAGCATAGACTTGGAATTTGTGGCAAGTACGAGAATGTTGATGACAATCATCTTCCATGGTAGACCAGTAGTAGCCTGCCCTTAGAATCTTCTTAGCCATCGTATGTCCGCTTAAGTGGGTGCCAAAGGTTCCACTATGTATTTCAGTCATGATCAAATCTGCATCAACCTTGTCCATACAACAAAGTAGAACACAATCATGGTTGCGCTTATAAAGGATACCATTGCTCAAGAAGAACATGGCAGCAAATCTCCTTAAGAACTTTTTGTCATTGACTGAAGCTCCTTCAGGGTATTCTCGAGTCTGGAGATACCTTTTGATTTCATGAAACCAGGGTTGTTCCACTACTTCTTCGGTATTAATCTCATGACAGTGCGCAGGTTCGTCCATTCGCTCGATGGTGATTTGGGGAGCCTCATTATCCTAGTTGAGTTTAAACATGGAAGACATTGTAGCCAGAGCATCAGCTAGCTGATTTTCTTCTCGTGGGAAGTGCTCAAAGGTAATCTGCTCGAAATGAGGCAACAATGTCAGGACATGTTCTTTGTATGGGATAAGATTAGGATGTTTAGTATCCCAATCTCCTTTGACTTGACTGATAACCAAAGCCGAGTCCCGAAATACGACCAAAGATTTGATTCCCAATTCTATAGCAGCCTTGAGACCAAAAATGCAAGCTTCATATTCGGCCATGTTGTTGGTACAACTGAAGCAAAGTCGGGCAGTGAAGGGTGTATGGCAACCTTCTGGAGAAATGAGTACCGCACCGATACCATTGCCAAGTGCATTTGAAGCACCATCAAAGTACAGGGTCCATCAGGATCCTTGTTCAGGTCCGCCATACGGTCCGTTACCTTCAATGTTGTCCAATGTCATGATATCCTCGTCAGGGAAGTTGAATCTCATAGATTAGTAATCTTCGACGGCTTGATGAGCTAGATGGTCAGCTAGTACACTCCCCTTTATAGCTTTTTGAGTTGTATACTGGATATCATACTCTGTCAGGATCATTTTCCATCTAGCGATTCTTCCAGATAAAGCAGGCTTTTCAAAGATATACTTGATCGGATCCATCTTGGAAATCAGCAAAGTGGTATGAGTCAACATATACTGCCTTAGCTGGCGAGCAGCCCATACCAAAGCGCAGCAAGTTTTCTCGAGCAGTGAGTAGCGAGTCTCACAGTCGGTAAACTTTTTTCTAAGGTAATAAATGGCATGCTCTTTTCGGCCAGACTCGTCATGTTGGCCCAGTACGCACCCCATTGAGTTATCCAAAATAGTCAGATACATAATTAACGACCTTCCTTCGACGGGTGGCATCAAGATAGGAGGTTCTAGCAAATACTCCTTGATCTTATCAAAAGCAACTTGACAATCATTGTTCTATTTAACTACCTGATCTTTCTTCAACAGCTTGAAGATTGGCTCACAGATAGATGTCAGGTGAGAGATGAACCTTGCAATATAGTTTAAGCGTCCCAAGAAACCTCTAACCTCCTTTTCAGTGCGGGGGGCATGCATTTCTTGTATAGCCTTGACTTTAGCAGGATCAACCTCAATGCCTTTGTTGTTGACAATAAGTCCCAGAAGTTTACCAGACCTGACTCCAAAAGTGCACTTGCTTGGGTTCAGTCTGAGCTTATACTCCTTCAATCTGACAAACAGCTTTTGCAGATGGTCGAGGTGTTCCTCTTCTGTCTGTGATCGGGCTATCATGTCGTCTACGTAGACATCAATCTCATGATGTATCATGTCATGAAATAAAGCTACCATGGCGCGTTGATAGGTTGCCCCGGCATTCTTCAGTCCGAATGGCATCACTTTGTAGCAAAAGGTACCCCACTGCGTAACGAAAGTAGTCTTCTCCATGTCTTCGGGGGCCATTTTGATCTGGTTGTATCCCGAGAATCCATCCATGAAGGAAAATACCTTGTGTTGAGCTGTGTTGTCAACCAATATGTCAATGTGTGGCAGTGGAAAATCATCTTTAGGGCTATCCCTGTTTAAATCCTTGTAGTCCACACACATTCTGACTTTGCCGTCCTTCTTAGGCACGAGCACAATGTTAGCAACCCATTATGGATAGGAAGTAACAGCCAGAAATCCAGCGTTGAATTGCTTCATTACCTCAGCTTTGATCTTCTCAGACATGTCAGGCCTCATTCGGCGAACTTTTTGTTTGATCGGTGGACAGTCTTCTCTTGTAGGGAGACGGTGAACCACGATATCTGTATCTAATCCCGGCATGTCTTCATAGGACCAAGCGAAGATTTTGACATATTCATTCAACAACTGCACTAAGCGCTCTTTGACACTTGGTTTCAGGTTGGCACCCACTTTTACCTCTTTCTTGTCTTCCTCTGTTCCCAAGTTGATGATTTCTAGCAACTCTTCGTGGGGCAGAATAGCCCTTTCCTCTTGTTGCAGAAGTCTGGCTAGCTCTCCAGGCACTTCACAGTCTTCATCACCTTTGTACTCGGCATGATTGACCAAATCTTCAGAGTCATCGAAGGCTAAAGCAGAATAGTCACCCATGGAATCCGGAGTGGATGGGTACCTGCATTTTGTGAGTGTGGGTGTGTGTAAGGGATAGCCATCCTTAAACAATGTAAAAAGAAAGAAAATGAACACAACAGTTTATAGATGAAAACGTCCAATGATTCATTAAACATGGCATATGATAATGAAGAAATCAAGCCCTTACAAATGGACCTATATGCCTCGGGTAAGGCATAATGTGAAAAGAGTGTGTACGAATTGTTTAATTATTACAGACCAAAATAGGAAATTGTTCAAAGATAAATTACTGGTTGATGAAAGTGATGGGAACGAAGTCTTTCGCTTCCCAGTTGCTTAAACCTCCTTCGATAGTTGGAAAGATCCAATCTTCAAAGTTGTCTTCTTCATCATCATCTTCTAATGCATTAATTCAATGGTGAGTGGTTTTAAAGGGTGGTCCTCTGGCCCGGGAGCGACGCACAACTTTCTAGCCATCAACAGTAAAACCTAATCTGAACTTGTCCGTCTTGTGAGAAAAATCAGGCAGTTTCCCCCATACGGTACTCCTTCCTTCTTTGATTACTGCCTCCGCATCCTTGATGGAAGCTATCCTAGACACAGACTTGGAAATGATAGGCACATCGGCCATTGTCTTCACAACTGCGACTTCAGGAGAAACTTCCTCAAAATGTTGGAAAAGCGTTTCTATGAACTCGCCATCCAACTCCACATAGCGGAAGGAGTTGAGATGACTTATCATGTACTCTTCCTCACCGTGCACTGTGATGATCTTACCCTGAATACGATACTTTAGCATTTGGTGTAAAGAGGAAGTAACTGCCCCAGCATAGTGGATCCATGGCCTTCCCAATAAGCATGAATATGAAGGACGGATGTCTATCACATAAAAGGTAGAGTTGAAGGTCTCGGTGCCCACTTTGATTGGGATGTCCACCTCTCCGTGAACCATCCGCTTAGAACCATCGAAGGCTCTAACAATGATGTTACTGGGTTTTAAAGTCAAACCTTCGTAGTCTAGCCTGTCTAATGCCTTTTTTGGTAGAACATTAAAAGATGAACCGGTATCAACTAGGACATGGGCCAGCATAGTCCCTCTGCACTCTACCGAGACGTGCAGCGCATCGTTATGCTTCCTTCCTTTAGGGATCAAATCAGCATCAGAAAAACCAAGACCGTTATCGGCAGTAAGGCTAGCCACGCACTCTTGAAAATGGTCAGCGGAAGTTTCTTGAGGCACGTGTGCCGTCTTTAGAAATTTGATTAAGGCCTTGGCATGGGCCTCAGAGCAGAGTAGGAGAGCCAACATGGAGATTTTGGAAGGGGTCTGCCCTAGCTGTTCCACGACATCGTAGTCGCTCTTTTTGATTATCTTTAAGATTTCTTCCATCTCTTTCTAGGTGGTTTCGTGGATTACCACGGTCTGAGCCTTCATCCTGACAGGCGCTTCTAGTATCCCCTTACCCTTATCGGAAGTATCAACAGAGGGTCTAACTTCAGGAGTATCCAATTCTTCAATTACCGGGCTTTGCACAGATGGCTTGACAGGCACCGAAGCTTTCGGGGGTCCGAAGACTGCTCGTGGAGGAGCAATCTCCGGAGAGAAGATCCTTCCGTTGCGAGTTATCTTGCTTGTTCCCGCAATATTCCATATATCAAGGGTTTCATCATCAGAATTCTCTTGTACTTATTCAATCTGTTTGACACCATGGTAGAAGATTTCTCCTCCATAATTCCATGGTATCGTCTTGTTAGACTTATACGGGACAGGCCCCGACATGGTGATTTTCAACAACACAAACTTAGGATCAGGCGTAATCTTGACAGGCCTTTTGCAGGTCTTGGGAAGATTGTTGGAGATGGTTATTATGAAAATGTCATTAGTTGAAGTAACAAAGGTAGCAGGAGTAACAGGAGTGATGGTATCAACAAGAGTCTTTTGAAAGAGTATCTCTTGGGTATCCATCAGGCGTTGGATGCCTGATTTAAATATTGGGAAGTCAGCTTGCAAGTTTAAACAAAAGTAGCAGTCTTTTCCACAGCCTGGAAATATCCCGACTTTCATCAAATTCACTTTAATCACTGGTAACAGAGTCAAAAGGTCAGCAACATTGGTAATATGAAGGTCTTCCATAACGACATGAACATTATGACCGTGCTTGGGCATTGGAGCGGATATCACGTTGGGTTTTTCAGGAGCATCAAACTCTACCTCCTTGGCGTCTATCAAGTCTTGGATTTTGTTCCTAAGCGCCCAACAATTATTGGTATCATGTCCTACACTGTCAAAGTGGTAAGCACATTTTTCATTGGAATGGTAATAAGGAGAAGAGGTATTAGGGTTCTTCGGCGCTTCTTTCAAATTGGTGAGATTCAGCTTTAACAAATGAGGGAGGACTTGAGCCGGTGTCATGTTGATTCGGGTGAATTGCCGTTGTGGCATTTCTACCCTTTGTTGATTTAATCTTGGTTGATTGCTGCGAGGTTGATCAGTTGAAGAGTTTTGGATCATCACAGCCCCCACCGTTGGTCGGCGCTCGATTCTTCCTTGATTTCTCTGATTGTTAATGGCATAAACTTCCTTTTTAGATGGGAAGGTCTTCTTAATAGTATTGGAAGCGGAGGCATCCTTCTGAATATTACCACTTTTGATGCCAGCCTCGACCCTTTCACCGGTCAGAATTAATTCAGTGAATCCCGCAGAGGAACTCCCGATTAAATGATTGAATAATGGACCAGACAGGGTCCCCAGAAACATGTCAACCAGCTCTCTATCCGACAATGGTGGCTGCACCCTTCCATCCAAATCACACCACTTCTGGGCATACTCTTTAAATCCTTCATTAGAAGCCATACCCATACTCTGTAGTTGAGTACGAGTAGGCGCTAAATCAGCATTGTATTGGTATTGTCGGTAGAATGCAGCAGCTAAATCTTCCCAGTTATGAACCTCAGATCTTTCGAGTTGATAGAACCAGTCCAGTTGTGTGCCTGACAAACTGTCTTGAAAAAAGTGTACCCGGAGGTCTTTATCAGAGGAGTGAGGTTGGATCTTTCTGATGTAGGATCTCAGATGCATCTTTGGACAGGACAAACCGTCATACTTAGAAAATGTAGGTACTTTGAACTTGGGAGGAATGACGATCCCATCGACCAAACTTAGTTCTTAGAAATCTAAAACAGGTACCCTTTGCAACTCTATGGCTGCCAACCGATCCTCAAGATTTTTATACTTATCATTCGCCGGGGGATATTGTTGTTCGAAGTAATCTTCATCCTCTTCCTCTTCTTCTTCTTCAACTTCATATTCAGAAGGTATTGCAGTTCCTTTTCCTTTACCAGCCCCTTCATCAGACGTCGAGGGGAACTCGAGAACTTATCTAGCATGGCTTTCAAACCTTATTCCCATAGTGGCCACCCCAGGCCTTTTCTTCTTTTTCTCTTTATCTTTCTCCAACAGTGCTTTAAGGTCCTCTTGACCCTTTGCTAAGGTCATGAGGAGTTGCTGGAATTGCGAATTCTGTGCTTGCATATCCTTAACCGTCTGCTCCAAATCCATCTTGCTGAAATAAACAACAGAAAGATAAGGAAACCTGGTGTGAAGACCTGTTTATGCATATGATGAATGATATGTTATTCATGTAATGCATTCAAGGATTCAAAAATTCAAATTTGTCGCAAACAAAAAGAACACACGTCATATTAAGAAGAAATTTGTTAGTACATAAATGCCCCATGGGCAAAGTATTACAAAATTCTTAATGTAAAAAGACATTGCGCATCCTCTTTAGTGAGATGTAAGTGTTAAGAGTTTCCTATTCATGAAGTCGGTGGGTAAGCTCCAAAACCTTCTTCTCACTGGCATAGAAGCTGGCTTCAAAAGTATTTCGCTCTTCCTTGAGTTGGATCCAACTCTTTTGCAATTCTTCCAATGATGTTGGCATGTCAGGATGTAGGAGGGTGTATGGAACCTCTCCTTCCATAACAGGCTCTTTGATCACAGGGAGAATGTGAGGGTATGGCATCATAAGATTCTGGGAGCGGGTTCGTATCCACTTGAGGTAAGGCTCAAGGGGGATGAAATTCTTGTGCCCCAATGTCTTACTATCCACTTTTTTGGGCATCCTCCAAGCTCGAATAAACCTTTGTCGAAGTCCTTGCGCATCGTTGTCGAAGTCAAAAACTAGGTCAGGAATCAGCATATCATGAGGGCCATCCCTCCGAGCATATCCAAATTTACTTAGAGCTAAACAGGGGTTGTAGGTAATGCCTCCCCTAATGCCAAGTAGTGGGACATTAGGGAATTCCCCACAATGATCAATGATGATGACATTTTCTCTGGACCGAGAACACCAATGAACATCAGAATGTGTGAGGGTCATCAACCGTTGTGACCACCTTAAACCCTGCTCATTCTTCAAAACTGATTGTGGAAGGTGAGAAATAAACCACCTTGCTAAGAGAGGAGTACAACACATGAGAACACCTCTTTTCCTCATTGTTCGTGTGTAAAATGAGTGTAGGATGTCCCCAAGCAATATAGGCACAGGATTCTGAGATATGAAAATCTTGACAGCATTCACATCTATAAGCTGATCAGGGTTTGGGAACAAGACCAACCCATAGATGAGGAGTGCCACAATCTCTTCAAAAGCTTGTAGATCTAGAGAATTCCAGCAGTCTTGTGCCTTCTCAAACAGAAACTTTGCCAAGAAACCCTTGACACCACTTCTGGTTTCCCAATGACCTTTGATATCAGATGGTTGCAAGTGTAATGCTTGAGCAACATCTTCAGGCTTTGGTTATTTTTCCGTACCATTGTAGGGTAGTTGATGAAGAATGGGAATTCTCAGGAGTTGAGAAAATTCCTCCAAAGTAGGTACTAGTTGGTAATCAGGGAATGTGAAACAGTGGTGTAGGGGGTCAAAGAACTGGAAGAGAACTTTCACGATGTCTTCTTCAATGTTGGAGTTGACCAAGCTGAGAATTATCTGAACGGAGAATTATCTGGAATCTTCTAAGTAAGCTCCTTGAGTTGAGGAGGGATTCTCAAAAGGTTGACTTGTATTGTTTTCCTGCGAAGAGATTCCATGACCTACAAAACAAGAACAAAGATGAAGATCCAAACCCTTGAAATGGTTAGTGGATGCATATGATGCTTTATGATGTTCATGATGTATGCACAAGCACATGTACAAACAAGTCACACAAGATCCTAGTTTCAGGCTTACATGAGGTTTCATAGGTAAGTACCCTCTTGAAGTTAGTTGGCTCAACCTGTCCTATAAATAGTAACCGGGTTCTGAGGGGCTCAATATCACTGGATTATTTTTTGTGTTCATTGTTTTGGTTTAGCCACTTAACTGGCGACCAAAATATTCCAAGAAAACAACCCTCAATGAGTGTAGTATCGAGTATCTACCAACTTCGGACTGCACCAAAGCCGGTCATCTCACTACCCCTAAAAAAGGCCAAGATGGTCAAGTAAGGTTCTAAGAGTTCATTAGTACTTCATGACATCACTCAGCGGCCCCGTATTCTCTTTGATTTACTCAAAGGCTACCGATACTCATAAATATGTCGCACTAATATAGCTATTGCTTCAACCATGTTGGTATACCCCACACAGTTTCCACAACGTATTGCTATTTACCTATGAATGTTTCCCAAATCCGGGTAGAGGATTTTCAAGCCCAAACAAGAGAACCAAATGTAAAGCAATCAAAGCAAACAATAATCATGCAAAGGGTGATCTAAGCCCTAAGGTTACTCCACTTTTAAGTTATTCCCCAGCAGAGTCGCCAATTCTGTGATACGGTGGGAGAACTGACTTGAGGTTTTGCGTTTTATGTTCGCAAATGTTTCGGTTTAGCAAGAGTCGCCATCGACTTTTTATTTTATCCTAAGGAAAGGTCAAAAAGCACAGGAAAGACCTTTGAGATGTTTTCTTGGGTTCGGGGAGTAGATTATGAAAAGGGAAGGTATTAGCACCCTTTTCATCCATGGTTTTCCATGGGCTCTTAGTTACTTGTTTAGATCACTTGCTTTTCTTTTCAATTGTTTGAAATGGTGTTTTGTGTGTGGTTTTGAAAGATGTTTTGAAAAGAGGCCATCGTTGTGGCAACCTTTGTAATAATTCTTGTTTGAATGTATACAAAGGTGTTTTTGTCTTTTGAAAAGTTTTCAATGTTTGAAAGTTGAATTTTTGAAATTGTGTTTGAAAATAGCAAGGATGCTTTTGCAAGCTTTTGATCAATTAACTAAGAGCTATCTACCCTATTTTACTCAAAGATCTTTCTTATGTTTTTAACCCTTTTAACAGTGTTGTTTCACCATTGCATTTTGTGAACAACCTTTTGTTAGGATGTTAAACGGGACAGGCGCGGGTCATCGTATAGACCATGATAGCAATTGTGTCAAGTATCTTTGGCAATTTTCTTGAGGGACTTGATCATTTTTGTTTTAGGCAACCAAGATAGCGTCATCGAGGGACTATGATCTTTTGTTTTGTTTTTGTTTTGCCAAAGTACTCAACATGCATACCATGGCCCATTTTTGAAGGCAACAAGTGGATTGTAACCCTAGGGGTGCAAGTGTGCATTGTGCTTGTTTTTTCATGCATTTTTGTCTTTGATTAGGTAAAACTATTTGTTAATTTGATTTTGGTATACAAACCCTAATTCTCTATTCATGGCATAATTGAAAGCATAAAAGTGCGAGAATTTAAATTCTAAGCTATTACAACATGATTATGGGGATGGGGGTACAATTTTGAATAGGGGGTATTTGACAAGAAATATAAACCCTAGTTACTATTACATCCAAATTGAATCTTAATTGCATCAATATTTAAATGTACAATATTTAACTAAACAAGATAAATAAATATTAAATAAAATGTATTATGCAAAAAAAGAAGTTTTTATTTGTTTATGTATGTAAAGTATTTTTAATGTGAAAAAGGTGTAAAGAAATAAAATAAAAAGTTGATTTTATTTAATTAAGGGGTAAACCCTAATTTTCCTTAAGAAAATAATATTATAGATTATTTAAAATATATTAATATGTACAAAAATGAAATATATTGAAGAAAAGGTATTTTTTTTAGTATAAATAATAATAAAAATAAAAAGGTGATATTTTTATATTTTTATTCTAATTATTTAATAAAATAAAAGTATATATATATATATATATATATATATATATATATATATATATATATATATATATATATATATATATATATATATATATATATATATATATATATATATATATATATATATATATATATATATATATATATATATATATATATATATATATATATATATATATATATATATATATATATATATATATATATATATATATATATATATATATTAAGTATGTATAAAATAAAATAAAATATTTACAAAAATAAAATATATTCAAGAAAATATTTTCAGTGTGAATAAAAATAAGAAATAAAAATAAAAGTATTATTTACATTATTTTCAAGTTTTCAAATAAATTATAAAAAGTATTCAAAATGTTTTAATGTTTAGAAAAATCAAAATAAAATATCAAATAAATGTAAAAAAAATGTGAAAATATTTTTAAGTATTTTTTATATTTGGGGATAAATAAATAAAATCAGAAATGAAATTAAAATACAAAAATAACAAAATATAAAGAAATTGGGCCAGGGGGTGTAAAACTGAAAATGCGGGGTGTTAGAAGCAGAAACAAGCCAGCAGCCCATTTCCACTTCATCTTCTTCCTCCAGACAAAAAACATGCGCCCTGTATTCAAACTGCTAACTCCTGTATGTGTGATCTTTTGCCAAAACTCAAAACATGAAACTTGTAGAGCATTAAACCACGATTCTAACCATATAAAAACTTAATCTAACTCTCAAAGACCAGAGAGAATTTCTCTGGCCCTAAAATCTGACCTAGTTTTTTCAGCATGTTCATGGGTGAAATTCTCTTAGCACGCTTAATATAAATGAAAACTGAGCATATGTAAAGCTTCATGGCATTAAATACTACATTTTTAATTCACAAACCTAAGGCTAAATGTTCCTAAATAGAGAGATAGAAGTTTGAGAAATACCTGTTTCAGTTGGATTCAAGTTGGACAATGCAGAGCTTCTCAACAAGTTTTGAGGTGCCTGGTAGCTTGCCTGAACTTCACTTGGTCTTTTCCAATAGCTAGTTTGCTTCGAATATTCCTGAATCAGCCTCCAAAAGTCAACCTGCACAAGCTTGAAATGAAAATGGTGAACACTGTAAATGGAGTTATAGTTGGCAATGGAGGTTTGGGATAGCTTGAGTGAGTTGAATGGAAGGTATTGGAACAGGTTTGAGGCCAAACGCACGAGTGGTTTGTGTGATGGATGTGAATCTGCAGGGAGTGCCCTGTTTTGCAAGAAGAATGTGACTTGGTGTTTTGGAAGGCTTGAGGGCTCAACAATTCGTGTTTCTGGCTCAAGGCAATGCACAAAACTTGTTTGGAATGTTGGCAAGAGTTGAATATATCAGATGCTCAAGTTCTTGACCTTTTGCACAATTACTTGGTTTTGAAGTAAAAGTGAGAGTTGACAATGCTATGGCTGTACTGGCTTGTACCCTAGCTGCACAAAGTTGTTGAACTTTGCCTGACATTAGGGAGCCTTGTTTGCAGCAAAGAAATGCAATTTAACATAAAACATGCTTTATGTAAATGGAAGTGCTACCTTTATGCCATAAATGGATTTATTCATTGTGCCAAGCTTTGTTGATCAGAATAAGACCAATGTCCAATGTATTTGCATTTAATTTTTGAATGTTGAAGGGTTTGGAGACCTGTAATCAAGTATAAAGCTAGTTTGGACAGATTTTGCAACTTGTGTCAACATGAAAATGCCATGGATCAAAGTGAGTTTTTGCCAACTTCAAGCATTCGATTATCCCTAACCACAAATGTGTTTGTGGAGTTCTTGGACAATTTGGAAAGCTTGAAACATGTACTATAATCCATATTTGAAATGCAACTTGAGACTCCAAGTGGAACTATCTGAAAAATGGCCAAGAAGATGGGTCAAAATCCTGCCTAAACTAGGGCAAAATTTCTCTAAGTTAAAAGTTCTAGGGACCCTTGTTCCAAAATTCATAACTTGAGATCCAAGCTTATTTTGAGAAAACTTTGTGAATAAAAGTTGTAGACTTTGTGGAGTACTACAACTTTCATGTTTTAAGTTTTGTTTGAATCCATTTGCATCATGATGAAAATGTGGGGAAAAGTTAGGAAAAAATAAGAAAATTTCATAACTTAGAAAATTTCTAAGTTATGAAAATTTTCAATTTCAAACCCTTATTTGCAATTTTGAGTTTCTTGATGAACAAGTTTCATAATTTGATACATCTTGATGAAAAATGACCCTTGGAACTTGATTTTGACCAAAAAGTCAAAGTTTGACTTTTCAGTGTACAATCAAATTTTGATCAGTTGACTGAAAAATTCATCTGTCAATCCAATGCATTTGAGATCTTTTGAAATTGTTGAATAGGTAAAGATAATGTCATTGAGTCCTTGAGTCCATGGTTGAATTTGATTTGCCATTGGTTAGGTCAAACAGTCAAAAATTGCCTTTGTATAGTCAAAACCCTAAAAATGACCATTTTGCCCTTTTGGTGATCTGATCAAATTTCTTGTGGATTTGTAGTCCAAACTTGATAAAATGGTTCATATGAGTTCATAATGTTGATGTTGGTCAAAATTCATGAGGTTTGACTGTAAATTGGTCACAGTTGACTTTTTCCCCAATACAACTGATTTCTAGGTCAACTGTCCAATTGATTGGGCAAAAATTTGATTCAAGGCTTGAAACTTGGTATGGAAAAACTTATGAGTCCAACATGAAGTATGAAAGTCAATTTAGGCATTTTAAGTCAAAAAATCCATGTGAAAACTCAAACCATAATTTAGGTCAACAATGCAAGGAGATGTCTTGAGCAGAGCAAACCCTAGCTTGATCTTGAATTCCAAGAGCCTTGTGATGAGAAATGTTGATAAAATGAGAGGGAAAATTTTGGGGTACAACAGACTACAATCCTTTTTTTATCGAAGGGTCTTTTGCTAAAGTGTCCCATAGTCGAGGGACATGACTGTGTTTCTGAGGCAACAAGCGAGGTTACCCTAGATGTGTGTATGTGTGTGAAAGTGTGTTCGATTCAAGTTAAATTTTTCTTTGATTAAGGTTATCTAGCGGTTGATTTTAAATCTTGCCATGCACGCCTAATTACTATACAGTATAAGGAAAACAATAAATTGTGAAAATTAAAATTCTACGCTATTACAGAGCTTTCGGGAACGGGGGTACAAATTCACAAATGGGGATGGATCATTGCGATTAAAAGTCCAAATAGGAATCAATACAACCAAATCGAATCGAGTGATTAATTGAAACTACAACAAATCTATGAAATAAAAATTAGTCAACAAAGTAAAATATAGAAATAAAATTCTAGGTATTTTGCTTGAAAAGTTTGGAAAGAAAAAATAAAATTCTATTATATTAAAGAAAACAATTAACCAAAGAAATTAAATCAAATGTATATTTTTTATTTTAGTATTTTTTTATTATGAAGAAATTAAACAAACAAATTAAGACTAATTAAAAAAGTTAATTACAAAAATTCCTAACTAAGAAAAAATTAACTAATTTAAAAGTTATATTTGATTTAATTGAATTTTAAAATTAAAAAAAAAACTAAACCTAAACTAATTTTGTCATAAGGGTAAGTAGTTAGAAACAAAATAAAATTGTCTTGGCAAGGTGTTGAACCCAGGTCCTCTTAATTGCAATATACAAGCCTTACCAATTGAACTATGATATTTATCTGTTAATGTTATGATTTAATTAGCATATAAGATGAAAATTCAGTAATGAGATTGGGCCAAAAGGCCCAATAAGCCGACCCGGTTGGGAAATAGGTAAGGAAAAAGTTTTGAAACCCTAAAATGAAGCAAAAGGCGCCGCTGGTTTACTGGTATTGGGAAAAAACAAAATCAGCTTAATTATTATTATTATGTTTTAAAAGAACGACTAACAAGGAAAAGTAAAAAAACAAGAAAACAACAATCCTCTTTCTTCCGTACCATCATCACCTTCTTCTCTCGTTCACCGTCATCAATGATTACCTTCCCTTAATCCTCTGAACCCTCTGTATGATTCTTCAACATAACCTGCATCATCAATGTAGCAACTCTCGCTAATGGTTAAACTATATCACCCTTCAAGATTCTTCAATCCTCACCGAAGCAGCAACAAATAACCAAACAACAATTCAACGTTCTGGTAGGTAAGTGATTGTTTGAATATATTATGTTTAGAATTGTTGATTTCTTCTGAGTTAAAACTTTATCGTGTTTTAGATCTGAAATGGTGTGTTGAGTGCGAAACCGTTCGAGAGCGATGCGACGACTCGATGAAGGCGCAAACAATTGCGTTGGTGGAGGGTGATGGAAGAAAGTAAAACGTTACTGGAGGTGATTCTCGACATGATCGCAAACTGCTTTTATCGGTGAAATCAGCGTCTCTGTAAGTCGTCTTCTTCTTTTTCGCCTAATTTGTTACAGATTCTTTGTTGTTTTTATTCTAAATGATGTTTTAATGTTACAATTCGAGAGATCGAGGTGGTTGTTTCGGGAGGGAAAATAAAAAATTCACAGAGGGATGTGTAACAGTGATAAACAACAATGTTCATAGAATGCGAGATGAAGTGTTGAACGGTGAGTTGAATCCGTGAAGGAGCTGATGGACACGGAGGAAGGAGGAGAGAGAGGTTGAAGAGGTAGGTTATATTTTTTAAGGGTTTACTGTATAATTATTTTTTGTTTTTTTCTTATCTGCATAACAGTAAAAGGTAAACTTCTTTCCGTTTCGATTTACAAATTGCTTTTTCATATACTCGCTCTTAATCCGTTTTTTAATCGAATCAAATGCAGAAACCAGAAGTTGATTCGTCTTGAAAATGAGTTATGAAAATAATTTCAGATCCATGTATGTTAAGGTTCAAACCAATATAAAGAAAAAGTGAAGAAAAAAATGCAAGAACGAAGGGGATTGAGAGGATACCAACCTGGAAAATGGAGGTTCGTTCGGGTTCGTGTTGAAGCCTTTAGAACCGACAAAAGTGTCTGGAAAAAAAACTTCAAGCGAGCTTTCAGGTAACAAAATGCATCCTTAATATTTTTCAATTTCACTTCATTTTTCCACTTTTCTTTCGTTTCTGCAAATGTTTTCTATGGGGATCTGACTTGAAAATGTTGGTATTGTTTGTTGTGAAGAGGGTGTGGAGATATTTTCACGTGATCCTTTTTCTGGTTTTGAGATGATCGGTGTTAAAATCAATTTGAGACTGGATCTGTATGACAATATTGTATTGACAATTTTTGGTATTTTCAATCCTCCTTCTGCCTTTAATGTCTTCCCTTTTTATCTAAGAATGAGAGGTTGAATTGGGAGGGAAAAATAAGATGGATTTGAACAATTAAAGGCATTGTTTCATTGCTTTGTGGCTGCAACTTTTGTGTTGCCTGTTTTAATGTGTTTTTCGGACTGTATTGACAGGTTATTGTGCAGCATTGCAGAATGTTATGGGAAACAAAGTTTTGACAGCAAGAGGGCTGATTTATGCAGGGGAAGCAACAACATGATATTGGGCAATAGCTTGGCATGAAGCAAACTTTGAATCTTAGTAGCTTTAGTATTTGATTTTTGATAATTATGTACACTTGTGTAATTTTTTTGTGATTTGTAATTGGAATAAGAAAAGAAAATGAATCGGATTTGTATTTTTGTAAACTTGAATTAAATTGAATGAATATGAAATCTTATGTGACTTTATGAAGAGAACTTCGAATCAAAATGGATCTTAAACCCTCGATGTCTTGAGTTTGCATTGTGAAATGATGAATTTTGAATGATGAATGCACACGAACATTTGAGCGCCTTAATTCTTGAATGAGCCTTCGAATTCATGATGGACTTGAACTTTGTATCTTGAATTTTAAGTAATTCACTCATATTATCTTCCATCCTTTAATTTTAAATCAATTCTTTGAATAAAATTAATGTCTTATGAGCTTAAACATGTCCAACACCGATCCAATAATCGTCATTGTTTCAACACCATTGATTTGCAACGTCAGCATCAAAACGATTAATGAATTTTCAAACTCAAACTTCCTATTTTTTTTTATGAATTATCCCGACATATAATCAATTTTTTTTTTTGAGAAAATGATTAGGGCATGAACATAACCTAGAAGTTAAGAGCATTCAGAATCAAGCGAATGACCTATGACGATTCGATAACTTTCAAGGTATACTAAACACAATTTCCTTTTGATTCTTGGAAAAAATTTGTAGATGACATCGCTGTACAAAAATAGTCATCTCGAGATCTTGAAAATTGAGGACATTACGACTCTTGGAAGGCAGGCCACAATTATCTGAAATTAGGTCAGAAACAGAAAGTGACCTTTAAATTATTCGAATTTCCGATGATCTTTCGCACATAATCAGCTCTTGACTTGTGAATAGAAATTGGAGATGACATCAAGGAGAGTCATACGCAAACAGAACCGCTCAAAAATATCGATTAATGAAGAAGTTACAATAGTTTGAACTTGATCTCGCAAAGGTCTACTTTTGGGTTAATGGAGTCATTTTCAGTCATTTGAACCATTGACTGAGCAAACTTGCAATGCGAGGTTTGAAACTTGGCACGAACATCCTTGAGGAGACATGAAGATCTATGAAGACCATTTGAAACCTTGGAGACTCAATTTTCTTTGGGAAATAACAAACCATAATTGTTGACTTACTGCCTAGGAAGAGAATCTGTCTGATAAACTTTTGAGCCAAATTGAGTACTCGAGAAACCCTAGGATAGTATCTTGCATAAAAAATGGGAGGGAAATTTTTGGGGTACAACAACAGACATATGAGAGGAGAATACTTGGGATTGCAAGCTTGTGGTAAATTGGGAAGGACCATAATTGGTTCTAACTAGCATCATGAAAGAGGCCTATATCACGAAATATCTCGCGGGAGAACAAATACTAAGCACTTAGAATATCGCTAAGCTAAAACAATATTACAATTAAAAATGATGTATATCTACTTGTTACATTCCTTTTTTGTGTAACAGATTAAATATTGATATATACAATGACCTTTTTGTTATAATTTTAGTCGCATTCTTTTTTGTCCTTCTCTCTTTTATTATAGAAGAAGTGGAAAACACTAAGTTCATTTTTACGCAGTTGGCACACCCTCCCCTTCATAACTAGCCATTCAAAGGGAGTATGTGGTGGAACACAAAGATGTCCACCTCGATCAGGGTTATAACTAGGGGAAGGGACAAGGATCTTACCCTTGGTCAGAGACGACCCTCTGTGACATGAAACAACCATTAGACTAGAATTGCATAGTAATGACCAAATCTTGTCTATCCCTACTGTGATCGGTGGAAATAGAACTGACTGTTTTTAAAGTTGGTTCGCGAAATGTCGTGGTAAGCAAGAGTCGCCACCGTCTTTTATGTTCTCCAACATGGAAAGGACAAAAGCACAGCAAAATTCCTTTTCGAGATGTTTCTCGGTTCGGGAGGTAGATTTATAGAAAGGGAAGGTGTTAGCACCCTTTCTATCCGTGGTTATCCACGGGCTCTTAGGTACTTGCTCACTATGTTTTCAAAAATGTTTGCTTTTCTTGTGTTTGTGGGTTTTGAAAAAAGTTTGTTTTGAAAACTTCTTTTTGACTCTTGTATCAGTCCTCAAGAGTGGATGAAGTGTTTGTTTGAAAACTTTTGTTTGAAAGCGTAAGTGCGAAAAGTATTTTTTTTGTTTTTTGAAAGAGCAAGTACCCAGGAGAAATCTACCTACTCTAAGGAATTAAGTTGTGTAAAAGTCCCTTAGACAGTACTATCCCACTATTGAGAAGTAGGTAGCACCGTCGTTGGAGTTATTCGGGTCAATTCGATTATAGGGACATGTGTGGTCACCAAAGCAATAGTAGGACGCCTTAGTGGTAACCCTAATGTCCTAGATCCTTTTTTATCCGAGGCAACCGTTTCGAGGCAACTTGGATCTTTAGACAGGAGGGCGACCTCTAAAACACCCTATACTTAATGACCACGTCGAGGCAACCAAGTGAGGCGTACCCTAGAAGTGGCATGTGCATGTGTGTCAGGTTTCATGTTAAGATTATCTTTGCACAAGTATTATGGTGAGCTACGAGTTGGTTTTATTTTTCAAGCAAGTCTTGCATGCATAATTAACAGTTAATAATTTGTGGAAAGTAAATTGCGGAAAGTAAATCTACGCTATTACAAGGCGTCGGGTATTTACATTGCCAAAAACATAACCCTTGAAAATAAAATGCGAGAAAATAAAGAAAGCGATAAAAGTCCTAATTATCTATTACATTCTCGGAAACAGATACATAATAATGATCAAAATAATAATAGTGCGCGAAAGAAATTGAATCGGGGACGTCCTTAGGGTTTTGACCCTTTTTGAGAAAAGAAAAAATTTCGTCCTTTTTGTAATTAAATTAAATATTAAACTTAAAACTAATTAATTGAATAATTAAAAGAAAAAATATTTTTTAGCTTTTTAGGTCTTTAATAAAAATAAAATAAAAAGAAATTAAAAGTTGCCAAGAGAAAAACCCTAATTCTAATCTATTTTATTTATTGCAAAAAATTTCAATATTAACCCTAATTAAACTAAATCAATTTATTAGTATTTATAAAATAATAATTAATAGTGAAATTAATAAATAATAAAAATAAATAATATTTTAGGTTTATGAATTTATTATGAAAATAATTATTTGTGAATTAATTAAATAATAATAATAATAGTTATTAAAAGAAAATAAAAAGAAAGAAAATAAGAAAATAATAAACCAGGGGGGTGTGTTGGCCCATTAGGAGGTTTGCCTGGAATTTCTGTGGCCCATTAAGCTATTCAACCACGTTGACCTTTGGAATTAGCTGTGCAAGCATTGACTGAGGATCATGATGACTATCATCTCCTGGCCATTGGATTACTGCTTGTAGACACCTGGCGCCTGGGATGTGGGAGTCCATGGTGGAACGCCTTTAAATGCCTGCATGCAATCACGTTAGGAAAAATAACATAGAGCTTTTGGGGGACCTGGGAATCGAACCCAAGTCCCAATGATACACAGCCAACACACCCACCACCAAGCCATCTGCACGCATTTGTAAATATAATGGACAATGAATATATTATATAAAAACAACAACATATGCTGGAAACAACAAAACGCGCGCTATTTTTTGAATTGGCTAATCATGTGATAACACATATTTGTCTTCTTCCTTATGCCTGCAAAAAAACAAATTAGATAGCGGGGGTTTTTAACCCCCACAAAACAGGATGACCAATGATAGCGAATAGCCCTACAGGCTATATAAATATGGCGCGATGGTTGGGTTAAATTCGTCTGGTTCTCAGGATTACAACCATAGGTCTTAGAGGTCTCAATTTTGCTGGATCTGGAAAGCCCTAACTCAAGAACTCAAGAACCCTAGAATTCTCCAATGGCAACTCACGATTCTGTACACTATAATCCAATTAAACAATACCATTAGCTTTGTATAGGTTCAAGCAATGCAAAACAATGATTAGCACATGTTAATTATGCATAAAATATGAGTTTCGATTCTGAAAAAGTTAAGCAAACCGTGGGTCTGTGAATGGTGATTTCTTGAGCTTTGGTGTGTGGTTTTGATTGCAAAAGGTCCCTGGGAGTTCCTGCAAGGTATTAGAAACAAGAAAAAGCTTTGAATCACGTTAGAATGTGGAATTCAGTTTTCATTTTTCTTTGATTTTTTTCAATATGCTTATGGCTTTTCTGCAGCAATTATCACGTCCAATGCATTAGGTTTAGGTTGTATACTTATAGTAGAATGGAATTAGGTTAAATCTTGGCCAAGAAATCCATGGAATTGATGTTTGTATATTTGATTGAAAATCAAATATTTTTCAATCTTTTTGATTGGAAAAACTTGCCAAACTTGGAGATTTTTGTCCCCTTGATGTGCACACGAATTTGCCATCATATATTGAGCTTGTTTGCTTCACAAAAGATTGAAAAAACCATATCTTTGAATTTCCTACAATTTAAATTAATTAAATGAATTAAAATCAATTAAAAATCCAATTAATTAATAAAAAATAAGAAAATAATTCAAATTAAGCTTAATGGGTCGTGCATAGGCCTTGGATAAAGTTTCAAGATGGAATTTGAGGCCCATTAGCAAAAACAAGATGTTTTGAGCAAGGTTGACTTTTGCAAATCCATGAAAATTTCCCAACTTCTCCAATGCATATCTTGCTCACTTTTGATCATATGCACATGTTCTTGGACATTTTGAAAGGTCTTGAAGTCCTTTAACCAATGCCTTTGGTCCCATGTCATTTGGATTTACCAATCTCAAGTTATGGTCTTTGACTTAAAGTGCATTTTTGTTGACTTTTGAAATTGACCTATAATGTAGAAATTGATAACTTTTATGAGAGCATTTCTTGGACTTGGAGTGGAAGATGGTTTGTAGGAAATGTCATTCCCTTCAAAATGAGCATTGGATGGGATTTTTATGATGAACCATGAAAAAGTTATGCCCTGGTCAAGATACAGTTGACTTTTCTGCTGTCTAAAAATAGTAACTTTTGCATCTTTGAGGATTTTTGAGCCATTCTTGTGGAATCATGATCAAGACTTGATCAAATGATGATTGTGAGCTCAAAATAAGATGTTGACCAAATTTTTTGACTTTTGACTGCAAAATGACCATTTTGCCCCTGCAGTTGACTGTTGATCAAATAGGGCTTTTGATTGTGGAATTAGGCACTATGAGTCTTGAAACTTGGTGTGATCGGTGGAAATAGAACTGACAGTTTTTAATGCTGGTTCGCGAAATGTCGCGGTAAGCAAGAGTCGCCACCGTCTTTTATTTTCTCCAACATGGAAAGGGCAAAAGCACAACAAAATTCCTTTTCGAGATGTTTCTCGGTTCGGGAGGTAGATTATAGAAAGGGAAGGTGTTAGCACCCTTTCTATTCGTGGTTATCCACGGGCTCTTAGGTACTTGCTCACTATGTTTTCAAAAATGTTTGCTTTTCTTGTGTATGTGGGTTTTGAAAAAAGTTTAGTTTGAAAACTTCTAGGTAACTCTTGTATCAGTCCTCAAGAGTGTATGAAGTATTTGTTTGAAAACTTTTTGAAAGTGTAGGTGCGAAAAGTTGTTTTTTTTTGTTTTTTGAAAGAGCAAGTACCCAGGAGAAATCTACCTACTCTAAGGAATTAAGTTGTGTAAAAGTCCTTTAGACAGTACTATCCCACTATTGAAAAGTAGGTAGCACCGTCGTTGGAGTTATTCGGGTCAATTCGATTATAGGGACATGTGTGGTCACCAAAGCAATAATAGGACGCCTTAGCGATAACCCTAATATCCTAGATCCCTTTTTTATCCGAGGCAACCGTTTCGAGGCAACTGGATCTTTAGACAGGAGGGCGACCTCTAAAACACCCTATACTTAATGACCACCTCGAGGCAACCAAGTGAGGCGTACCCTAGGAGTGGCATGTGCATGTGTGTCAGGATTCAATTCATATTATCTTTGCACATGTATTGTGGTGAGCTACGAGTTGGTTTTATTTTTCAAACAAGTCTTGCATGTATAGTTAACAGTTAATAATTGTGCGGAAAATAAATTGCGGAAAGTGAATCTACGCTATTACAAGGCCTCGGGTATTTACATTGCCAAAAACATAACCCTTGAAAATAAAATGCGAGAAAATAAAGAAAGCGATAAAAGCCCTAATTATGTATTACATTCTCGGAGCAGATACATAAATATAATCAAAATAATGAATTAAAAATAAATATGCGCGCGAAAGAATTGAATCGGGACGTCCTTAGGGTTTTGACCCTTTTTGAGAAAAGAGTGGAATTTTAGTCCTTTGCATTTAATTAAATATTAAACCTAAAACTAATTAATTAATAATTACAAGAAAAAAAAGTATTTTTTAAGCTTTTTCTATTTTAATGAAAATAAAATAAAAGGAATTAAAATTGTCAAAAGAAAAACCCTAATTCTAAATTTGTTTTATTTATTATGAAAAGGTCAAAACTAAACCTAATTAAACTAACTAAACTAATTAATTAGAATTTATTTACAAAAATAATTAATAGTGAAATTAATAAATAATAATAATAATAAAAATATTTACATTTTTTTTATTGTCTGAATTTATTATGAAAATAGTTAAGTTAATAAAATAATAATAATATTAATAATTAAAAAATTAGTAAAAGAAAATAAAAGGAAAATTATGAAAGAACCAGGGGGGTGTTGGGCCCAGAAGGAGGTTCGTTTGGAAATTTCTCAGGCCCATTAAGCTCAAGCCTTTCTGACTTCTTGAATTGTCCATGGTGTAGTTGACTGGGAACACGGTGTTCTTCATCTCCTGGCCATTGGATTACTGCTTCAGGACACTTGGCGTTTGGATGAGTGAAGAGCATGGTGGAATGCTTTTAAGATGTCTGCACGTGAACACGTTATGAAAAATATGAAACAATTATTGGGGTGGACCTGGGAATCGAACCCAGGTCCCAATGATACACAACCAGCGCACTATCCACTGAACCACTTGCATGCATTTGATATTATAGTGACAATTGAAAATAATATATAAAAACAAACCCATATGCTGTACAAACAAAACAAGCGCGCGTTTTATTTGAATGTTCCAATGGCATGCTTACACGTCTTCATCTCTTTCACTGAACCTGCAAAATAACAAACAGATAGCGGGGGTTTTTAACCCCCACAATCTAACATGAGGAATAATAGCGAATAGGTCTGTGTTCAATATAAATTGTTCGCGAGGGTAGGGTTAAATTCGTCTGGTTCTCAGGATTACAACCATATGCCTCATGGATCCTAATATTACTTGATTCACAAAGCCCCAATTCCAGAACTGAAGAACCCTAAAACTCGTTCATGGCAAATTCTGATTCTGTGTGTTTTAATGAAATTAACCTATGCCAAAAGCTTCCTGTGGTCTCTAACAACACAATACAAACACAAAATCATGTTAATGATGCATGAATCAAAGTATGCGATTATGAAAAAAAACACCAAACCGTGAAACTGTATCCTTGGATTCTTTGAGCTTTAGCGTGTGATTTCAATTGCAAATCACTCCTAACACTTCCAGCAATTTATTTGAACCACTATAATGCTTGGAATTGGCCTGGAATGTAGAATTCAGTTTTCACTTTTTCTTGATTTTTTTCAATGTTGTTATGGCTTTGTATGCAGCAAAATCACGTCCAATGCATTAGGGTTGAGTTGTGTATATATAGGAGATTGAGTTTAGGTTAAATCCTTGACAAAAAATCCATGGAATTGATGTTTCAATATTTGATTTGCAATCATATCTTTTTGCATCTTTTTGATTGAGAAAACTTGCCAAACTTGGAGATTTTTGTCCCTTTGATTGGCACACGAATTTGCCAGCTTGTATTGAGCTTGTTTGCTTCACAAAAGATTGAAAAAACCATATCTTTGAATTTCCTACTATTTAAATTAATTAAATGAATTAAAATCAATTAAAAATCCAATTAATTAATAAAAAATAAGAAAATAAATTCAAATAGGCTTGTTAGGTCGTGCATAGGCCTTGGACAAAGTTTCAAGAAGAAATTTGAGGCCCATTAGCAAAAACAAAGTGTTTTGAGCAAAGTTGACTTTTGCAAATTCATGAAAATTTCCCAACTTCTCCAATGCATAGCTTGCTCAATTTTGATCATATGAACATGTTCTTGGACATTTTGGAAAGGTCTTGAAGTTCTCTAACCAATTCCTTTGGTCCCATGTCATTTGGATTTACCAATCTAAAGTTATGATCTTTGACTTAAAGTGCATTTTTGTTGACTTTTGAAATTGACCTATAATGTAGAGATTGATAACTTTTTGTGAGAGCATTTCTTGGACTTGGAATGTGAATATGAGTTGTAGGATATGTCATCCCCTTCAAAATGAGCATTGGATGGGATTTTTCTGATGAACCATGAAAAAGTTATGCCGTGGTCAAGATACAGTTGACTTTTCTGCTGTCTAAAAATAGTAACTTTTGCATCTTTGAGGATTTTTGAGCCATTCTTGTGGAATCATGATCAAGACTTGATCAAATGATGATTGTGAGCTCAAAATAAGATGTTGACCAAATTTTTTGACTTTTGACTGCAAAATGACCATTTTGCCCCTGCAGTTGACTGTTGATCAAATAGGGCTTTTGATTGTGGAATTAGGCACTATGAGTCTTGAAAGTTGGTGTGATCGGTGGAAATAGAACTGACAGTTTTTAATGCTGGTTCGCGAAATGTCGCGGCAAGCAAGAGTCGCCACCGTCTTTTATTTTCTCCAACATGGAAAGGACAAAAGCACAGCAAAATTCCTTTTCGAGATGTTTCTCGGTTCGGGAGGTAGATTATAGAAAGGGAAGGTGTTAGCACCCTTTCTATCCGTGGTTATCCACGGGCTCTTAGGTACTTGCTCACTATGTTTTCAAAAATGTTTGCTTATCTTGTGTATGTGGGTTTTGAAAAAAGTTTAGTTTGAAAACATCTAGGTAACTCTTGTATCAGTCCTCAAGAGTGTATGAAGTATTTGTTTGAAAACTTTTTGAAAGTGTAGGTGCGAAAAGTTGTTTTTTTTTGTTTTTTGAAAGAGGAAGTACCTAGGAGAAATCTACCTACTCTAAGGAATTAAGCTGTGTAAAAGTCCTTTAGACAGTACTATCCCACTATTGAGAAGTAGGTAGCACCGTCATTGGAGTTATTCGGGTCAATTCGATTATAGGGACATGTGTGGTCACCAAAGCAATAGTAGGACGCCTTAGCGATAACCCTAATATCCTAGATCCCTTTTTTATCCGAGGCAACCGTTTCGAGGCAACTGGATCTTTAGACAGGAGGGCGACCTCTAAAACACACTATACTTAATGACCACCTCGAGGCAACCAAGTGAGGCGTACCCTAGGAGTGGCATGTGCATGTGTGTCAGGATTCAATTCATATTATCTTTGCACATATATTGTGGTGAGCTACGAGTTGGTTTTATTTTTTAAACAAGTCTTGCATGTATAGTTAACAGTTAATAATTGTGCGGAAAATAAATTGCGGAAAGTGAATCTACGCTATTACAAGGCGTCGGGTATTTACATTGCCAAAAACATAACCCTTGAAAATAAAATGCGAGAAAATAAAGAAAGCGATAAAAGCCCTAATTATGTATTACATTCTCGGAGCAGATACATAAATATAATCAAAATAATGAATTAAAAATAAATATGCGCGCGAAAGAATTGAATCGGGACGTCCTTAGGGTTTTGACCCTTTTTGAGAAAAGAGTGGAATTTTAGTCCTTTGCATTTAATTAAATATTAAGCCTAAAACTAATTAATTAATAATTACAAGAAAAAAAGTATTTTTTAAGCTTTTTCTATTTTAATGAAAATAAAATAAAAGGAATTAAAATTGTCAAAAGAAAAACCCTAATTCTAAATTTGTTTTATTTATTATGAAAAGGTCAAAACTAAACCTAATTAAACTAACTAAACTAATTAATTAGAATTTATTTACAAAAATAATTAATAGTGAAATTAATAAATAATAATAATAATAAAAATATTTACATTTTTTTTATTGTCTGAATTTATTATGAAAATAGTTAAGTTAATAAAATAATAATAATATTAATAATTAAAAAATTAGTAAAAGAAAATAAAAGGAAAATTATGAAAGAACCAGGGGGGTGTTAGGCCCAGAAGGAGGTTCGTTTGGAAATTTCTCAGGCCCATTAAGCTCAAGCCCTTCTGACTTCTTGAATTGTCCATGGTGTAGTTGACTGGGAACACGGTGTTCTTCATCTCCTGGCCATTGGATTGCTGCTTCAGGACACTTGGCGTTTGGATGAGTGAAGAGCATGGTGGAATGCTTTTAAGATGCCTGCACGTGAACACGTTATGAAAAATATGAAACAATTATTGGGGTGGACCTGGGAATCGAACCCAGGTCCCAATGATACACAGCCAGCGCACTATCCACTGAACCACTTGCATGCATTTGATATTATAGTGACAATTGAAAATAATATATAAAAACAAACCCATATGCTGTACAAACAAAACAAGCGCGCGTTTTATTTGAACGTTCCAATGGCATGCTTACACGTCTTCATCTCTTTCACTGAACCTGCAAAATAACAAACAGATAGCGGGGGTTTTTAACCCCCACAATCTAACATGAGGAATAATAGCGAATAGGTCTGTGTTCAATATAAATTGTTCGCGAGGGTAGGGTTAAATTCGTCTGGTTCTCAGGATTACAACCATATGCCTCATGGATCCTAATTTTACTTGATTCACAAAGCCCCAATTCCAGAACTGAAGAACCCTAAAACTCGTTCATGGCAAATTCTGATTCTGTGCGTTTTAATGAAATTAACCTATGCCAAAAGCTTCCTGTGGTCTCTAACAACACAACACAAACACAAAATCATGTTAATGATGCATGAATCAAAGTATGCGATTATGAAAAAAAACACCAAACCGTGAAACTGTATCCTTGGATTCTTTGAGCTTTAGCGTGTGATTTCAATTGCAAATCACTCCTAACACTTCCAGCAATGTATTTGAACCACTATAATGCTTGGAATTGGCCTGGAATGTAGAATTCAGTTTTCACTTTTTCTTGATTTTTTTCAATGTTGTTATGGCTTTGTATGCAGCAAAATCACGTCCAATGCATTAGGGTTGAGTTGTGTATATATAGGAGATTGAGTTTAGGTTAAATCCTTGACAAAAAATCCATGGAATTGATGTTTCAATATTTGATTTGCAATCATATCTTTTTGCATCTTTTTGATTGAGAAAACTTGCCAAACTTGGAGATTTTTGTCCCTTTGATTGGCACACGAATTTGCCAGCTTGTATTGAGCTTGTTTGCTTCACAAAAGATTGAAAAAACCATATCTTTGAATTTCCTACAATTTAAATTAATTAAATGAATTAAAATCAATTAAAAATCCAATTAATTAATAAAAAATAAGAAAATAAATTCAAATAGGCTTGATAGGTCGTGCATAGGCCTTGGACAAAGTTTCAAGAAGAAATTTGAGGCCCATTAGCAAAAACAAAGTGTTTTGAGCAAAGTTGACTTTTGCAAATTCATGAAAATTTCCCAACTTCTCCAATGCATATCTTGCTCAATTTTGATCATATGAACATGTTCTTGGACATTTTGGAAAGGTCTTGAAGTTCTCTAACCAATTCCTTTGGTCCCATGTCATTTGGATTTACCAATCTAAAGTTATGATCTTTGACTTAAAGTGCATTTTTGTTGACTTTTGAAATTGACCTATAATGTAGAGATTGATAACTTTTTGTGAGAGCATTTCTTGGACTTGGAATGTGAATATGAGTTGTAGGAGATGTCATCCCCTTCAAAATGAGCATTGGATGGGATTTTTCTGATGAACCATGAAAAAGTTATGCCGTGGTCAAGATACAGTTGACTTTTCTGCTGTCTAAAAATAGTAACTTTTGCATCTTTGAGGATTTTTGAGCCATTCTTGTGGAATCATGATCAAGACTTGATCAAATGATGATTGTGAGCTCAAAATAAGATGTTGACCAAATTTTTTGACTTTTGACTGCAAAATGACCATTTTGCCCCTGCAGTTGACTGTTGATCAAATAGGGCTTTTGATTGTGGAATTAGGCACTATGAGTCTTGAAACTTGGTGTGATCGGTGGAAATAGAACTGACAGTTTTTAATGCTGGTTCGCGAAATGTCGCAGCAAGCAAGAGTCGCCACCGTCTTTTATTTTCTCCAACATGGAAAGGACAAAAGCACAGCAAAATTCCTTTTCGAGATGTTTCTCGGTTCGGGAGGTAGATTATAGAAAGGGAAGGTGTTAGCACCCTTTCTATCCGTGGTTATCCACGGGCTCTTAGGTACTTGCTCACTATGTTTTCAAAAATGTTTGCTTATCTTGTGTATGTGGGTTTTGAAAAAAGTTTAGTTTGAAAACTTCTAGGTAACTCTTGTATTAGTCCTCAAGAGTGTATGAAGTATTTGTTTGAAAACTTTTTGAAAGTGTAGGTGCGAAAAGTTGTTTTTTTTGTTTTTTGAAAGAGCAAGTACCCAGGAGAAATCTACCTACTCTAAGGAATTAAGCTGTGTAAATGTCCTTTAGACAGTACTATCCCACTATTGAGAAGTTGGTAGCACCGTCATTGGAGTTATTCGGGTCAATTCGATTATAGGGACATGTGTGGTCACCAAAGCAATAGTAGGACGCCTTAGCGATAACCCTAATATCCTAGATCCCTTTTTTATCCGAGGCAACCATTTCGAGGCAACTGGATCTTTAGACAGGAGGGCGACCTCTAAAACACACTATACTTAATGACCACCTCGAGGCAACCAAGTGAGGCGTACCCTAAGAGTGGCATGTGCATGTGTGTCAGGATTCAATTCATATTATCTTTGCACATGTATTGTGGTGAGCTACGAGTTGGTTTTATTTTTCAAACAAGTCTTGCATGTATAGTTAACAGTTAATAATTGTGTGGAAAATAAATTGCGGAAAGTGAATCTACGCTATTACAAGGCGTCGGGTATTTACCTTGCCAAAAACATAACCCTTGAAAATAAAATGCGAGAAAATAAAGAAAGCGATAAAAGCCCTAATTATGTATTACATTCTCGGAGCAGATACATAAATATAATCAAAATAATGAATTAAAAATAAATATGTGCGCGAAAGAATTGAATCGGGACGTCCTTAGGGTTTTGACCCTTTTTGAGAAAAGAGTGGAATTTTAGTCCTTTGCATTTAATTAAATATTAAACCTAAAACTAATTAATTAATAATTACAAGAAAAAAAGTATTTTTTAAGCTTTTTCTATTTTAATGAAAATAAAATAAAAGGAATTAAAATTGTCAAAAGAAAAACCCTAATTCTAAATTTGTTTTATTTATTATGAAAAGGTCAAAACTAAACCTAATTAAACTAACTAAACTAATTAATTAGAATTTATTTACAAAAATAATTAATAGTGAAATTAATAAATAATAATAATAATAAAAATATTTACATTTTTTTATTGTCTGAATTTATTATGAAAATAGTTAAGTTAATAAAATAATAATAATATTAATAATTAAAAAATTAGTAAAAGAAAATAAAAGGAAAATTATGAAAGAACCAGGGGGGTGTTGGGCCCAGAAGGAGGTTCGTTTGGAAATTTCTCAAGCCCATTAAGCTCAAGCCCTTCTGACTTCTTGAATTGTCCATGGTGTAGTTGACTGGGAACACGGTGTTCTTCATCTCCTGGCCATTGGATTGCTGCTTCAGGACACTTGGCGTTTGGATGAGTGAAGAGCATGGTGGAATGCTTTTAAGATGCCTGCACGTGAACACGTTATGAAAAATATGAAACAATTATTAGGGTGGACCTGGGAATCGAACCCAGGTCCCAATGATACACAGCCAGCGCACTATCCACTGAACCACTTGCCTGCATTTGATATTATAGTGACAATTGAAAATAATATATAAAAACAAACCCATATGCTGTACAAACAAAACAAGCGCGCGTTTTATTTGAACGTTCCAATGGCATGCTTACACGTCTTCATCTCTTTCACTGAACCTGTAAAATAACAAACAGATAGCAGGGGTTTTTAACCCCCACAATCTAACATGAGGAATAATAGCGAATAGGTCTGTGTTCAATATAAATTGTTCGCGAGGGTAGGGTTAAATTCGTTTGGTTCTCAGGATTACAACCATATGCCTCATGGATCCTAATTTTACTTGATTCACAAAGCCCCAATTCCAGAACTGAAGAACCCTAAAACTCGTTCATGGCAAATTCTGATTCTGTGCGTTTTAATGAAATTAACCTATGCCAAAAGCTTCCTGTGGTCTCTAACAACACAACACAAACACAAAATCATCTTAATGATGCATGAATCAAAGTATGCGATTATGAAAAAAACACCAAACCGTGAAACTGTATCCTTGGATTCTTTGAGCTTTAGCGTGTGATTTCAATTGCAAATCACTCCTAACACTTCCAGCAATGTATTTGAATCACTATAATGCTTGGAATTGGCCTGGAATGTAGAATTCAGTTTTCACTTTTTCTTGATTTTTTTCAATGTTGTTATGGCTTTGTATGCAGCAAAATCATGTCCAATGCATTAGGGTTGAGTTGTGTATATATAGGAGACTGAGTTTAGGTTAAATCCTTGACAAAAAATCCATGGAATTGATGTTTCAATATTTGATTTGCAATCATATCTTTTTGCATCTTTTTTATTGAGAAAACTTGCCAAACTTGGAGTTTTTGTCCCTTTGATTGGCACACGAATTTGCCAGCTTGTATTGAGCTTGTTTTCTTCACAAAAGATTGAAAAAACCATATCTTTGAATTTCCTACAATTTAAATTAATTAAATGAATTAAAATCAATTAAAAATCCAATTAATTAATAAAAAATAAGAAAATAAATTCAAATAGGCTTGATAGGTCGTGCATAGGCCTTGGACAAAGTTTCAAGAAGAAATTTGAGGCCCATTAGCAAAAACAAAGTGTTTTGAGCAAAGTTGACTTTTGCAAATTCATGAAAATTTCCCAACTTCTCCAATGCATATCTTGCTCAATTTTGATCATATGAACATGTTCTTGGACATTTTGGAAAGGTCTTGAAGTAATCTAACCAATGCCTTTGGTCCCATGTCATTTGGATTTACCAATCTCAAGTTATGGTCTTTGACTTAAAGTGCATTTTTGTTGACTTTTGAAATTGACCTATAATGTAGAGATTGATAACTTTTTGTGAGAGCATTTCTTGGACTTGGAATGTGAAGATGAGTTGTAGGAGATGTCATCCCCTTCAAAATGAGCATTGGATGGGATTTTTATGATGAACCATGAAAAAGTTATGCCTTGGTCAAGATACAGTTGACTTTTCTGCTGTCCCAAAATAGTAACTTTTGCATCCTTGATGATTTTTGAGCCATGCTTGTGGAATCATGATCAAGACTTGATCAAATGATGATTGTGAGCTCAAAATAAGATGTTGACCAAATTTTTTGACTTTTGACTACAAAATGACCATTTTGCCCCTGTAGTTGACTGTTGACCAAATGAAGCTTTTGACTATGCAAATTGACATTGTGAGTCTTGAGACTTGACATGTAGGTGCTTGGGAATGTATATAGGCCTATGAGACTTGATTGAGCCATTGAAAACCTCAAATTCCTTGAAAGAACCAAAACCCTAATTTTGACTGGCTTAGGAGGTGACTTGACTGTCTACCTCTTGAGCAATTTGAAGATCATTCTTGACAAATCTTGAGGAATATGGGAGGGCAAATTTTGGGGTACAACACTTGGCATGTAGATACTTGAGGGTGTATAGAGGCCTATGAGACTTGATTGAGCCATTGAAAATCTCAATTTCCTTGCAAGAACCAAAACCCTAATTTTGACTGGCTTAGGAGGTGGTTTGGACTGTGCAATCCTTTAGTAGACTTGAGCAATTTGAAGATGACCATTGACACATCTTGAAGAATATGGGAGGGCAAATTTTAGGGTACAACAGTTGCCCCTGTTCAATCTTCTTATACCTGAGGATGTAGATTGGCTTGCGTGCCTTTCGTGATCCGAAGGTGGAAGGTGATTGAACACTAGAGTGCCCAGAAATTTGCACTCGCATGAGTATCAGCAATGTGATGTCGGGAATGGGCTTACAGATGCCATTTGGAGAGATGATGGATAAGAGGATGGGCTTATAGATGCCATCTGGAAGTGTGACAGAATCTTGTCGGGAATGGGCTTATGGATGCCATTTGAAGATGTCGATCGCGTAAGAGATTCCTTAGCGAGAACTTGCATACCTGAGAAAGAAAGATAATTTCCTGGCCCATTACAGGTGTTGATCTTCGATCTCTTCATGCAGATACTTTCCTGGCTAGTTACAGTTATAGACCTACAATCATTCGCTCACAGATATGCCCTGGCTAGATACAGGTATCGAATCTGGAACTTCAGAAGGTTGGACGAGATAGCTTTCCTGGCTGGATACAGGTGTAGACCTCTGACTTTAGAATGAAAGATAATTTCCTGGCTGGATACAGGTATTGGTCTTCAATCTCTTCAATGTAGATAACTTTCCTGTCTGGTTTCAGGTATAGATCTACAATCAATCGCTCACAGATATGCCCTGGCTAGATACAGGTATCGAATCTGGAACTCAAAAAGCTTGGTCGAGATAGATTTCCTGGCTGGATACAGGCGTAGATCTCTTCATGCAGATACTTTCCTGGCTGGTTTCAGGTATAGATCTACAATTAGTCGCTCACAGATATGCCCTGGCTAGATACAGGTATCGAGTTTGGAACTTAAAAAGTTGGTTGAGATAGCTTTCCTGTCTAGTTTCAGGTATAGATCTCTGACTTGAGAAATAAAGATGACTTCCTGGCTTACTACAGGTATTGATCTTCAATCTCTTCGTGTAGATACTTTCCTGTCTGGCTTCAGGTATAGATCTATAAATAGTCGCTCACAGATATGCCCTGGCTAGATACAGGTATCGAATCTGGAACTCCAAAAGGTTGGTCAAGATAGCTTTCCTGGCTGGATACAGGTATAGATCTCTGACCTGAGAATGAAAGATAGTCTTCCTGGCTGGATACAAGTATTGGTCTTCAATCTCTTCACGTAGATAACTTTCCTGTCTGGCTTCAGGTATAGATCTACAAATAGTCGCTCACAGATATGCCCTGGCTAGATACAGGTATCGAATCTGGAACTCCAAAAGGTTGGTCAAGATAGCTTTCCTGGCTGGATACAGGTATAGATCTCTGACCTGAGAATGAAAGATAGTCTTCCTGGCTGGATACAGGTATTGGTCTTCAATCTCTTCACGTAGATAACTTTCCTGTCTGGTTTCAGGTATAGATCTACAATAAGTCGCTCACATATATGCCCTGGCTAGATACAGGTATCGAATCTGGGACTTCAAAAGGTTGGTCAAGATAGCTTTCCTGGCTGGATACAGGTATAGATCTCTGACCTGAGAATGAAAGATAGTCTTCCTGGCTTGCTACAGGTATTGATCTTTAATCTCTTTACATAGATAACTTTCATGTCTGGTTTCAGGTATAGATCTACAATTAGTCGCTCACAGATATGCCCTGGCTAGATACAGGTATCGAATCTGGAACTTCAAAAGGTTGATGATAATCATCTTTGGATTGACCTTTTCCTGAAAAGGCAAAACATTAGCTATATGCAATGTCATGATGTATGAAATGCATGATGTCATGATGTTCTCAAAAATAAATAAGATCGTGTCGTATGCACTTTGTCATGTATGTAAATAGGAGATATGAAATATGAAATGTTTATGAATGTATTTTCGTCTTGGGAAAATAAATCCTTGACGAATGCCGGGAAGTTAAATCTCGGGCTGATGTTGAAGAGTAGAGTTCTTCATTTCCGTCGGGGATGATGATTGAAGATGATTGCAAGAATAAACTGGTAGGAGAAGATGACTCAGTTGGGGGATAAACCTGGTGAAGAGATTACTCTGCGGGGAATTACTTTGTGGAGAAGAGATGCTTCGCTGAGGTTTTAATGATAACTCCGCTGGGGATTCCGTTGATGCGCTTTGTTGGGAAATTTGATGATAGACTCCGCTGGGGGATAGGAAGAACTTCGCTGAGGACGATCTTACCGTTGCAAATTGGCTGAGGATAACCCAGTTAGACCCTGGTGGGGAATAACTTTCTGAATATGGCCGAGGAGACGTATTCGTATTCTGCAGGGGATAAGCTTCCAGAATCTACTAGGGAGATGGTTCAACTCTCCTGGGGAAACTTTTTGGAATGTACTGGGGAAATGGCTCCACTGGGGTGTCTGTACTCCGCCGGGGAACAATCTTATATTTTCGTCGAGGAATATTAAGACTGTCGGGGATGCTTTCTAGGGAATATCTGTATACTCTGCTGGAGAATATTAAGATCTTCTGGGGATGCCCAACTTCCTCAGGACTGATGGTAGACCAACTCTGCTTGGGGGAGAGTATTGCTGACTTGCTGGGAAATACTGTGCCTTTTTAGGGCTGATGGGAGATCAACTCTGCTTGGGGAGTGAAGGTATCTTGGTTATGTTATTCAGCCGAACCTACCTTGGTACCTTGGTGGACAGAGCAACTAGATCGCTTAGACAATTCTTATTGCCCCTACTTCCGATGTCACCTGTAATTAGTCCTTTGTTTCGCATGTAAATATTTATGATCAGCAATTAATGTCAAATGCATATATCAAAAATGAACATTGGATGTTCTTTGCAAAAAAAAACAGATAAAGGAAAACCAATTGGCAATTTGTCTGAAAAATAGACTTGTATTGATTTTTGAAATTTGCCTGTAAATAGGCGTTTTGTATACAAGAGGCTAACATCCTAGTAAGAGAACGCCACCGAACAATAGATTTTATACAATTTGTGAAAAGAAAACAAAATAGCTATGTGAAAAATCCCACTGGGTTCCAACTCTGCTATCGCCTTTATGTCTTCAAGCATCTCATCACTTTGCTGCTTAGTTGGAGATGAAGCTGATTGATCGGTACCGTCTGAGCCTGACAGTTGATACCAAGGTCTTGATGCAGGGTGATCCAATGAGACATAGTATTACGCTTATCCCTAACTTTTGCCTGGACCGCCCTTTCGGGTTTTCAATCCACCGGGATACCCATTTTTGCCCAAGCCGCCTTTTCAGGTTTTCGAATTGCTGGGTGTACAGATTTTTTTATTTATTTTCATCCCTTATTTTTGCCCGAACCCTTTTGGTTCGCCGGGAAGCCCTTATTTTTGCCTAGGCCAGTCAACCTAGCGGGTCTTTAATCATGCATAGTATCTTTTTACTATGTCTGCATTGGCGGGGTGAGGAAGGTCGTCACCATCCATGGTGGTTAGAATCATAGCTCCTCCTGAGAAGATATGCTTAACCACAAATGGCCCTTCGTACGTCGCATTTGCCCCTGGGATCACCTTGAGGTAGAATGATGCGCTTGATTACCAGGTCTCCAACTTGATACTCTTATCGTCTGACTTTCTTGTTAAATGCCTTGATCATTCATTTTTGGTACGTCTGACCATGACAAATAGCAGTAAGTCTTTTTTCGTCAATTAGGTTCAGTTGATCAAGCCGAGTCTGGATCCAGTCATCTTCACTCAAACCTGCATCCTTCATTATCCGAAGAGAGGGTATCTGAACTTCAATAGGAAAGACTCCCTCCATGCCGTATACCAAGGAAAAGGGTGTTGCCCCTGTTGACGTCCGTGCTGAGGTACGGTACCCATGAAGAGAAAACGGTAACATCTCGTGCCAATCTTTGTAGGTTATTGTCATCTTCTGCACAATCTTCTTAATATTCTTATTTGCCGCTTCTACAGCCCCATTCATCTCCGGCCGGTAGGGAGAAGAGTTGTGATGCTGTATCTTGAATTGCTCGTAGAGCTCAGTGATCATCTTGTTGTTAAGATTGGTACCATTGTCCGTAATGATCCTCTCAGGTACACCGTATCGACAGATCAGGTTATGCCGAATGAATCGTGCCACTACATTCTTGGTTACGGTGGCAAAGGAAGCTGCTTCAACCCACTTCGTAAAGTAATCAATTGCTACCAGGATGAAGCGATGCCCGTTGGATGCCGTAGGTCTGATCTCGCCGATCATATCAATGCTCCACATTGCAAAAGGCCAAGGTGCTGTCAAGACGTTCAAGGGAACTGGAGGAATGTGCACCTTATCATCATAGATCTGGCATTTGTGACATGTCCGAGAATGTTGATAACAATCGGCTTCCATTGTGGACCAGTAGTATCCTTCCCGAAGGATTTTCTTTGCCATGGTATGTCCACTGGAATGCGTTCCGAAGGTACCTTCATGCAGCTCAGCCATGATCCTTTCTGCTTCAGTTTTATCCACACAGCGCAGTAAGGTGGAATCATGGTTTCGTTTGTAAAGAATGTCGTTGTTGAGGAAGAACTTTGCCGCGAACCTTCTCAGAAACTTCTTGTCATTAACAGATGCACCCTCGGGGTATTCTTGAGCTTCAAGGTACCTTTTCACCTCATGATACTAAGGTTTTTCAGTTACCTCTTCAGCCTCAAGATCACAGCAATGTGCAGGTTCATCCAGTTTCCACATAATGATCCGGGGAGCCTCGTTGTCCCACTTTACTTTGAACATAGAAGACATCGTAGCTAGCGCGTCCGCCAACTGATTCTCCTCTCTTGGGAAGTGTTCAAAGGTTATCTCCTCGAAATGGGGAATCAACGTCAATACGTACTCCTTGTAAGGAATAAGATTTGGGTGTTTCATATCCCACTCGCCTTTGATTTGACTGATCACGAGAGCGAAATCTCCGAAGACACTCAGAAACTTGATCCTTAGGTCAATTGCAGCTCGAAGACCCATGATGCATGCTTCATACTCCGCCATGCTGTTGGTGCAGTTGAAACATAGCCGGGCGGTAAGTGGAGTATGAGAGCCTTTAGGAGATATGATTACAGTGCCAATGCCGTCACCCAAAGCGTTTGAGGCTCCGTCAAAGTGCATAGACCATCGGGATCCTTCCTTAGGTCCTTCATCCGGTCCAGGTACTTCATAATCAGTCACTACCATGATATTCTCGTCTGGAAATTCAAAGTTCATCGACTGGTAATCATCCACTGCCTGATGTGACAAGTGGTCTGCCAATACACTTCCCTTGATAGCCTTTTGAGTCGTATACTGGATGTCGTATTCGGTCAAGATCATCTGCCATCTTGCTATTCTTCCGGACAAGGCAGGTTTTTCGAAGATGTACTTGATTGGATCCATTTTTGAAATTAATAGAGTAGTGTGAGTCAATATATACTGTCTCAGCCGGCGAGCAGCCCATACCAAAGCGCAACAAGTTTTCTCGAGCAGTGAGTATCGGGTCTCACAGTCGGTAAACTTTTTGCTAAGGTAATAAATAGCGTGCTCTTTTCGGCCAGACTCGTCATGCTGCCCCAGCACACACCCCATTGAGCTGTCAAGTACTGTCAAGTATAAGATTAGAGGTCTCCCTTCAACCGGTGGCATAAGGATGGGTGGCTCTTGGAGATACTCTTTGATCCTTTCGAAAGCGGCCTGACATTCATCGTTCCAACGTACTACTTGATCTTTCTTCAGTAGCTTGAAGATTGGTTCACAGGTAGAAGTTAGATGTGAGATGAATCGGGCAATATAGTTCAGCCGTCCTAGAAAGCCTCTGACTTCTTTTTCTGTCTTGGGAACTGGCATCTCTTGTATGGATTTTACTTTGGCAGGGTCCACTTGAATACCTTTGTCGCTCACGACGAAGCCTAGTAGTTTTCCAGACCTCACCCCGAAGGTGCACTTGTTAGGGTTCAACCTCAGCTTGTACAACTTCAACCGGTCAAACAGCTTCTGTAAATGGTCAAGGTGTTCTTCCTCAGTTTGGGACCTTGCAATCATATCGTCGACGTATACTTCAATCTCATGATGGATCATGTCATGAAACAAAGCAACCATGGCAGGTTGGTAGGTTGCCCCAGCATTTTTCAACCCAAAAGGCATGACCTTGTAGCAAAAGGTGCCCCACTGAGTAACAAAGGTGGTCTTCTCCATGTCTTCAGGAGCCATCTTGATTTGATTATAGCCGAAGAACCCGTCCATGAATGAGAATACCTTATGTTGAGCAGTGTTGTCAACCAGAACGTCAATGTGAGGCAGAGGGAAATCATCCTTAGGGCTCGCCCTGTTCAAATCCCTACAATCAACACAAATTCGGACCTTACCATCTTTCTTCGGTACCGGAACCACATTGGCAACCCACTGAGGGTAAGAAGTCACTGCTAGAAAACCGGCGTCGAATTGTTTCATAACCTCAGCTTTGATTTTCTCAGACATCTCTGGGCGCATACGATGGACCTTCTGTTTTACCGGAGGGCATTCTTCCTTGGTAGGCAAGTGATGAACCACAATGTCAGTATCCAACCCAGGCATGTCTTCGTAATACCAGGCAAAGATTTCCACGTAGTCATGCAGCATTTGAATCAACCGTTGTTTCACACTAGACTCCAGATTGGCACCAATCTTGACTTCCTTTCTGTCTGTCTCAGTACCTAGATTTACCGTTTCCACTGGCTCTTCATGTGGCTGAATGACCCTCTCTTCCTGGAGTAACAGTCTTGCAAGCTCACCAGGCACTTCGCAATCATCTTCACCTTCGTCTTCGGCTAAGTTGATCGGATTTTCGAAGTCATAACTGGCAGTAGCAGAGTCGTTACCAATGAGATCCAGAGTGGATTGGGACCTGTATATGTGAGTGTATGTAAATATAGCTGTTTTGCAATATATATAATAAAGAAAGACAAGGAGCGCAAGATTTGAAATGCAAAAAGACGTCCAATGCTTTTATTAATGATATATGAAAATGACACACAAAAGCCCTCACAAATGAAGCCACGGTGCCCCGGGTAAGACACCGGGCCATAAAGTTTCAAATTATTGTTTGTTACAAATTCAAAACAAAGGAGTTCATTACTGAGTGACAAAAGTAATAGGTATGAAGTCTTTCGCAGTCCAGTTGCTAGGTCCACCGTCGGTCGTAGGGTAGATCCAGCAGTCGAATTCAGATTCTTCCACGTCGTCCTCAATAGCATTTACTCCTGGGTTGGTGATGAATACAGGAGGTCTTCCAATCCTTGCCTTACGAACATCCCTCTGAGCTTCTGCAGTGAAACCCAAACCAAACTTATCAGTCTTCGGAGTGAAATCAGGAAGTCGGCCCCAGTTTGCATACTCACCCTTCTCAATAACAGCCCGAGCATCCTTTAAGGAAGCCATCTTCAAAGGAGAATCTTCAGTCACAGTCTCTGCTGACGCCAGTGTCTGAGGAACCTCTTCAAAATGTTGAAAGGGGGTCTCAATGAACTCCCCATCCATCTCTATGTACCGGAACGAGTTGAGGTGACTGACCATATACTCTTCCTCCCCCTGCACTGTAACGATCTTCCCTCTGACCGGGTATTTAAGCTTCTGATGTAGAGTTGAGGTCACAGCTCCAGCCTTGTGGATCCAAGGACGACCCAACAAACAAGAATAGGACAGTCGAATGTCCATCACATAGAATGTGGAATCAAAGACCTGAGAACCAACCCTGATTGGAATATCAACCTCGCCATGTACCATCCTTTTGGACCCGTCAAAGGCCCGAACAACAATGTTACTTGGCTTTAGCTCCAAACCCTCGCAATCTAGCTTGTCTAGAGATTTCTTGGGTAATACGTTCAACGAGGAACCCATGTCAACCAGCACATGGGCAAGAGTAGTGCTCATGCATTCGATGGAGACATGCAGGGCATTGTTATGGTTCTTCCCTTTTGCAGTCAGATCAACATCGGAGAAACCCAGACCATTATCAGCAGTTAAGTTGGCCATACAATCAGTAAATTGATCAACTAAAGTCTCTTGTGGCACGTGGGCCATCTTCAGGAAGTAAATCAGAGCTTTGGCATGTGCCTCTGAACACAACAACAGTGATAGCATAGAAATCTTTGATGGGGTGTGCCCCAACTGCTCAACTACATTAAAATCACTCTTCTTGATAATCTTGAGAATTTCTTCCATCTCTTGCTTGGAAGCTTCAACAGTAACAGTCTTTGGTGCCTCCGTCTGGGCAGGCAAATCAGTAGCGATCCCTTTGCCCCGAGCGTCAGATGACTCGGCAACAGGGGTAGAAATAAGAACTTGGTCAGGAGGAGAAATAGGCACACTTGCAGGTGTGATGACAAGAGGTCTCTGGATAGCTGGAGGTGCAATATCTGGTGAGAAGAGCCTACCACTACGAGTGACTTTGGCAGGCCCGGCGATGTTGTTGACGCTGGTACTAGTATCAAACTCTTGTTTAACTCCAAGCACATAAACATCTTCCCCATAGTGCCACGGGACAACTTTGTCGGATGTATAGGGGATGGGCCCCGGAACAGTAATGATTATAGGAGCAATCTTCTGAGCAGGCATGATTTTGACAGGCTTCTTTGAGGGAGCCTTAGGAGAGTTGTTGAAAATAGTAACGATGGACACCTCTTCAGTAGGGGTAGCAGGAACAACAATCTTCTCGAACAAGATCTCTTTATTATCCATCAGGTTCTGGATACCTGACTTCAACAAAAGACAACCAGCAGGTGAAACAGAACATAGAAGGCAACCCTTACTACATCCCAGAAATAAACCGGCTAGCAACAGGTTCCTTTTGACAGTCAACAGCGGAGTAACAATATCATCCACAAAGGCTACATACAGATCTTCCACCACAACATTCACTCCATGCTTGGGCATGGGAGCAGTCACAACATTGGTCCTTTCGGGCGCCTCGAACTCTATTTCTTTAGCATCAATAAGGTCCTGAACCTTATTCTTCAGAGCCCAACAATCATCTGTGTTATGTCCCGGGCTGTCAGAATGATAAGCGCAGCGGGCGTTGGGATTGTACTTTGGAGAGGTCGTGTTCACAATCTTCGGAGCTTCTCTCAGAGTTACCATATTGGTTGACAGTAGTTGCGGCAATATCTGGGACAAGGTAATGCTGAGTCGAGTAAACTGCCTTTTAGGTCTCTCACCCCTTGGTTGGTTATATTGCTGAGGAGCAGCAGCAGGCTTTGAAATTACCACCGCGTTGACAGCTTAACGGCGTTCTGGTTTATTTTGTCTCCTTGAACCATACACAGAACTAGACTCTTTCTTGAACATTTTATTTTCAGAGCTCGAGGAGCTACCCTTCTGTATCTTTCCAGACTTGATACCAGCTTCTATTCTCTCACCAGTCAGGATCAGATCTGTAAACCCGACAGAAGAATTTCCAATCATATGGTTGAAGAATGGACCAGATAGGGTCCCCAAGAACATATCCACGAGTTCATGGTCAGTCAAAGGTGGCTGCACCCTTCCAGCCAGGTCTCTCCACTTTTGAGCATACTCCTTAAATCCTTCACCCGTCCCTAGCGACATACCCTGGAGTTGGGTACGCGTAGGAGCGAGGTCGGAATTATACTGATACTGCTTGTAGAACGCAGTAGCCAAGTCCTCCCAGTTACGAATACTGGCTCCATCCAGCTAATAGAACCATTCGAGTTGAGTCCCTGAAAGACTATCCTGGAAGAAATGGATCCATAAATTCTTGTCAGCTGTATAGGGTTGGATCTTCCTTACATACGATCAGAGGTGCAGCTTAGGATAGGAAGCTTCGTCGTACTTTACAAAAACAGGTGCCTTGAACTTGTGTGGGATCACCACCCCAGAGGATAAACCTAGATCTCCAAAATCCAACCCAGGGACATGTTGAATCTCCATAGCACTTAGACGATCCTCTAGCTGCTTGTACCTGTCCTCCGCAGGAGGGTACTGTTCATCATTATAATTCGTCTCATTGTCGGAGACTACGGGACTAGGAACCCTTCTCTCTTAGGGATTGTCTTTCCCTACAGATGGGGTAGTCAGCTCAACCTCGTTTTGTGATCCATTCCCAGATCTGCGTCTAGTTTTGAACAAAACAGTCCTCTTCTTCTTCTTCTTCAAAAGCAAGGTCTTCAACTCCTGTTGACCCTGGGCTAGGCTCATAACCAACTCTTGGAACTAGGCATTCTTGGCCTGGAGGGCCTTGATAGCTTGTTCAGTAGTAGGTTCAGAAGACATGTTGACTGCTGAAATAAACAGCGAAGAAGATAAGTGACCTGTAAAAAAGTGTACCTGTTATGCACATGATGCATGGTATGCTATTTATGCAATGCATTCAAGGGTTCGAAAATTCAAATTCGTTGTAAACAAAAAAGGAACACACGTTATATTAAGAAGTAAATTGTTTAGTACATCAATGCCTCATGGGCGAAATATTACAAAATACTTAATGCCAAAATACACTGCGCATCCTCTTTGGAGCGATGTAGGTGTTGAGGGTCTTTTCCTCGTGAAGTAGGCGGGTGAGCTCCAAGACCTTCTTCTCACTGGCATGTTGATTGGCTTCAAGAGAATTCCGCTCTTCCTTTAGTTGGATCCAGCTCTTCTGCATTTCTTCCCAAGACGTCGGCATGTCAGGATGTTGAATGGTGTACGAGACCTCTCCTTCCACAACTGGCTCTTTAATCACGGGGAGAACATGAGGATATGGCATCACAAGCTTCTGGGAGCAGGCTCGTACCCACTTGAGGTAAGGCTCAAGGGGGATGGAATTCTTGTGCCCCAGGGTCTTACTATCCACCTTGTTAGGCATCCTCCAAGCTCTGATGAATCTCTGCCGAAGTCCTTGCGTATCGTTGTCGAAGTCAAAAACTATGTCAGGAATCAACATGTCATGAGGGCCATCCCTCCGAGCATATCCAAACTGCCTCAAAGCCAGACATGGGTTGTAGGTGATGCCTCCTCTAATCCCAAGTAAAGGAACATTAGGAAATTCTCCGCAAAGGTCAATGATAGTGACATTTTCTCTGGACCGAGAACACCAATGTATATCAGAATGTGTAAGAGTCATTAATCGTTGCGACCACCTTAAACCTCGCTCGTTCTTCAAAATTGATTGTGGAAGGTGCGAAATAAACCACCTTGCCAGGAGAGGAGTGCAGCACATGAGAACACCTCTTTTTCTCATTGTTCGAGTGTAAAATGAGTGGAGTATGTCCCCAAGCAAAGTAGGTATAGGATTCCTGGACATAAAAATCTTGACAGCATTTATATCTATAAGCTGATCCGGATTCGGGAACAACACCAACCCATAGACAAGGAGTGCCACCACTTCTTCAAAAGCTTGTAGGTCAAGGGAATTCCAACATTCTTGTGCTTTTTCAAACAGGAACTTTGCCAGGAATCCTTTGATACCACTTCTAACTTCCCAATGTCCCTTGATGTCAGATGGTTGCAGACGTAAAGCTTGAGCAACCTCTTCAAGTTTTGGTTCCTTTTCCGTACCGTTGTAGGGTAGTTGACTAAGGATAGGGATTTTCAGAAGCTGAGAAAACTCTTCCAAAGTAGGCACCAATCGATAATCCAGGAAAGTAAAATAGTGATGCAAGGGGTCAAAGAACTGGAAAAGAACTTTCACCATATCTTCTTCAATGCTGGTATTGACCAAGCTGATGAGTCTACCATGCCTTTCACTGAAGGAAGAGTTCTCAGGAATCCTGGATGTAAGTTCCTTGAGCTGAGGAGGTGTCTTTACAAGGTTGACCTGAATTGTCTTTCTACAGAGGGAATCCATGTCCTACAAAACAAGAACAAAGATGAAGATTCGAACCCTTGAAGTGGTTAGTAGATGCATATGATGCTTTATGATGTTATGATGTTATGATAAAGACACACCACAAGTATTCACAAAAGGCAAACATGGTCAAGCACACAAGTCACACAAGACAGCCCTTAGAGTTTAGGCCAGCATGAAGTTTATGTACTACCCTCTTGAAGTTGGTTGGCTCAAAACCTGTCCTATCAAAAGTAATCGGGTTCTAAGGAGCTCAATATCATTGGGTTGTTTTCTATGTTCATTGTTTTGATTTAGCCACTTAACTGGCGACCAAAATATTCCAAGAAAACAACCCTCAGTGAGTGTAGTATCGAGTATCTACCAACTTCGGACTGCACCAAAGTCGGTCATCTCACTACCCCTAAAGAGGCCCGGATGGTCAAGTAAGGTTCCTAAGGTCAATTGATGCTTCACGACACCACGCGGCGGCCCCGTACTCTCCTTGACTTGACTCAAGGGTTACCGGTACTCACCAAAGTGCCACATCAACGTAGCAACTGCTTCAACCATGTCGGTATACCCCGCACAGTTCCCTCACAGTTTGTCGCTACTTCTAAAAGGTATCCCCCAGATCCGGGTTAGGATCTATGAAACTCCGATGCAAGCCCAAAACATTAAAGCATACAAGGCATACAATTGAAAACATAGAATGATCTAATCCTAAGGTACACCTCACTTATTTAGAAATCCCCAGCAGAGTCGCCAGTTCTGTGATCGGTGGAAATAGAACTGACTATTTTTAAAGCTGGTTCGCAAAATGTCGCGGTAAGCAAGAGTCGCCACTGTCTTTTATGTTCTCCAACATGGAAAGGACAAAAGCACAGCAAAATTCCTTTTCGAGATGTTTCTCGGTTCGGGAGGTAGATTTATAGAAAGGGAAGGTGTTAGCACCCTTTCTATCCGTGGTTATCCACGGGCTCTTAGGTACTTGCTCACTATGTTTTCAAAAATGTTTGCTTTTCTTGTGTTTGTGGGTTTTGAAAAAAGTTTGTTTTGAAAACTTCTTTTTGACTCTTGTATCAGTCCTCAAGAGTGTATGAAGTGTTTGTTTGAAAACTTTTGTTTGAAAGTGTAAGTGCGAAAAGTATTTTTTTTTTGTTTTTTGAAAGAGCAAGTACCCAGGAGAAATCTACCTACTCTAAGAAATTAAGCTGTGTAAAAGTCCCTTAGACAGTACTATCCCACTATTGAGAAGTAGGTAGCACCGTCGTTGGAGTTATTCGGGTCAATTCGATTATAGGGACATGTGTGGTCACCAAAGCAATAGTAGGACGCCTTAGTGGTAACCCTAATGTCCTAGATCCTTTTTTATCCGAGGCAACCGTTTTGAGGCAACTTGGATCTTTAGACAGGAGGGCGACCTCTAAAACACCCTATACTTAATGACCACGTCGAGGCAACCAAGTGAGGCGTACCCTAGGAGTGGCATGTGCATGTGTGTCAGGTTTCATGTTAAGATTATCTTTGCACGAGTATTATGGTGAGCTACGAGTTGGTTTTATTTTTCAAGCAAGTCTTGCATGCATAATTAACAGTTAATAATTTGCGGAAAGTAAATTGCGGAAAGTAAATCTACGCTATTACAAGGCGTCGGGTATTTACATCGCCAAAAACATAACCCTTGAAAATAAAATGCGAGAAAATAAAGAAAGCGATAAAAGTCCTAATTATCTATTACATTCTCGGAAACAAATACATAATAATGATCAAAATAATAATAGTGCGCGAAAGAAATTGAATCGGGGACGTCCTTAGGGTTTTGACCCTTTTTGAGAAAAGAAAGAAATTTGGTCCTTTTTGTAATTAAATTAAATATTAAACTTAAAACTAATTAATTGAATAATTAAAATAAAAAATATTTTTTAGCTTTTTAGGTCTTTAATAAAAATAAAATAAAAAGAAATTAAAATTTGCCAAGAGAAAAACCTTAATTCTAATCTATTTTATTTATTGCAAAATTTTTCAATATTAACCCTAATTAAACTAAATCAATTTATTAGTATTTATAAAATAATAATTAATAATGAAATTAATAAATAATAAAAATAAATAATATTTTAGGTTTCTGAATTTATTATGAAAATAATTATTTGTGAATTAATTAAATAATAATTATAATAGTTATTAAAAGAAAATAAAAAGAAAGAAAATAAGAAAATAATAAACCAGGGGGGGTGTTGGCCCATTAGGAGGTTTGTCTGGAATTTCTGTGGCCCATTAAGTTATTCAACCACGTTGACCTTTGGAATTAGCTGTGCAAGCGTTGACTGAGGATCATGATGACTATCATCTCCTGGCCATTGGATTACTGCTTGTAGACACCTGGCGCCTGGGATGTGGGAGTCCATGGTGGAACGCCTTTAAATGTCTGCATGCAATCACGTTATGAAAAATAACATAGAGCTTTTGGGGGACCTGGGAATCGAACCCAGGTCCCAATGATACACAGCCAACACACCCACCACCAAGCCATCTGCACGCATTTGTAAATATAATGGACAATGAATATATTATATAAAAACAACAACATATGCTGGAAACAACAAAACGCGCGCTATTTTTTGAATTGGCTAATCATGTGATAACACATATTCGTCTTCTTCCTTATGCCTGCAAAAAAACAAATTAGATAGCGGGGGTTTTTAACCCCCACAAAACAGGATGACCAATAATAGCGAATAGCCCTACAGGCTATATAAATATGGCGTGATGGTTGGGTTAAATTCGTCTGGTTCTCAGGATTACAACCATAGGTCTTAGAGGTCTCAATTTTGTTGGATCTGGAAAGCCCTAATTCAAGAACTCAAGAACTCTAGAATTCTCCAATGGCAACTCACGATTCTGTACACTATAATCCAATTAACCAATACCATTAGCTTTGTATAGGTTCAAGCAATGCAAAACAATGATTAGCACATGTTAATTATGCATAAAATATGAGTTTCGATTCTGAAAAAGTTAAGCAAACCGTGGGTCTGTGAATGGTGATTTCTTGAGCTTTGGTGTGTGGTTTTGATTGCAAAAGGTCCTTGGGAGTTCCTGCAAGGTATTAGAAACAAGAAAAAGCTTTGAATCACGTTAGAATGTGGAATTCAGTTTTCACTTTTCTTTGATTTTTTTCAATATGCTTATGGCTTTTCTGCAGCAGTTATCACGTCCAATGCATTAGGTTTAGGTTGTATACTTATAGTAGAATGGAATTAGGTTAAATCTTGGCCAAGAAATCCATGGAATTGATGTTTGTATATTTGATTGAAAATCAAATATTTTTCAATATTTTTGATTGGAAAAACTTGCCAAACTTGGAGATTTTTGTCCCCTTGATGTGCACACGAATTTGCCAGCATATATTGAGCTTGTTTGCTTCACAAAAGATTGAAAAAACCATATCTTTGAATTTCCTACAATTTAAATTAATTAAATGAATTAAAATCAATTAAAAATCCAATTAATTAATAAAAAAATAAGAAAATAATTCAAATTAAGCTTAATGGGTCGTGCATAGGCCTTGGATAAAGTTTCAAGATGGAATTTGAGGCCCATTAGCAAAAACAAGATGTTTTGAGCAAGGTTGACTTTTGCAAATTCATGAAAATTTCCCAACTTCTCCAATGCATATCTTGCTCAATTTTGATCATATGGACATGTTCTTGGATATTTTGGAAAGGTCTTGAAGTCCTCTAACCAATGCCTTTGGTCCCGTGTCATTTGGATTTACCAATCTCAAGTTATGGTCTTTGACTTAAAATGCAATTTTGTTGACTTTTGAAATTGACCTATAATGTAGAAATTGATAACTTTTTATGAGAGCATTTCTTGGACTTGGAGTGTGAAGATGGTTTGTAGGAAATGTCATTCCATTCAAAATGAGCATTGGATTGGATTTTTCTGATGAACCATGAAAAAGTTATGCCCTGGTCAAGATACAATTGACTTTTCTACTGTCTAAAAATAGTAACTTTTGCATCTTTGAGGATTTTTGAGCCATTCTTGTGGAATCATGATCAAGACTTGATCAAATGATGATTGTGAGCTCAAAATAAGATGTTGACCAAATTTTTTGACTTTTGACTGCAAAATGACCATTTTGCCCCTACAGTTGACTGTTGATCAAATAGGGCTTTTGACTGTGGAATTACGCACTATGAGTCTTGAAACTTGGCATGTAGATACTTGAGGGTGTATAGAGGCCTATGAGACTTGATTGAGCCATTGAAAACCTCAATTTCCTTGCAAGAACCAAAACCCTAATTTTGACTGGCTTAGGAGGTGGTTTGGACTGTGCAATCCTTTAGCAGACTTGAGCAATTTGAAGATGACCCTTGACACATCTTGAAGAATATGGGAGGGCAAATTTTGGGGTACAACACCTACCAATGGAACAAACACCACAAAGCGAACAACATATATAACAGTGAAAGTTAAACACAACTAGTAAACATGATGACAAACATCCTTTAGTTTAAGAAATAAAAATCATAATAATCAGTTCTGGCAACAAATTTAAAGGAACCATGAAAGGCCCTAAGATTAGGAACACACGACTCCAGCTGGTCTACAACATCCTTGTAGGCAGTTTCTTCTAGGATTTCATCAGAAATATCTACAAATTATTTATCTAAGTCGATTCGCTCCTCCTAAAGGGCCTTATCTCTTGAGAATGAATTTTTTTTTCTTCCTCAAGCTTTGTATCAGCTACCCTGGCGCTCGAAGATGAGATCTCTAGTACATGTTATGCATCACTGATGCCTTTCTTCTCCTCCCTCGAGCTTGGTTGCATGAACGACCAAGGTTGTATAAGATCCATGCAAGTCCAACTCCTCCAAGAAAGGATAAATTTTGTCCAAATGGTGGCGCAACCCAAAAGACTCCCTTTCAAAGCTTGCAACTTTGGGCTCGGTAAGTCTATAATAAGCCTTTAAATACCCGACCTTTTGAAAGAAGCCTCGAGGACCATTAGGTTCCTATGACCAGCTGCCAACAGAGTCATGTGGGAAATTCACCACAACGATTGAAAGGTCAACTCTACCAACTAATCTGATTTACCTGTTTTAGAAAGCTTACACATGTGGGTGTAGTCTTCAATAGACACACATTATTTTACCTCGACCAAGGTTTGAGCGATCAGATCATCCAGTACAAGGAGCAGTAGGAGAAGGGGACTTACCATGCTTTTCAGAAAGAGGATAACAAGAATAGATACAAGTTACTTACACCTTTTAGCAGAACTTACCCGAGTGATGGCCTTACCCAGAACCTTTTTTTGACCCGACGAGAGCAGGTCTATCATAGTACATCTTGCTTGGATTTTAAAGGGGTGGTTGAGTAGGTAAGTGAGACTTCTCTATAGGGGAAGGAGTCCCGACAACTTGTACAAACACATCAGGGTTGATTAGAGACGATGGGTTTACTCTATTTTCCCTCTTAATCCCATATGAAAGTAAGGGAAATCAATAAAGTAAGCACGATATGAATAAGCAAACAATCAAATAAAATAGGGAAAACACATATTAAAAATGTTTTTCTCTCCCAAGAAGATGTAACACTCGCAATATCTCGACGACAAATTTCACTTGTGGAAAAAGAAAGAAATGTTACCTTTCATGGCCTTCTCAACATTAATAAGTGATTCATATGGGCGAAATATGAGTTAGCTGACTCCACAAAGTGGTATAGGGACCAGATCCATCTTACTCGACCAGTACACCTGACCAGCTCTAAGGAATGAGAAGGAACAACATATAATTCTACATGAGTTGCGGGAGAAATGTGTGTAGCCAATAAATAATCCAATTTCATGCTTTTATAACTCTTTGTGTAAGCACATAAGACTTTGCAGTCTACCCGGAAGAGGGAAACTAATCCATGAGTGAGTCCCTTCCTTAAATGGGAATTGAGAGAAAAAAGATGGAAGAAGAGATTCAGTGAAGCTGACTCTATATCTCCTTGGTATTCATACCAGTATTGGAACTTCCTCATAAAGGACTAATCAATCAAATAGAGTTTCGAGGGAGAAATATGAAGGGGGTCCAATATCCCCTTCTTAAAAGCATTCAAAGGAAGTTAAACACCAAACTTATATCAGATACATTAGGATGAAGTAGTCATTGATATTACTACATATCCTCTTATTATTAGGAATAGTGGAGATGGATCAATCCAAAAATAATCATATTTAGAAGGAAGTTTCCTTCACATTATCTTCTCGAGTGTAGGGGAAAAAATCCCTAGGTATGTTGGGTCCACCCATGAATAGTCACTTGCATTTGTCCCCGCCATCAACTCCTTTGATTGAATAGTTTATGTGTCTGTATCACAAAAAATAAACCAGTTTGGTTAGCAGTAGTGGGGTCATGAGGAGAAGGTTTTGTCTCGAGATACTGAACAAACTAAACAAGACACTGATTATATTTAGCACGAGCCAGAGAAACGACATAGATAACAATATCATTTGTTAATGAATCACCATTATCATCTAAAGAATCCAAACCTGACCCATTATTATGGACTGGCCCGACGAATTGATTGGCCCAGTCTAAATATTTCCACAGGTCGAGCCCACCTGACCATAACCCGGATCGGCCGCATGGCTATACCCCCTGCCGGGAAATGACAACCATTTGCCCTCTCGAACCAACACTGACCCAAGATGACCGAAGAACATCCTTTCGGCCTGCCCGACATTAACATTGTGCAGGCCACCAGGAACCGACAAGAGAGATGCTCGCAACTAACCCCCTCCTCAGGACCAACATCTAGTTACGAACACATCTGCCCAATTTGACCAAGTCCTAGAAGTTACCTAATTTCACAGACCCGCATATCTAGGCGTGAAATAAGGAACCATTTGCCATGCATCAGGGGCATCATATAAACCCTCACACATGTGAGGGCCAGGTATCACATATTCACTACTCACAACCTGATATTTCTGTTTGTACCTCCCAGTTCCTGCTCTTACTTGATCGTTGGAGTACCTTGCAGGTACAACCCCTTTTTTCTCCTCAACACACAACCGAAATGAAGATCATCCTCCGGCCACTCTCCAGGTTCTGATCAACCGTCAAGATCAGTCTGACCTAGGATGACCGACAAACATCCTCTCGGCATGTCCGACATCAATGTCGTGCGGGCCACCAGGAACCAACCAGAGAGATGCCCGCAACTAACCCTCTCTCGGGACCAACGACTAGTTACGAACACATCTGCCCAGTTTGACCAAGTCCTGGCAGTTACTTGATTTCACGGACCTACATATTTAGGCTTGAAATCAGGAACCAATGGCTACATGTCAGGGGAATTATATAAACTCTCACACCTGTGAGGGCCAGGTATCACATATTCATTACTCACTACCTGATATTTCTGTTTGTACCTTCCTATTCCCGCTCTTACTTGATTGTTGGAGTACCTATCAGGTACAACCCCATTTTTTCTCCTCAACACATAGCCCGATTGAAGATCATCCTCCAGCCACTCTCCAGGTTCTGATCAACCATCAAGATCAATGGCGCCGTCTGTGGGAATCTGCTATCCCCATCTTTCTTCCCTCGGAACCTAATATCAAATCAACTTTTCTTTCAAGATCTACCTCTCTTATCATGGCCGACCATGATGATCTTTACCTGCCCGGAAAGACCATTATTTCCCCCGCTTGCAAGACTGATGGAAGCCAGGAACACCCTTACCTTGAGGACGACCTGGGCTTCCGTGACGGATAAACCGCGTCCCCTGATTTCGCTGATGCCTGGCATGGTGACGACTAACTCTTGGACAAAGGACATTCCAAGAATCCTACTGAGGAACTTCCAGAAATCTTGCAACCAGTTCATATACCTCTCAATGCTGACTCGGCCATGGCAGCACTGCTCGCTGCTATAAATCAGACCAATGCCCTCATCCTTCAACAAAATCAAAGGTTAGGGGCCTGCGAGAATAGACGCTCAAGATCTCCTCCTCGGAGAGGCCGAAGACAAAAATCCCCCAGTACATTACCACCCAGGCATGGTCCACCGTCCGAAAAGGAGAGGCACGGTGTTTCTTTCTTCAAGAAATGCAATCACACACCTCCCCCCAGAGATCAAGACTCCCCTTTGTTCAAGAAGAGGAAGGACAACAAGAAAGTCGATCGAGCTAGACTTCCCTCTCCCAAGCCGAAGCAGAAACGAAGGAGCCCTTCCCCTCGATGAGACCGTGACGACCGATGGGGGAGAAACTATCATTCTCCTTCTCCATCTTCCATCAATAGTGAAGATGACGAGCCCCGTGGCCCACTATCGAGGGAGATCATCGAAGCTCCACTCCCTGTCGGCTGAGATAAGTCGCCCACTCTAGGGACCTATAAAGGCACGACAGACCCTGACGAGCACATCGAGAACATCGATGCCCTCCTCGACTACAGAGGGGTCAGGGGAGCCATCAAATGCAGACTCTTCCCAACCAATCTCAGGAAGGGGGCAATGGCATGGTACAAAAGCTTTCCCTATGAATCCATCACCTCATGGAAACAACTTGGGAGAATGTTTTCAAGGCATTTCACTGCCTCCCGTTGACACCCTAAATCAGAAACTTCTCTCGAAGCGATCATACATGGCAGGGACGAGTCTTTGCATGCATATATTGAACGCTTTAACAAAGAAGCGGTCCAGGTCCCAACAACAAACAACATGAAGAAATACCTACTCGAGCATGGGCTCCGTCCCCACAATGACTTTGCCAAGGCTGTGGGCATAAAAACACCAGCCACACTCGATTCCCTTCTCCTAAAGGCCCAGGAGTACATACAATACACAGAGAAGGAAGCGGCCAACAACGCCCGAGAATCTAGGCACATAGTGAGTGCCAAATCCTAAAAAAATGATAAGCCCTCGACATCCCATCGATGAGAGAAGAAACGAGAAGACATGTCTCGTGATCCTAAAGACTACAAGGGGCCAGCCGATTGTTTCCACGACTACACTCCCCTAACAACCTTAAGGGAGCGTATTCTTTCTGAATGCGCTAACTCTGAATTCAAACAAGCCGGGGTGCGCTTCCCCCGACAAACACCATCAAAGCCAGGAACCGACAAGAGCAAGTATTACAGGTTCCATAAGAGTCACGACCATAACACAGAGGATTGAATTCACCTCAAATATGCAATCGAAATACTAATCAGAGACGGGCACCTCAAGTAGTATAAGAAAAAGGCGGTCGCCCGTGATGAAGCACCAGAGACCAAGAATGTTGAAGAAGGGAAGAAATCCCCCAAACTCGACACTATTTTTGTTGCCTTGAGCATCTCACGACCAGAAGAATTCTACTTTCTGGACATGGAAAACGTCCCCCTGTACTTCTCCACCCACATTCCATGGGAATCCTTCCCCGCAGCCATAGTCATTTCCGGCGGAGGGTTCAATAGGCATACAATTGGATCGGTGAAGAGAAGGTTCGACCAACTCATCGAGGCCAACTCTGAGATGGACGCCACACTCGACAAGTTCTGAGAAGGATCTCACCCCCTCGCATTCTACACAGAAGAGTTACCCGGAGGAGCCCCAAATTCGAGCATCCCACTACTCGTGAGAGCTCGGATGGCTAAATTTGACGTGCGTCACATTTTGGTCGATCAGGGCAGTTCGGTGGACATCGTGTACGCCCAACTATTCAACACTTTGCAGCTAAACGAGAGCCCCCTAACCCCCTACGTGGGTTTTGATATTTAAGGTTTCAACGGGGCCTGCACGAAGCCATGGGGGTACGTGGAGCTGATCATCACTTTTGGGAGGGGGATAACGGCCAGAGCCATCAAGACCTAATTCTTGGTGGTAGACTTCCCATCTCTCTACCAATGCATCTTCGAGAGACCCACTCTCGCCGATCTCATCGCGGTCCCCTCACCGTTCATCTCAAGATGAAATACTACACCGCCGAGGGTTTGGTCACCACTCTTCACCGGGACATCCAAGCAGCCAGGAGGTGCTTCGAAGCTTCTGCGAAGGGCCTCAGCTCCAACAACGCCCAACCTCGGATGACCACTAGAGCCATACTTCCCTCCAGCTCTGAGGAGTCCAGACAACTGCCAAGGGTTGACACCATTGACCTCGACAGTCGCTTCTCCATAGAAGACGGGGTCGAACAGAGGAGAAGAGGGAAGGAGCCAATGGTCGAGGACGAAGAATCAACCTCCTCCGCTACTCTCAAGTCACGCACGACCCATCCTGAACAGTGACTTCGAGCTAGTTCCTCTAGGAGAAGACCCCACCAGGGGAGTGAAGATCGGCGTGGACCTCCCTGACTTGGAGAAGAGGAAACTCAAGGCTTACCTAAGGGAAAATGTCGATATGTTCGCCTGGAGTGCGGCCGAAATGCCCGGTTTAGACCCCGAGGTCGTATTCCATCACCTGACCATTGATCCTACCATCAAGGCGGTCGTGCAACATAGAAGGAAGTAGTCGACTGAGAAAGCAAAAGCTACCAAATTAGGTGTAAAAGACCTCCTAGAGGAACACTTTATTTCTCAAGCCCAGTACATAACCTGGCTCTCTAATGTAGTCCTCGTTAAAAAATCTAATGGAAAAAATGGCATATGTGCATTGACTGTACTGATCTAAATCGGGCTTGCCCGAAAGATTCTTATCCCCTCCCCAATATTGACAAATTGGTCGAAAACTCAGCCGGTTTCAAACTACTATCATTCATGGAAGCATATTCTGGTTACAACCAGACCCCTATGGCAAAAACAGACAAAAAATATACCGCTTTCATGACCGAATCGGGCAACTATTAGTACAACGTAATTCCCTTCGGCCTAAAAATGCGGGCACTACTTACCAGCACATGATTAACAAAGTCTTTCACGACGAGATAAACGACATGCTCGAAGTCTATATGGACGACATGATCATCAAGTGCACCAAAGAGCTCGACCATGCAGTCCATCTAAAAAAGGTGTTTGAGCAAGCTCGAAAATGTCGGATGCGATTCAATCCGGAAAAATGCACCTTCGGCGTACGGGCAAGAAAGTTCCTCGGATTCTATTTAACAGAACGAGGCATCGAGGAAAACCTTGACAAGTGTAGGACATTCTCTGAATTTTCGACGCCCACCTCGAAAAAATCCATCCAAATCTTGAACGGCATGCTCACTTCCCTCTCTCGGTTCATGGCGAAATCCGCCCAACACGCACTTCCCTTGTTCAAGCTACTGCGCAAGAAAGCCACCTTCGAATGAACGTCCAAGTGCGAATAATCCCTCGTCCATTTGAAGAGAGCACTCTCACAACCGCCTGTCCTGTCTCGGCTCGAGAAGGACGAAGTCCTCTACATTTATCTGGCCGTCGCCTCCGAAGCGATAAGCGTGGCGCTGATGAGAGAAACCCCTGAAGGACAAAGGACAATCTATTTCACAAGCAAGGCCCTATAAGTCCCGGAAGCAAGGTACCCACAAATCGAAAAAGTATCTCTAGCCCTCATCACCGCAACGAGGAGATTAAGACACTACTTCCTGGCCCACACCATCATGGTCCGAACGGATCAACGAATTAAACAGCTGCTCGGAAGACCATACATGGCCGACAGAATGTTGAAATGCTCCCTGGAACTCTATGAATTCTATATCCAATACGATAGAAGGAAAGCCCTTAAGGCTCAGGCCTTGGTCGACTTCGTAGCAGAAATGACATCACCCACATGCCCTGACGGGTCGCGTCATTGGACAATCTTCGTTGATGGCGCTTCCAATTTGACCGGAAGTGGCACGGGAATTATACTGGAAAATGAGGAAGAGATCCTAGTAGAAGTCTCCCTCACTGTATTTTCCTACCTCCAACAATCAAGCCAAATATGAGGCGTTCCTTGCAGGTTTGCGACTGGCCGAAGATCTAGGAGCCGAGGAAGTAAAAATATTCACCGACTCCCAGCTGGTCGCCTCTCAAGTCCGAGGTGAATATCAGGTCAAAAACGACTAACTCGACGAATATTGGGCTCTAGTCCAGGAAGCAAAGGGAAGTTCAAGTCGGTGGACGTGCAACACATCCCCTGCGAGCACAATGCCTGTTCAAACGTCTTGTCCAAATTAGCTAGCACTAAGATAAAGGGAGGAAACAAATCCGTAATACAGGAGATACTGCCTCGACCAAGCACCCAACAACCACCTTCCACCCTAGGAGTATTCTCCATCAGGGATAACGATTGTTGGATGACCCCCATACACGATTACCTCACTAAGGGAAAAATCCCCAACGATCCAAAAGAAGCGGCCGTCATCAGGCGGAGGGCCTGCTTATACGTCTTGATCAAGGGCAAACTTTACAAAAGAGGATTTTACATTCCACTCCTCAAGTGTATCAATCAAAGCGGAGTTGAATGCGTACTGGTCGAAATCCACGAGGGCATCGACAGTCAGCATCTGGGCGGGAGATCCCTTACAAGGAAAGCCTTGCGGGCAGGATACTACTTGCCGATCATGCAGCACGATGCAAGAGAACATGCGAAGAAATGCGATAAATGACGACATAGAGACATGCATTTAGCTCCTCATTGAGAGCTTAAATCCCTCTCCTCTCCCTGGCCCTTCGCCTGGTGGGGACTAGACCTTCTCGGCCTGTTCGTGGTCGGAACCAAACAGAACAAATATCTAATAGTAGCAGTCGACTACTTCACCAAGTGGATAGAAGCCGAAGCCTTGGTCAAGATCACCGCCCAAAATGTCCTTCGCTTCTGCAAAAGAAATATTCTGGCTCGTTTTGGCATCCCACAAGCGATAGTCACCAACAACGGGACCCAATTCACAGACCACACCTTCCATGAATTCGTCACCAAACTTGGCACAACCCAACATTTTGCCTCGGTCGAGCACCCCCAGACAAACGGCCAAGTCGAGGCCTCCAACAGGGTAATAATCAGAGGCCTCAAGCGAAGGTTGGACGAAACCAAGAAACGATGGGTCGAAGAGTTACACAGTGTACTTTGGGTGTATCGAACGACCACTTACTCGTCTACCGGGGAGTCTCCGTTCTGACTAGCATACGGGACGAAGGGAGTTATTTCCATAGAGATTGAGGAACCTTCTAGGAGAACCGAGGCACCTCTTGACAAGGAGATGAATGACATCACCCTCGGGGAAGAGCTAGATCTGGTGGAAGAAATCAGAACGGGGGCGGCCCTACGAGAGGCCTCGCTTAAACAAAAAATAGCCATGCGCTATGATGCAAAAGTCATACGACGAGAGTTCAAGGTCAGCAGTCTTATCTTAAAGAGAAATCGCAAAGAATCTCGCGAAGGCAAGCTCGCAGCGAACTGGGAAGGTCCTTATCACGTCTACGCGAAAACGGGGACCAAAGCGTACTACTTAGAGGACTTACGAAGGGAACAACTCGTTCGATCATGAAACACTGAAAATCTAAAACAATACTATAGTTAAGAACACTGAACAGTCAGAAGGTTGGTCGACAAAGGAAGACTCACCTAAGCTCAACCACGCGTGTACGCCTAGGCACAAGCGTAGCATCCAAAGTATTCAGAAGGGGCGAGGCTACGCTCACTTGACAAACGCGCCATCAACCCGACACAGATAACTCAACCGAGCTCCATAGTCTCGTGCTACGACGGTAGAACGCCTGACTCGCGACAGGATGTTCATGCTGCCGAACCCGAATCCCTCGAAATGAGACCCGAGTTATGGCCCTCGCCCGGTATTCTCCCTATCCGTTTGATCAATTTCCCTGTACCAACGAACATACAAAATGATCATATCCCCAATACAAACTCTGCAAAATATAAAAGTCCTAATCGGGCTAACTTGTCAACAAGCATGCAAATAACACAAGTTAAATATTCAGAGCAAAACGATCAATGGCCGGAAAATAAATAAAGCGACCACTTAGGTCGAAATTGTATGAATATTACATAAACGGGTAACAGCCCGAGAAATAACAAATATTATAAAAACGGGATGCATGCCGAAACAAATACGTAATCACCCATCCGCTTCTCCTTCGATGATAGGCAACAATCGAGCAGGATCCCCAGTCGGTTGATCGATAATACCCCTCAGGTAGTCAGGAACTAGAATCTGACTGTCAGCCACGTAATAGTTGACCCCATGCTCGAAGTGCTAAGCTCAACACTAGGATTCAACACACGCATCTGACTCACTGTTATCGAAGCTCCCCTTAGAAGCGGCCTGAGCATCATTCAAGGCCAGCTGGAAATAGGAAACTAATTCAGCCCGAGTCTTCAAGTCCTTGGTGTCCTCCGGCTCGTCCTTAGTAGGATAAATCTTGGCAGTCAAGGCCGCTACCTTCCCCTCGAGACTCTCCCTCTCAAGCATAAGAGTACTGCGCTCCTTGGATAACTTCCCTGATTCTGCCTCTGCCAGCTTTAGGGCTTTGTCTTTAGCGACCAAGGCCTTCTCAGTCGCCACCAACTTGGCCCGAAGATTCCTCATTTCTATCTCTTGGGATGAAATCCCCTCAGTGTACACGACGGCCATCTCCAAGACCCGCATCAAACCACCCGCATCTTGGGCCAACATCACCCTCTTCTCCGGACGACTCGTTCCCTCAAGAAGAAGAGATTCAGTCTTAGGAAGATGAAGAGCCGCACCGTCAAAAAATACCTCTCCAGCCAGTAAGGAGGTAAATCATAAGTCCCTTTTCCCGTCTCCCCGGTAAGGTCAACGTTCCCCTCGGGACGAGGCCTCTTCGCCTTCGAATAAACAGCAGCAGGAGACAAGGCAGCTGTGGTCGGAGTCGAGGATGATCCACCTGACCCAGGAGCAGGAACTGGCCCCGCGCTAGTCTGAGTATCCTTCTTAGACTTTCTTGCCCGAGCAGTAAGTGTCTTGGCCAAACGTTCCTGGGAAGGATTCATATTTTCTACAAAACAAATAAAAAAGAGATGAGTCCGTAAAACGACGAGTCAAACAAACGACGACTATACTAGAAAAGAAAATATATATATATCCAGATATCTAACGGGATCCTCGCTTCCGAAGAGCTCTCTGATGTTTATGAGACCCGGCTCAAACACGGGCTCCCCGTTTCTATCTAGCACTGCCCTGCCTCCCCGACCGACTCGCTGGACCGAAGGGATTCGATCTAAAAACAAAGTCAGAGTGGCGAAGCTCTCTCGGTCCTCGTCTCCAAGCTCCCCCTCTATCCAAACATAGGAGCTCAATTCTCGCTCGAAGTTCCTACTGGTCCATTGAAATGGGAACTTGCAGATCAACGTCGCGGTAGGATCTCTTAGCTCATTCACACGAGGAGTCCCATCCTCGTTAAGCGACGACTTGGTCCTGAAAACACTCAACATTGACTTCGTCGAGGAGGGCTGTACCAAGATATATTTGTCCTTAAAATAACAGACAAATTCTAGATAGGCCTTAAAAAACTCTCCGTTGCCTTTTTTGAGGGAGACCCATCCCCACCTTCCGTCGGTCATACTCCTCTGGATATGAAAACAATAGAAAAACAATGGAATCATGGCCCTGATCCTCAGATAGTCGCACACTATCTAGAACGCCCGCACGAACGCGATGCCGTTCGGGTGCAACTGAGAAGGAACCACCTGCAGATTCCAAAAAACGGCTACCTCCAAGTCGGTGAAGAGAAGGAAGAAACCCATCTCTCGAAAGACGATATCATACATATGGATCCGTCTCCTGTTGTACCTTGAGCATATTCGGTTGTCCTTCCTCGGGATATAAAATGGCCATTCCCCTAGGGCCCCTTCCTCGCGAGTATACACATCAATGAAAACTTCCTCCTTGTGTTCATAAAAATAAAACCGCCACTCCCAGGGGTCTTTTGCGACCCATAAACGAGGGTCCTCGTCATCTCGAGGAGGAAATAAACCATCATTAACCATAGAGGACGCCCCTGTATCGGGCTCTCCCATCTACTGATCCACCTAATCTGGCACATCCCCAGAGACTTCCAAGATGCTCGATGAGCTGCTGGTCTCGCTCGAAGAACTTCCAGTGGATTATGTAGACTCTCTTGAAATAACAACCTGATCATCATGAGCCATGGCACCTGAAAAGCAGAGGAAAACGATGAGCTCGACATCATTGCCAGTACCACCTTTCCACCGCCAAACAAGCGAAAGGTCACTGGGAAACGAGGATCGCATCCCCGAACAGAACCCTCACCGAGGCACTCTAACAGGAATGGTTGCAGAAAAATCCTAATCCCTACATGAGCCACGTACGGCGCAACACCAAACCTCTAAGGAGAACCCACGACGGCCCCGACGGTCATACGCCACGGGAATAACATTCGCCGCCCTGAGTTTCTAACGATCCCAACGGAACCCTAATCCCAACCGCATGCATCTCTATAAAGTAAGAAGCGAAAATACGAAAAAGAACAACAATGGTAGATCGGAAACTTACCAGCAGAAGAAGAGGAGGTGAAACTGGATGACAATAAACGAATAAACTGAGTGAACAATGATGTTCTATTGTCGAGCTAATGCGATCATATGAAAGAGCAGGTGAAAAATACCAAATGCCATGTTCCTCTCGTATTTATAGCTAGAGTATCCCGCACGTACAAAACACACGCCTAGGGAACCCTAGGGTCGTCATAATGACACCCTAGCCTTAGGTCATCATTATGCCGCTTCGCCGGCACTCTTCCCGAAACATGCTACCTCTCCAAATTCAAAATTTACAACGGCCAAACGCCTCACCTCCCCGGTAAACTCTCCCGTAAGACACACCTCGTTATTCGAGCAAATGTCAAAGTCATCACTCCTGTGCCCAGAATCGATGACTTGGGGGGCTACTATTTTGGACTGGCCCGACGGATTGATTGGCCCAGTCCAAATATCTCCATGGGTCGAGCCCACCCGACCATAACCCTTATCGTCTGCATGGCTATACCCCTTGTCGGGCAACGACAACCATTTGCCCTCTCGAACCAGCACTGACCTAGGATGACCGACGAACATCCTCTCGGCCTGCCCGACATCAAAGTCGTGTGAGCCACCAAGAACCGACCAAAGAGATGCCCGTAACTAACCCCCTCCTCGGGACCAACGGCTAGTTACGAACACATCTGCCCGGTTTAACTAAGTCCTGGCAGTTACCTGATTTCAGGGACCCGCATATCTAGGCGTGAAATCAGGAACCAATGGCTACGTGTCAGGGGTATTATATAAACCCTCACACCTGTGAGGGGCAGGTATCACATATTCACTACTCACTATCTGATATTTCTGTTTGTACCTCCCTGTTCCCGCTCTTACTTGATCGTTGGAGTACCATGAAGGTACAACCCCCTTTTTTCTCCTCAACACACAACCCGACTGAAGATCATCCTCCGGCCACTCTCCAGGTTCTGATCAACCGTCAAGATCAGTTGTCGTGAGGCACATCAGGGGCATGAGTAGGAAAGCTATAACTATAGAGAAGTTCTAAAAATTTGGGGGTTTCCACCCTATAAAAGATGAAGACTCTTTATTGGTAAGTTCAAGATCATTGTCCGCGGGCGCATATTTTAGGTTAACCATGAAGGTATGCAAAGAAAGATAACGACTTACCTGGGAAGGAGGAAAAGAGAGAAGGCAAGCCCACAAGTAATAAAGCAACATGAACTTTAATTTCTAGAACAAGGGAGCTAATGAACAAAATTGGATGTAACGAATGAGCATGGAGTAACAAGTGCATCAAAAAGAGACGTTGGTGGAAAATCTACCTTTTTATAAGGAAGTCAACTGCCAATCAAAGATCTAGATTAAAAGCAAAAGGAAATCTAAAGGTAACGAATTAATCTTCTCATCAGAAGCAATAAAGAATAAAAAAGCACTTGAGCACCCTGGGTGGGGAAATCATGCTCTAACCTGTACCCTTAGGGCCACACACTTAGAAAGAGGAGTGAAATGTTTCAACAATCGAAAAAAATTTAATGCACCTATCTTCCATTAGTTTGGCAAATTAACCAAGGTGTTTCCACTTCTGACAAAAAGCAAAACATTATCAAGATGCCAACTAAGATTTCTAAGACTTCTCGGAACGAAACTAACTATTCTAGACCTACCAAAAGGCCAAGGCGTAAAATAATATGAATCTACTCCATGTGACCTAAAGTATAAAAGCCTTTACAGGAGATATTTAAGGTACACTTTTTGATCTCCAATTTCATGACACTCATTTTGAATTATGAATTGACTTAGGCGTTTGAGGACTAACCTTGTAGGTCCATCCCACACCACTGCGTCACAGATCACCAGCACCAGTTCAAGATTCTTCATCATCAACATATACCTAATTATAATTCTAAGATGAGAAAATATTATTAGATTTAACATCATTAATTGAATTTGAGCCTGAATACTCACATTTGTGCGGGTTTATTGTAGTTATTAACCCTTTATTGATATATATACAAAAATAATATAAATTGTAAAAAATATTAAATATAAAATAACTAATAAAAAATTAAACTAATAAGTTTTATTAAAATATTTATAAAAAGTAATTAGTAATAAATTAATATAAGTATTTTGGTTCGATTTTGTTTATTTAAAAAGTTCAATCCAAAATTTGATCCAAACGGTTTTAAAAAAATTAGCATTAAAGCATTACTGATAATATTCGATTTTGTGCACTTTTCAATTTTTTAAATAAAAATTTAAACTCTAACTTTAAATAAATATAACTTTTTTATATATCATCTTACATTTCACCAATTAAAATTTTAAGGTGTTAAAACTTATTAATAATTCACGGAATAAATAGTTATAATTTTAAAACTCATTTATCATAATTTTTAAGTATGTAGTTAAATATAAATTATGAGTTTTTATTAAAAAGGTTAAATATGTTTTTGGTCCCTATAAAATTTTCAATTTTCATTTTTAGTCCTTATTAAAAAATGACATATTTGGTCCTTACAAATTTTTTATTTATACAGTTTTAGAACAAGAGCCCCCCTAAGTCGTTGCTCCTAAGTAGAGGAGCTATGATTTTTAGGCCAGCTCGTACCTTTGACCCTCAATCTGATCCCAGTCGACGGGGATGAGGGCAACGACTTCTAGTCCAGCATATGCGAGAAAAGGGGATGTGGACGTCCGGATTAACAACCTTCTTCATCAGAACGATGTCATACGAGGACAGTTGCACGTACAAGGAAGATGTTGTATAAGTATCATTGTCGAGAGTTAATAGTTTGACCGCGGAGAGATTTCCCATGGTCCTCGTAGTTGCATTTAAGGAATAAGCTCGACTTCCGGGGAGTTGAAAGAGTTTTCGCCGGCGCTTACTCCTTGCACCACATGTCACAATATTTTATGTGAAATAAGGGCCTATGCGTAAGGGTCATCATAGCCTAAGTGCGTTGACGGTTGCATGTCAGAGTACTGACTTACCATCGGAAGTGACACTTTGTCTTTAATGCAATGCTTAAAAATAGATTCAGGGTTTCATTTTCAAAGGTTTATCTTTTCTCTTCCCCTTTCGCTTGCTCTCCTCTCTTGTTTCTCTTCCTCTGATTAGCATTCTACCGTCACAACTTCCATTCAATATTCGATTGACCGTGTATTTAATCCTCGCAATATGCATGCTTTTGAATGAATTTCGTGTTCCGGGAATGTTCTTCCCCGAGAGATTCATGTTTCTCCTCGTGAATCTCATGTGTTCCTCGTGAGATTCACGCGTTTCCTCGCAGGATTTATATTTCTCCTCATGAGATTCATGTTTATCCTTGTGAGATTCATGTGTTCCCCGTGAGACTCATGGGGACTCTTATTAGTCGTGCCCTCGGCCTAGGATGATTGGTATTTATTCCCTTTGGATTCGTCGAGCGAGGGTTTGGTCGGGGACTGGGTCCTCATTCCATGATACTCCCTTTCACTTGACTTGTGATGGAATGATGGATTTGATTTGACCGTCGAATTCACTATTTTCTTCTTCTTTTCAAGTGAAATGGACGAAACTGTCAGCGACGTTCAAATGGTTGACTCAATCACTGACCCTCAACTGATATGGGTTGCATAAATTCTCAGTATGCTGCGTCTTTGGAAGGTGTGTTCATGCATATCGAGGACGGGGCAGACGACCCGAATGTCAACAAACATTAGAGAGTTGGCAGGCTATTTGTGAGCAAAAGGATTTGCTCATTTTATTTGAATAATCACATCCCCATTTATGAAATTGTCTTCAAAGATCACATGTTTCGGTTGCCCTTCTCTGATTTTCAAGTCGCGGTTTTCGGGCACCTGTCGTAAGCATCCTCCCAGCTGAATCTGAATGCAATCACCTTCATATTGGCGTTCGAGATAGTGTGTCAATACCTCTAGGTTGGTGCCATGATTCCCCTTTTCTTCCACTGCTTTCGTCTTTAGAGACAGACCGTGGAATGGAGACACGACTGGGTTTCTTTGAAACAGTCGAAGTAGAAACTCTTCAAGATGTTCTTGGAATCTGTCTATGATTTTAAATATAGATATTTCCTCGTCAATCCAGTGTTAGACGAGGCCTTTAACTCGGCGTTAGAGAAGGCGGTCTTGGTCGACGAAGAGGGTAATACACTTCATCATGAAAACGGGAGGTACATACGGCTCTAGTTTCAAAGTTCCTCTTCCACTAGGGCATGACTCACTTCGTCCATATCCCGAGCTATTACCTTACCGTGGAGGTTCCTATGGACGAGGAGGACGAGGCATCCTATACTAAACTTTTCAAGTTTGTCGATGACTTTACCATGCTCAGTGGGTGTCGAGGGAGTGAAAGGATTTCGTCGATAACGACGACAAGCCTGTATTTGAGGCTCGGGCGATTAACACTAAGGCACTCCTTGAGTAAAACTCTTACGAGGAATGTGTAGCACTATTAGGTATCTACTTACATTTTATTACCTTTGGATTTATCCCATTTTAGTATGGTTGCATGTATTTTATTAACATACTAATCTTGGTCTATTGTTCTCTGTAGGTAAAACGGAAGATTTCCTTGAGCGTATACTCAAACTAATGCAGGACGCATCAAATAGAAATAAGATATCGAAGACCAGTCATTTTTACCTGGGTCAGGCCAAGGATGGCTCTAGTACCTCTTCCATGTCTCCGGCTACTGACCAGTCTCATTCTGTGCAGGGTCTCTCGGGCACAAAGAGGGGTCATCCAGATGACGATATTTGAGACCTGACGGGGAATGATTATGAAGTTAGGGCTTTCACATTACCCTTATGTTTTGCTCAGTCAGGCTTCTTCGACAGGTACCTTTTGAGCGTGCCTGAGGGAGAAACATCAATCATCGGAGGTCTCGATTCATCAGACATGAAGAAACACTTGGCTGAGAGTGCTGCTGGTATGATGAAGGTGTTGGAGATGGAGGTGGCCTTCTCGGGTAATGAGGATGGATCCGCTTCCGAGCTGGATAAACTTCATAGGGAGAAAAAGGCTTTTGAGGACAAGGCGAAGGAGCTAAAGACTACCATTGACAATCATAAGGAGAAACTCCGGGTTTAGGGGATCAAGCTGAAGAAAAAGGAGGAGCAGAATACCAAGTTGTCTGAGGAGAAAGACTCATGGTTTCTCGAAAATAAAAATATTGAGGATGAGATAGTCGGTCTGAGAGATGTTGTGGCGCTTGCCGAGGATGAGTCTAAAGGGACAAAAGTCTTGAAGACCCGCACTGATTTCATCGCTTGGATTAAGGTCCTCGAGTCATACTGTATGGAAGCGACGATGATTGGCTTCGACACCGTGATGAACTATCTCGAGCTGTTGAACCATGGGCTTAATATCGAAGGGATCGGTTTCCGGTTCCAGGTGGTCGAAGGCAAGGTAGTTCCTCCCGTTGAATCCCCTGACAATACCAAAGATGATGGCCGCCACAAAGAGTAACTTATGTTCTTATTTTTCTTGTTTGGTTTTGGGCCTTTGTGCCAGTATTTTTTGTAATATTTGTACAATGGGCTTTGCTCGGTTGTTTTGTAATATTTAGAAAATATCGTCCGTGTGGTCGGAACTTTAAATGTTGTTCTTTGGTGTGATTTGTCTTGCATGTTGAATATTTTTATGTTATGTTGCGCGTGTGTGGGGTTTTTTGCTCGACGTGATTTGCGATTTACAATGTAGGGAGACTTGTCGAGGAGGAGGAGCTGGTTCCGCTCGACAATGGTACTAAGACTATGGTCGGGGCCTTGATCCTGTGGCGTGAACTTTTCCCATTGCGAGCTGGATGTTCTGACTAATTAGTACTGCGACGGCGAAGCTCGGTCAAGGTATCCCCATCGAGCTAAGGTTCTGATCGTCCCATGAGCGAGAGCCTACCTAGTGATTTCGATTCTGGGAGGCTGTGTTCATACCTCCACAAACTTCTATGGCTAGACGTGCCCTATTGCCTATCGAATGTGATAGGTTGGCTGTTAGGCCTAGATGTAGTACTGCTTAGGATTAAATATAATATTGATTTATCTTTTCTACATTCCATGGTCGAGCAAGTTATTCTCCGGTCAAATTTTCAAGGTAATGCCTTCCGTTTTTGCTCAGACGCGGTAAGGGTCTTCCCAGTTCGCGACGAGTTTTCCTCGTGCGAGTTTTTCTAATTTCTTCGCATGACTAAGCTCCCGACTTGGAACTCACGTTTTATGACTTTTGGGTTGTGACGTAGAGTTATCTTTTATTTTAAAGTGGCCTCGCAGAGAGCTGCTCCTGCTCGAATTTCTTCGACCATGTTGAGTTCTGATCTCAAGGCCTCATCGTTCAACTCCTCATCGAGAGGATATTGGGTCCGCTTGGATGGTTCTCTGATTTCCACTGGGATTACTGCCCCAGTTCCATAGGCTAGTCGGAAAGGAGTTTCCCTCGTGGTCGAGTGTGGTGTTATTCGATAGGCTCAGAGCACGTTGTGTAGCTTCTAGACCCACCTCTTTTTGGATTTGCCCAGTCGTCGTTTTAATCCATGCAGGATCACTCTGTTTACGGTCTTGGCTTGTCCGTTCATTTGAGGGTGCTCGGCAGAAGTGAAGTGTTGCTTGGTGTCTAGATTGACAATAAAGTCTTGAAAGTTTTGTCGGTGAACTGCGTCCCATTAACGATGACGAGCACTTAAGATATGCCTAACCTAGAAGGCACATTTCTTTTATAGAACCGCAATATGTTATGCACCGTGATTTTGGTGAGGGTTTCAGCCTCTATCCACTTCGTGAAGTAGTCTACGACGATGATTAAATATTTTTTCTGGTAGGATCCCACGGTGAACGAGCTAAGGATATCCATTCCCCACCAGGAAAAGGGCCATAATGAAGATAGAGATTTTAGCTCGTTCGGTGGTGCCAAGTGCATGTTTGCAGGGTGTTGGTACTTGTCGCATTTTTTTACATGCTCATTCGTATCATGTTGCATGGTGGGCCAATAGTAACCTGCCTGTAGGGAATTTTGTGCTAGGGATATTCCTCCTAGGTACTGGGCATTGATTCCTTCGTGAATTTCCCGTAGAACGTGAGGGGCACTGGCCTCGTTGACGCATTTCAGGAGTGGAATAGAGAATCCTCTTTGGTATAGCTTGTCATCGAGCAAGACATATGAGCGCACTCTTTATTTAGTCATGATGGCTTCCTTTTGGTCGGAAGGTAACGCCCCCGTGGGAAGGTAGTGGTACACCAGCGTCACCCAACAATCCTTATCCCCGATGGCATTCACATTAATCTTTGTGGAAGGTTTTTTGATGCTCGGGCGAGAGAGGATTTCTTGGATGAATGATTTGTTCCCACCTTTCTTTCTTTCTTGTGCTTGCCAGTTTCAACAGGATATCTGCTCGGGTGTTGTGCTCGCGAAGAACGTGATTGATTTCCGCGGAGAGGAACTTGTTCATCCTTTCTTTTACGAGAGTTAAGTACTCGATGAGATGGTCGTTCTTGGCTTGGTACTCTCCTAGCACCTGGGAGGCGATGAGTTGAGAATTGGTGAAGATTTCTATATCCTGCACGCCCAAGTCTTCGGCCAGACGTAGCCATGCGAGGAAGGCTTCATACTTGGCTTGATTGTTTAAAGTTGGGAAGAATAAAGTGAGGGAGACCTCTATCAGAAAGTCATCCTCGTTTTCAGAACCTTCCATGAAGTGATCGACTCTGGGGCGAGTCTTTTGTACCATACCATGACACTTTTCCTCAGAGTCGTGGAAAATAATCTGCATTTGATGGCTCCCCCGACATTGTGGTAGTTAAGCATTGCTTCAAATACCCCGACGTGATCGTAAGGGTCTGTAGCGCCATCGTAACTAGCCAAAGGTGGTGGTTTCTCTATCCCAGTGCGAATCGGGGTCTCCATGATTGCCCAGGACAGTGGACCATGGGGGTCGTCTTCGTTACTTTGGTCGGGAGAGCACAACATGGAGGATTCGAACCGAGGGGCCTTTCGGCGGGGTGAATCTCTTGGTCGACTTCTGTGTTTTTCCGGATGCCCGTTGGCCTTGTTCCTCTCGGGAACTAGGGATCTTCTCTCTTTACGCGGTGGAGTTCGATCGCGCTTCTTGGCGACTTCAGTTTGTGGACTCTCTAGCCGGGGGGCCCGCCCGGTTCGACGAGGACTAAGGCTCTGGGATTCGTCCCGTTGGTGTCTCTGCGAAGGAGAACAATAATGTGCATTTCATCGCTGCGGAGTTGGGGTGCAGGATAGTAGGCCCTTCTCTAGTGCTCTGATACCATCGTTCTGCTTAGAGATCAGATAGTTGGTCTCATTGATGGTCGAGAATAGGGCCACAATGGTGGGATCAACATTGGTGGACACATGGATTTACTGGTACTCTCCAGACTGGTCGACCTACTGATGCGTGTCAAGGGGATTCTCCCTGGTCGAGGAGGACGCAGTTCATTCGTCTCTGGGATCACCTTGCTCATGACCAATTATTCAGTTGTTGTTGTTGCTCTCGTGGTGGACGAAAGTAGTGGCATCAATGTTGGCATCGTTATTGTATTGACATGCCATGATGATCAAAAGGTTGAAAGAGTTTGTTTTGGTCTTGAGTTAGAAGAAGAAGGGGAAGCAAGTTGACCCCACAGGCGGCGCCACTGATCATATCAGACCAAAATGGATCTTCAGTGGCCTGCATAACTTGAACTTATGCGGTTGTTGAAGTGAATGGGGGGGGGATACCTACAAGACACTCTGATGTCAAAGTGAGGTTTAGAGCGAGAGTGAAAGTCTAGAGAGTAAATGAGTAAAAAAAATACCCGACCCTCTAGTGAAAGAGGGTTTTTATAGCCCCCAGTGTTGAGCCGAGGTCTCCATTTGGGCTGGATGCCAAGGCCCATAATGGAGACGGCTAGGATCCTACGTGGATAGAGGAGACCAATTTATGATGTCTATCCTGGTTCAACTGCCAAGTGATTCTCGGAGGTGAAGACGCGTTCTTTTCGGGAGCAGGGTGACTCTGTGATTTTTGGAGCATGATGACTCTGATATTTGGAGAACCTTTCGCCACCTTTCCTTGGTGGATACGTGGAGGAGACGTCCTTGACATGGCCATGAAGGAGACGTGCCCGACACGTATGTGGAGGAGACGTCCCCGACGGACATGCGTGGGGGAGATGTTCCTTAATGGTCACAACAAGTTGGGCCACTGAAGTGGACCCTCCTCGCAATAGTATTAGGGTGGACTTGCCCGACGAGAGACCAAGTGCAGGCATAATTCACAACAGGTTATTAGGCCTCTTGCAGTTTTAGGTTGGACCTTGTCCGACAACAAAGTAAGCACAGGCCCAGTCCAAAACACTTTTCTTCAAAAAAATATAATTTATATATTATATTTTTTAAAAAAAATTATTGATTTATAAAAAGATACTATTGACAAAAATTCAACCTAAATAAAATATTCGCATTCATCTAATTCAACTAGCACATATTATTTTATTTATACATTATATAATCCATCAAGTACTAAATTATAACATGATACAAAAATAAAAACAATATATTCTTATTATACTATACATAGTTTTTTTATAAGGAATATTATAATATGTTTACATTTATAAATATAAAATACAATCAAAGTTTGGTTTTAATTTTTATTCTTTTTAAAATCATATGATAATAAAAATTTGAAGACTCTTATACATATAATACATTTTAATTTTAATAATGGTAAACAATATTTAAATACTGTGTATTTGAATATTGAATGGATGTTTATATCATATATATGGAAGTATTCTATTTCTTACCTATACAAGTACAAATATTTTAAAAAATAATTATAATATATATTATATATATATATATATATATATATATAGATCACAAATTTAATATTATAATGTTAGGTCATTATTTAATTAGGAAAAATTAAAGTGGTTTAATTTATATTATGTTTATAGTTAAGGATATATTAGTCGGAGTACCCGTGCAAAGTATGGGAAAGAAAATCATATAATTTAAATAATGATGAATTAATTTATACATGATATCTAGGAAGGAAAAATGTTGAAATATTTGATTATTGAGTTAGGGTTTATTTTGAACTATACATTTAATTCTTAGGTCCATTTGTAAATCACCAAGTAAATTATATTAAAATATGTTTAAAATATATATGATGTGTGTAAAAATATATTTTTATTTATAAGCTATTCATTTGTATTAAAATTTTAATTTTGTAAAAGTTTTCAATTATAATTTAAAAATTTAATATTAAATTAGTTAACTAGAGCGGTAATTGTAAAAAAAATGCTTAATTGCAATTTTGGTCCTTTATTTTCAATTTTTTTGAATTTTGATCTTCTATTTTAAAATTTTGTTTTTTGGTCTTTCAAATTAGTTTTTTTCGGGATTTTAGTCCCCTTTCAAATTAAAGTCAAATTTAATGATATGATAGTCAAATTGACGATGTATCAAATTTTAGTCCTTCATTAAATTTTGACCTTAATTTGAAAAGGGGACTAAAATCTCGAAAATAACTAATTTGAAGGTTCAAAATTCAAGATTTTAAAATCGGGGGATCAAAATTCAAAATTTGAAAATAGAGGGACAAAATTGAGATTAAGCCAAAAAAGTTAAGGTTAATAAAAAGGGATCATGGACTAATATGTGAATTGATATAAATGATATAAAGCTTTTGTCTAATACACAATGATCTAAAATAATATTACAATGGTGGCCTATTAATTTCAAAATACTATGACCCATTAGTTTCAAAAATCCAATAGACTATTGTAGGTTCTTGAAAGAATGGTTTTCTAAGTTTGCTTCAAGATTTTTCATTCATATATATATATATATATATATATATATATATATATATATATATATATATATAGATATATATATATATATATATAGATTATATATATATATATATATAGAGAGAGAGAGAGAGGAGGAGAGAGAGAGAGAGAGAGAGAGAGAGAGGAGAGAGAGAGAGAGAGAGAGAGAGGAGAGAGAGAGAGAGAGAGGAGAGAGAGAGAGGAGAGAGAGAGAGAGAGAGGAGAGAGAGAGAGAGAGGAGAGAGAGAGAGAGAGAGAGAGAGAGAGAGAGAGAGAGAGAGAGAGAGAGAGAGAGAGAGAGAGAGAGAGGAGAGAGTTAATAAGTTATATGAGAATGTGAAAATTTAATAATAATCATTGAATTTATTATTAATTGTTGAGATTAAAAGAAAAAGATAATCTCATTTCATCGTTATCTTTCATAATCATAGAAGAAAAATATAATTTAGAAAAAAGATTCCTTCCTTGAGTCAAATGGTTATAATACATTGTGATTGTTTCACTTTTACTAACAAATATGATTGTAAATTTAACATAAACAAGTGGCATAGCCATTGCGTGTTGGACATGGGATTCATGGTCGTTATTATTGATTCCTCACGAATCAATTGTTTCAGCTTATCTAGTTGAGGCAAGCTTTCTCTACTCGCTGGAGGCTGGACGGCTATGTCTTTCAGCTACTTGATTAAGGAGGCCACATTGATCTTCATGGTTGTAGTTTCGCCTTCTTTTGGTCCTACTATAACGCCTTGTAACCCCGTATTTTCTAAAGAGAGAATTAAGCTTATTGTTATTGGCTCTTCTTGCATATTATGGTACTCTAGCCTGAACTGGACTAGGGAAGCCAACACATTCAGTGTTGCCTTAAAAGGCCGACCTACGATGCAATTATAAAAACTTCTTTAAAGGTCATCGTATCTCTTTCTT